>JACATO010002036.1:0-41891 GCA_018389105.1 Nautilus pompilius
GTTCAATCACACCAGCAAGGGGCTTTATATAACTAACCGATCATCTCCACGCACTTCCTTTAAAGTTGGTGCGTAGAGCGCCACGCCAGCGTTAGAAATGTTCGTGGATATTCTTCCCGCTTAAAGGAATTTGTAACTCATTAAATTATAATTTTACCACGTGGTTTTTTGAATTTTTAATTTTCTAAAATTCAATTAACTTTCACTTTGTTTTCCATAAATGTCGAATATTCCCAACGCACTAACTATTTCCCTTTTTTTTTTTAAATTATTTTTTATATTTGTTTTGTGTTAAGTTGAAAATTAGAAAATGTACTTTATAGAGCCGTTTGTTGTTGTTGTTGTTGTGCATTACATCAGTAGAAGTTAGCAGGGTTAGGGTTAACAGTGAGCCCCTCGGCTGACCGTCTACATCAGTTAGCTAAATTCTAACTACAAACCGGGAATCCTTTTACCTGATTATTCCTCTCTGTTCTGGAACCATTCTTCTGTCTCCCTCCCCTCCCCATAGATGATTTAAAATAAAGAAAGACGAAAGTAATAATGGGCTTCTAACTTTGTGATTTACTGTTCATTCGTCATCCGTCCAAAGTAGTGACAGAAAACAAGACACATTTAAAGGGCGGCCGGACGGTGATCTTGTATTTGACTGCGAGACTCGGTGTTGGTCGATTGTTAGCAAGTTTACGTACCAAGGCTAAACGATCTGTTACATTAAATGTCTCAAGTACTAGTCCCCAGAATAAAACAGGTTTTGGAATTGAACAAACGTAGGTTTACATTATTAACTTTTTAAAAGAAAGGAAAAACAAAATGTGTTTATTTTCTTATTGTTTTGTTTTAATAGAACAATTTCTGTGAAATATGGACAGTACTTTTTATAAATAACCCTGGCAATCATTTACCATTTTATTTATGATCACCAGAAAAGTTCGTCTTTATCGACGGGCCCTTAGCCGTTTACCTCTCGTCTGTAATTATCCCTTTTTAAGTTACTGCATCTTTCAAAATCCAAATTACTTATATTTGAAGTGAATACCAAAGTATTTTCTTCGAAAAGAGTCCAATTGCTTACTTCAGAAACGTTTTTAATACATTTCGGAAGATCTGACATTCTAAAAGATAAGTACCAGGCCTTAAAGATAAATATTGCTATAACCCGTGATTTGGCGTAAACACAGACTATTATTCTAATAATATCGACTGTTTTCCTCCTTAAATCCGAAGACTGAATTTCGCTTTCGGACGGACGGGATTTAAAAGACAGTTGCATTATTTGCGCCTTAGATATTAAACCGTCCCAGCGATGGCCTTTCTAGTGGCGAGCAAAGCCACACATATATGATGAGGACTCGAGAGAAAACTGGTTCGCTATCGAGAGCAAGTGTTTCACCTAGAGCCGTTCGAACGGTTCGACTCCTTGGCGAAGTCCAAACCACTTGAGATCGCGCAGAAATCTATTAGAATATGAATAAAAGCGACAAGTAACTTATCTGAATAATCAGATTATTTTAATAGAATGTAAATAATTGCTGGAAAGATGTTAAACTAAATTTGTTTTAGAAAATCAAAGTGGTTGTTTTCTTTAGCTAATAATTCAGAGCACCGCTTTAAATAGCTGTCGGACCTTTTTAAGTAATAGAGGGGATCAAGATCTTATGAAAAACCCATGACTATACGTCAATCTCACCACCGGTGGGTTATCCGTAGATAGGACAGCACGTTTGTGACTCGCCATTCTAGGACCCCCCTACATAAGGCAGCGTTAATCTTTAGTATTACTATAGAAACAAAAGAAAGGAGGCGTGTATAAGACGCAGCCCGCCTGATACGGGCACAACGATTTACAGATTAACTTTCCATGCAAAATAAAAGAGTAGCTTTTCTTTATGAAATATAAACACGGCCGGCACTCCCGTTGGGTCACAAGCCTCTGCGGTAACTCGTCATTGGCATCACAGGCCCCCAGCGGCTCCCAGCCGCCCCGCCGCCCTGACGGGAGCCGGAACTCTAACTGTTACCGTACTAGGATTGACGCAATCGAGCCGCGCTCCTATTGGCTAACGCCATTGGGGGCGGTGTGAAGACTTCAAGTTACCCCTCGGAAATTTTATCATTCTACCTCCCGGTAATCTGAACGCGATTTGAAGTTAGGTGAAGGGGAAGCGGGGGTAATCTGAAATTGCTACAGTGACAGCTAAAAGACTCGGACCTCGACGCCTGCGAGTAGCACGCGGCAAGAACTAGACAGGGATCCAGGACGGACGCGCACTAGCCAGCTCGGGTCTAGGCCAACTTGGGCACCAACAACCGGCAACGTTGCGTTAGGTTTCCGCAGCCAGGAGAGTGACGATAGGGTGTATCATCACCTGTAGCAAATTCGTGTGCACATGTTGGGATCTTTCAGACCGTCAGACATGGCCTCAGAGAAGGAAAAGTAGAGCATCAATCACGCAAATTCAGCGACAGGTGGACGGACCTCAGAGTATTTTCTTCACCGGTGTTAAAGAGACTGCAGTATGCTTAATTTGCAATGAATCTGTGGCTGTCCTTAAAGAATATGATGTCAGAAGACATTATGATACAAAAAACTGTACCCTTCGGGGCCAGATGCGGAAAGATAAGGTCGGGAATTTGAAAAACGTCTTGCAGGCCAACAAAATCTCTCCAAGAAAGGCACTGCTGAGGCAGACGTTTGGTGCGTGCCGGCTATTTGGTCTCCAAAATCCTGGCACTTTGGTGATGGCGAGATGGTGAAGGAATGCCTTGAAACTGTGGCCGATGTAGCATTTCCTGAGAAGAAGGCTATTATTTCAAAAAATTAGCCTGTCAAGGTTTACTATTGGTAGGAGGGTTGATGACAAGAACATTGAGGACATCCTGAAATGCAGAGCATCAAGTTTCAAGTGGTTTTCCATAGCATTGGATGAGAGCGCTGACGTGTTCCATGTAGCTCAACTGGTTGTCTTCATTCGAGGCATTGATGTTGAATTTAACATAACCGAGGAGTTAGTGGGTATGGTGAGAATGATGGGCACAACAACCGGTGCTGGTTTGAAAGAGTTGATGAGAGTACTGAAGCGGTTGGGGCTACCTTTAGAGAGGCTGAGTGGCATTGCAACTGATGGGGCCCCATCAATGGTTGGAAAGAACAACGGCTTGATAACTCTCATCTGTCAAGAAACTAAAGCTCTGAATGGTCGTGAGTTAATTTCGTTTCACTGTTTGTTGCATCAAGAGCATTTATGTGCAAAATCTCTGGGGATGTAAAATGTTGTTGCAGTTATTGTGAAGCTCGTGAATTTCATCAGATCAAATGGATTGAAACATCGCCAATTCAGAGAGTTGCTGAGTGACATGGCATCTGATTATGGAGATGCAGTTTATTATGCTGAAGTGCGATGGCTAAGCCGCGGTCAGATGCTCAAGCGAGTTTATGGTTTGAAAGAAGAATTTGAACTCTTCTTGGATATGAAGGAGAAGCCAGTGAAGGAATTTGGCGATCGTGAGTGGATGGGCGATTTAGCGTTTTTGGTCGACCTTACTCAGCATCTCAATGACCTGAATCCGAGGCTCCAAGGAAAGGATCAGCTCATCCACGCCATGTTTGACAAGATCAAGGCGTCTGAATCCAAGCTGTCGCTGTGGGAATCACAACTTCGCTCCAATAACCTTGCTCGTTTTGAAACGTTGAGGAAGGAGAATCCAGGTGATTCTGCAAAATATGCAGAAGAGATTCGACGATCGAAAGATACATTTCACTCACCTTCAACATCTTTTCCATTCCTTTCGATGTCAGTGCTGAAAGTGCACCTCCAGAGCTTCAGATGGAGCTTCCTGATCTTCAGTGTAGCACTGAACTGAGAGCAGAATTCCGCGACGTGCCGCTCCTTGACTTTTACGAGCTCTACCTACCAAGGAAGAGTCTTCCCGAATTGTCAAACCGTGCTCCGAAGATGGCGAGCTTTAACATTAAGTTGCTGCAAACAACGAAACCTATCAAAGACGTCTATTTAGAAACAGGCCAAAACAAAAAAAAAACTGTTGCGCGGTTTGTGACGAAACTGAAACCAAATGAAAAGCGAAGAGGATGGAGATGGAAATAAGTAGGTGTGTCACTGAAAGACTGATGAGTCCGACAAAGGATACTGTGCGTTCAAAATGGAAAGTAAGAAAGACTTTGACAAAGTGAAGATGGACTGGCAAATGTGAGAGAGAGAGAGAGAGAAGAGAGAGAGAGAGAGAAGAGAGAGAGAGAGAGAGAGAGAGAGAGAGAGAGAGAGAGATGGTGAAACAGAAAGTGCTCGAATTGATGGATATAGATCATCTTCGAGCTGTAAATCCGGTCGTTGACTGTTCTTAAAAAATAAAAAAATCGGGTGTCACAGAGATATTCACTGGTCTGTTATCACTAAGCAGGGCTGGGACACAGACCACTGGACGTCACGGCGCACAGCGGACTCTGTCGTTACAAAAGACTTTGGTTGGTTGGGAGCTCGGCGTCGAGAATACATCTGATGACATCGTGGTCCATGGGACGAGTGTTCCTGGACCTCACAGGTCACCAGTTATAACCCACACCCAAGACATTTACTACCCATGAAGCAGAACTCTGCGAAATACCGTCAACAAGGTAAAAAGAGACTGTACGCCGACGATCGTCGAAGCTGCAGACCCGGGGCATTAATAAGGCGAGACAAGGCGACCAACCTCTCGACTACGTTCAGTGCTTCATCACGTACGGCTGTCAGCGGGACCGGAAACGTGGTAGTCGTTCAAGCGCCCGCCAGGGGGGGGGGGTCATGGCGGGTAATCGAGCATGACGCCAAAAACAATAAAAATTTGCTCTGATGATTCTGTCCCCGAGTATTATTATTATTATTATTATTATTATTATTATTATTATTATTATTATTATTATTATTATTATTATTATCAGTGCTGTACTATAGCGATGTGAGCCGGTTTTCTAGGCTGTCAGGGCGCCGTGATCGGTGTGTAGCCCGGTTCGGTCTGATGCTGTGGAAAGAGGGAAATCACGTGGAGTATTTTTGTGAGATCTCTGTTGTTGGAAGGCGAATCTGTATGAATTAGTGTAATGTACGGGCGACATCGCTGTACCTGGAGGGAGGAGGGGAGGTGATGTCGTATCCTCGAATCCTGCTCCTGACCTAAGAAACAGGAAGTCAAAAAGGCGAACAAATATGGCGACCGAGCTCGGGGTGTTGTGAGTTGAGTTCGTCTGAGTTCAGTCTGCAAAATGCATCATTTGATGGAACGGCATCCAGCGTCTTCCACAGCCATTTCTTAATCTTCGTCTTTTCTTCTTTCAGGTGAGAAGAAGACGATGGTAACGGAATAGATGAGCTCTTCGAACTTCAGCGCCCTCTTCTGGAGAGAAAAAAATCCAGCTCTAATATCTGGACAACTGCTGTACACAAAAGCGCGCTATTGTCGCTGTGCATCTTTTCAGGATGTCACTAACAAAGGCGTTTTTATCTTCAGCATTTCTACCTGTTTCTGGATGTTGGGCTGCTCTGGGATTTGGGAGTTCGAGGTTTGGTGACGTCAGACATTCGTCACCTCGTGGTGGCGATCGATTACCGCAGTCAGCTGACTGCTGCTGTTTATTACTTTGTCGTATTTCTCTCTAAAAATTACTCTGCATCCTTAATGATATATTATCATTGTTATTATTATTATTATTATTACTATTACTATTATTATTATTATACTATTATTTACTAGTAATAGTATTTCCGCTTAAATTTTTAAAAATCATTTAGCTTACTGGTGTAAGGGAGATAATTATGTATATATATATATATATATATAATACTAAGGATTTGTATTATTTACATTTGTCTGTAAATAGTATATTTTTTCTTTATTAATTGCAAACCTGTTAGTTTGTGGTGGGGTGTACTGATGTATTATTATTATTATTATTATATTATTATTATTATTATTATTATTATTATTATTATTATTATTATTATTATTGTTGTTGTTGTTGTTGTTCCTATAAATAACACAAGTTGGGGGGGGAGGAAGAGTCGCGCGGGCTGATTGGCTAAAAGTAAACAGGACTCCAGCTTCCGGTCCTGACGCATGCGCAGAACCTCGCTGCCTCCTCCGCCAGAGGTGAAAGAATGGCTCTGGTGCGGAGTTTCTCGCTCCAACTGGAAACAAAACGACCTGTGAAGACAACCATTACGGGTGGGTGACGTCACAGGGCGGGGAGGGACGGATGCCTCGCGCCCATTCCACCACCCGGACGCTCGCCCCCTTTTTTTCCAGACTAATTCTTTCGAATCCAAGGATTTCGGGGATGAGCGAGGGATCTGCGGCCGGACCGGTCGGGGACGGGACCCCTTTTGACCTCGAACGCCGCTCACTCGTCCGTTGGAGGGACCCGACACCATCACCACCATCATCACCATCACCATCATCATCATCACCATCAACATCATCACCATTATTATTATTATTATTAATATTATTATTAAACCCAAGACCTCATCTATTTCAAAATGTTTTCTCCCCCCCCCCGGGAGAGCCCCATTTGACCCCTTACGGTTGTGGGAGGCCTTCAGGTCGTTTTAGGAGAGAAAACTGGACTTTTACCACTAACCAAGTCCTTTTGTTAGTATTTAGATTGGTTTTCAGTAACTTTGTTAGCTGCTGTTTCTCCCATCATCAGCCGCCCCCTTTTTTTAAAAAAAAATTATACCTCTCAGACTCCTTTTCTGGAACCACATTTTCCGTTTTATCTCTCCCCCTATAAAACCGATTACACAGGGGAACAAATTTTAAATAATTTTCAGTTGCATGGAATATTTTAACAAATTTTGATAGAACTTTAGGCGCTGATTTCAAATCTGAAATTAGTTTTTCTCTACAAGCTTTAGTTTGCATGCAATTTGAGGTTAGTGAAATTTTACAATGTGAACTTGCGTAAACCATATATAAGCATTTTCATGTCCATATAAATTATAACTTTTTGTATTTTTATAATTAAATTATAATTTATCATTTGTTTCAGTTTAAACATGGCTTCTATTAAGAGAAATCATTGCAGAAACAAGCCTAATGCCTTCTGCTACATATGTGGATGCTACACACTAAATCGTCAAAAACGTAATGTATCCTCCTTTGTCAAGCGTGCTTACAAGGCATATTTTGAAGTTCATCTTGGTGACCAAGACAAGCAATGGGCGCCTCATGTTGTGTGTCACAATTGTGAAGAAATGCTTCGAGACTGGACCAAAGGAAAACGTAAAAGTCTACCTTTTGGAGTTCCGATGGTTTGGCGTGAACCAACCAATCATTTAACTGACTGTTATTTCTGCATGGTAAACACATCGGGAGTTGGAAAAAAAAACCGACATAAAATTACGTATCCAAACATTCCCTCAGCTATTCGGCCTACTCCCCACTCTAGAGAAGTTCCTGTTCCAATATTTAAAGGCTTACCTTCATTAGACGATAAAGACATTGAAGATGATACAAACAAACAAAATAGTAGTGACAGTGAAGTGGCAGAAAAATGTTCGTCGTCGGAGAATTGTTCTTCAGACTCTGAACCTTTTCCCACCCCTAAGCCTCTTCTGCAAGTTGAATTAAATGATTTAGTGCGAGATTTGGGCCTTTCAAAAAAAGCAGCAGAGGTTTTGGCATCAAGATTACAAAGTAGAAATCTTGTTGATCACTCTGTTAAAGTTTCATATTTTAGAAATCGTGACCAACTTTTTGTAGCTTTCTTTTCAGAAGACAAACATTTTGTTTACTGCCATGACATTCCAGGGCTTCTTAAAGAACTGGCTGTATCTTACTATAATCCTGCCGAATGGAGACTCTTTTTGGACAGTTCAAAACGTAGTCTAAAGTGTGTTCTTTTTTACATAATGGCAATGTTTATGGAGCGGTACCTATCGGTCATTCTGTGCATTTGCGAGAAGACTATGATGATGTGAGAATAGTCATGGACTTATTAAAATATCATGAGCACAATTGGATCATTTGTGTGGACTTAAAAATAGTCAATTTTCTTCTTGGACAACAGAAAGGTTTTACCAAGTTTCCATGTTTCCTTTGTATGTGGGACAGCCGAGCACGAGACAAACATTGGGTCCAAAAGAACTGGCCTATCCGTGAAACTCTTAAAGCTGGCATGCCAAATATCATAAAAGAGCCAATTGTAAACAGAGATAAGATCATCTTTCCTCCTCTTCACATAAAATTAGGCTTGATAAAGCAATTTGTTAAAGCCCTAAAAACCGAAGGTGAATGTTTTCAACACATCATCAAAGCTTTACCAGGGTTATCATTTGAAAAAATCAAAGCAGGTGTGTTTGATGGCCCACAAATTAGAACACTATTTCATGATAATCAGTTTGTTGCTAAGATGAATGCTTTGGAAAAAGCAGCATGGTTATCTTTTGTGGCAGTTGTTCAGAACTTTCTCGGAAACTATAAAGCGGAAAACTACTGTGATCTTGTGAACACAATGCTCCTGGCTTTTCGTGATCTCGGGTGCAACATGAGCATCAAGCTTCATTTTTTGAACAGCCACCTTGATAAATTCCCTGACAATCTGGGAGCTGTAAGTGATGAACAAGGAGAACGATTCCACCAAGACCTAAAGATCATGGAAGAACGTTACCAAGGGCGCTGGAACAAAAGCATGATGGCTGACTACTGCTGGAGCATTAAACGAGATTGCCAAGATAAAGTGTACAAACGCAAATTCCTTCCTGGATAAAATACACATTCAGATAAAAACTAATGAAAATATGGCACGATCAACACTAGATAATAATTTAATTTACTCATAAAATTTTTTAATTCTCTATCTTTTGCTTCAATAAATATTTTTAAATGACTTTTTTGCCGTTTTAAGATTAAAGTGAACAGAAGAATTTTGATTAATGTTGGAATTTGTTAAAATAACGAAAAATAAAAAATGTCAAATTGCATGAAATCTGTAGCTTGCAGACAAAAACAGACTTTAAAATTAAAATCTACATATTCAAATTGACTAGAAAAAAGTATTTTTTTTAATGCAACAAAATGAGTGTTCCCCAGTGTAATTCATGGTTATGTTTCAATTTCACAACAGTCTCCATGGTGATGGCTGATTCTTGTGAATAATCTGAAACAGAGAGTACTAATCGCTCTTCCAGCCCAATTAATAGAGTGAAGTCATGCATCTGTAATGTATTTTTGTTGTTGTGACCATATTTTTTAATTATGTTGTTTAAGTTCTTAAACGTAAATTTTACCATATTATAAGATAATTAAGAGGAATTTTTTAAAAATGTTTACAAAATGGTCAGGTGATGTAAAGCATGTCTGTAAGTCAAAGGTGGTTCGTGTTTGCTGTACCTAGTGACTGAGCCACTGGTTGAGTAGGAAAGGTGTTCAGTGGGGATATGAAGACAGCTTTAACATCTTAAATCTAGGCAAACTGAACACAAGTCGGCGAGTAGCATTCTACAGAACGGTGAGCTGATGTTCTGAGCTAGAATAACTTTCTGACGGTTGGACAGCGCAATACCTGAAAAATTATGGGCAGATGGCTGTTATTTGGGTGCAAATGGGAACAAGATTGAAAAGTGGGCATTTACTATAAATTATACATTTGGGTGAGCAGCGTGAAAGCTGACACTCGCTTCATGAAACAGTCGGACCGCAGTTTGCTTCTCCATTCTGAGAGATGTCAGTGTAGAGAGAGCAGGTGAACACAGTGCACCCTGATTTACTTCTGCCAATGACCACCAACACCATTTATCAAAATTCTGACCATACCTTTATACAGCTGGTGCCATAGTGGAACAGGTGTTTAAAAATGTTCTCTACACGACCAGTGCATTCATTTACTTTTCAAAATGTTGATGGTGTTGATCACCATTTGGACTTGGTGATGTATAAAAGTCTCTCTCTCCAACAAAACAACATCACGGGGCCTTTGTCCAGCTGAGAAAATGCGCATTTAATATATTTGGTTATTTTCTAACTTTGTTGGTAAGTTAACTAATATATTAGAATTTTTTACTGCATTATATAAATAGAAAGATAATCAAACTCGGTCGGTCTACCAGGGTAAAATTTTTTAAATTACACCACTTGAAGCATTTGTATAATTTTTATTTTGGAGTTACCTCCCATGTCGCTGGCTCTGCGGGAGAGTGGCGGCGACACCAAATACAGCTATCCCATAAGTCCCTGTCAACAGACAGAAGCCACTCTGAATAGATGTCACAGCATCATCATCATCATCCCGCCGCTGGATCATTTCCCCGGGTCTCCGCCAGTATTCTTCCAGGGTTCACTGTCACCAACAAAACACCAACATCCTCTGTTCTGGACAAACAAACAGCACAATGTTTCTGTGATTCTGTTAATAATTAAACAAATATTCAGGTCAAACCTGACGGCCATCGATGTCTGACGCCCTGATTTCTCCCTAATCACACTTTATTCAGCCAGACAATGGCCCTTCAGTATAAGATCCGGCCACCGGAGGGTCCAGGTGAAAACAGCTCCAGCCCCACATCATCTGGTCGTCAGACCCCTGTTTTCGTTCACTTTATTGTCATTTTATCATAACATTCAGACCCTCAATCGGCATAAAACAGCGAAGCTCGGGCGGGTAATCGATCTTCTGTTACATGTAATCGATACACCACTTGTCCTACAACAACAACAACAAATAATAATAATAATGATGATGATGATGATGACGATGATGCAGGGATATAACAGCTTCACAGGATGAACATAATCGTAATCCCAGATTATCCAGATCTTCCTCTTCCCCCCTAAGAATATTTATTTTTGTTATCTAAAATTTATTCAGACCACGTAAATCTCTCAGTAATTTTATTTGGTTAAAACAATATCAGTTATCTCCCTTACACACCCCGAAGTAGGGGAGATCAATGAACAGTGAACAGATATCGATCCCCGACCGACTGTTTACGAAAAGAAAATCTTTAGGGGAGGAAGGAAGATCCCGATGGATCATCTGTCCCCAGATTATATCACCTGTACAGGAAAAACCGGGGAGAAGGGAAAGCGAAAGTGACGTCAGAGAAGAATCAGCCAATCAGCAGTGGACACGAGCCCAGGATCACGTGACTGCTGCTGTCTGTCTGTCTGACTCACTGTCGCCTGATCGAGGAGGGAGGTGGACGATTTCCTTCTTCTCACCTGAGATAACCGACGGACGGCTGCTGCCCTCTCTGCCTGGAGAAGTTCCAGGAACCTAAGACTCTGCCCTGTCTCCATTCCTTCTGCCGATCCTGTCTCCAGCGACACATCGACACCGAGCGGTCGGGGTCCACACGGCGGCCATTCCACTCCTTCTCCTGTCCGTCCTGCAGGCGGGAAACAAAACCGCACGAGCCGGGTGCCGCTGTTAGGGGCTGGGCCCTCGACTTCCCCACGGACTTCAGGATCTCCGCCACAATGGCCGGGGTCAGCACTGACCCTTGTTGTGAGGTCCATCAGGACCAGAAACTCCAGCTGTTCTGTGACCCCTGTGGCCGGGTCATCTGCTATCAGTGTTTCTATGAGGACCACAAGTTCTGTGACCCTGTCCGGCCCCTACAGGCAGCGGCCGAGTCCAGGCGGCGTGAGGGTGGCTCCCTGAGGACGGATCTTGTGAAGAGGATGGAGGAGGTCAGGACAGTGGTCAGGGACCTACGAGCCTGTAAACAGGGGCTGACCGTCTCTGCTGACCAGGCAGTGGACCAGCTGAGGGCTGTGAAGGAGGAGCTGGAGGCCCTCATTCGTCAGCTCGATCAGAGGTCCCGGGATGAAGTGGACAGGCTCCACAGGGAGCAGAAGGGGAGACTGGACCACCTGATTGACCAGTGTGAGGAGGAGCTGGACAGGTTGTCCGGCCGCCTGGAGAAGCTGGACCAGGTGAGGAACAGTGTGGACGACGTGGAGGTCATTAACCTGATGGAGGAAGTGAGGAGGAGTCGGGCCCCAGACCAGCGGACCCCTTACCGGGACTCCCTGGTGCCCGTCCGCATCGACTTCCGTCCGAACGAGGGATTCACGAGTGCGGTGAGAAATCTTCAGCGGTCACGTGAGGGAGAACCGACCGTGACGGAGGGGAGGATGGATGAGCGACCGCGGTCATCTCCGGCATCAGCCCCTCAGGGTGACGGTCTAAGGGTCTGGCTGGAGAAATGTCCGCCATCAAGGATCGCGGAGATTCCTGTTAAAGGGGTCAGTGACGTCATCGTTCTCCCTGACGACTCTGTGGTGGTTTGTGGGGCTGACGGACTGAGGAAGTTCTCGTCTGGAGGGAGTCGGGTAGGGTTCGTCCCCCTGGTAAATTTATGTATGATGTGTGTGTGGTCCGATAGAGAAGTCGTCGTTACTGTGAGGGGAGGAGGAGGAGAATTTGTGTTCGTGGATCACATGGAGATGAGGGTTAACAGGAGAGTGGAGACAGACAGGGAATACTGGGGAGTCTGTGCCAGGGGCGGTACAGGGTTAATCTGTTCACTCCCCAACCGTGGTGATGTTCTTCATGTAGTGTCCCCGGACGGTCGGCTGTTGTCCACTATTCACCTTCGTCAGGAGGGGAGGAGGATTCTCCGGTTACCTGGTTATTTATGCCGCTCAGGTGATGAGGGAGACGTCCTGGTGACTGATCGGGGGTCGGAATCTCTGATTTGTTCTGATGTCCGCGGTGAAGTAAAATTCTCCTACCGAGGTGAAGGCGACATCCGTCTGGTCTGCCCCCGGGGTGTCACCGTGGACGGGGCCGGGACGATCTACCTGGTGGACCGGGGGACCTGCGGATCGAGGAGCAGATTATACCGTCTGACCCCTGGAGGTCAACTGAGGGACACGGTGATGACATCTGAGACTGGACCCTGGTTCTGTGTCGGTGTAAATGAGAACGGACGACTGGCCATCGGCGGTGCGGGCGGGGTGACAGTTTACCAGGTGTAGGACTGACAGGTGAGAACTAATCAGCATCTCAGGTAAACAGTTTATCTACCTGTCCTTTTATCTCTTATTTTAATGGCTGAAATTTGAGGAATTTAATTTATATTCAGTTACTTCAGCAATAATAATAATAATAATAATAGTGGAGGATGGACTTCTCTCGTCTCCTCATCTCTGTTGATGTTTCCTGAACTGTTAGAAATCGTCTGTTCTTTCTCCTTTCCCCCGTCCGTCTCCGGATTCCTTTAAAATTCGGACATCGGTAGGTCACCATGGAGACGGTCGTCACGACAAACGAGGGAGGATAATGAATTCCTTAAATTCCCCTTAAATTCCCTACCTCTGTACAAAAATGTCCGCTGATATTTATCGGCGAGGAAGGGAAGTCTGTCTACCTGTCGACAGGTGGACTAACGAGGACGGTCTTCACTCCACATCATCTTCTGACCGGGACCAGGAGATTTGGTTTCTTCTTCAAAAAGTGACAACGGATTTGGTATCGAAACGAACGGGAATCGATAGTTTACCGCCCATTAACCCTCTCCACCGGAGGGGTTTGTCGGCCCGGCCCCTAAAGGATTCATGTCTGATCCTATTCTGTTGGTGGTTTCTCTCCTTCATTCTGAAGTTGGGCAGAATTTTCTACAAATCTCTTCACGGTTTGAGATCCAGATCCAGCAGTGAACAGAGCAGATGGAATCACTCCAATCAACCTATACCAAAGCCAAAAGCAATGTTAAAGAACTTAATCCATTACAGATACCAGATGAAACAAGTATCCAACTGAATTGATCCTGCATCTAATATTTGTTGCCAAAGAAAATTTTCAATCCAATTTGTATTTGAAGGAAAAATCCACTCAAGATAAACCTGTGGTGGCAAAATGATGTTCTTGCCCAGGTACCAATGCAACTACTGCTATAGTTGAAGTTTTCTTAACAGTTAACTTGCCAGACCCAAAGGTAGATAGAGACCAGTTTTAACAAAGTCAGCCAACCCTTTCAGGACTGACTGTAAATGTTGATTCACCTGTTTAAGAAGTCGAGCACGTGATCACCATGAGAAAATCCAGCCCAGTGCCATGTGAGGTACACAATCTATTGCCCTTTTGTCTTCTTTTAAAGATTTCAGTTGTAATTTCTATAATCACAACTTGATACTTGTTTGATTTTAGGCTGCTAATACAATGTTTTATTTTAGTATAGACAGCTGAGCATTTAAATAATTTTTTCATTGTAGAGATAATTAAATATTGTTTTTCTTTTCTTTTAAGGAAGTTTATTAGCCTGAATACTGCATTAGTAGATTGTTGAACAATTTTTTTTCTGATAAATCAGATAGATGTGCCAGTGTAATATTACTAAATTGTTTTGAGATTTGGCAGATTGAAATTCAAAGGAATATGGTTATCTCCACAGCATTGCAAATTAAAGGGATTTTTTTAAAAAAGAAGGTTGCTCGCTTGCTCTCTGTACTTTAATATGACACAGCGAATATTATATCTAATCTGCACTCTGTATAAAACGTCTGAGGTAATCTTGTAAAATATTAGACAAGAACCTAAGGTATAATACAGGTTAATATAAATAACATTTTTAATACAATGAAAAATTTATGGTTTTTCTTTAGTTAATTAAATTAGTGTTTGATTGATTTTGTGTACAGAAAATAATGACGAAGTCACACACAAGTTTTCAATTCCAAAACAAAAAATAGGCTAAGCATCGTATATGCATTTGAATCATGGTTCAACTGTCTGCTTTTATTGAAAGGCTACATAAAATGAGAAGGCAGCTTATTTGTTTTAGCTAACATCGTAGATTCTGTTTCACCCACCTTGCAGATGTTCTCACACAGACCAGCTCTTCAACACTCCACAGACTGACCAGAGCATCTTCACTACCTGTTGGATCAAATTCTATGCAGATGCAGTTGGCTGGGTGAGCATTGAGAACATGCTGCAGTTTGCGGTCTGGGTAGCCAAGAAGAAAAAAAGATCTCTCTAATTGGTAAAAATGTCAAGTCAAACACTATAGCATAAAACAAGCTCAGATCAAAATCAAAACTAAAACAAAACAATGGTTTCTTTCAGGCTGAATACAATTAATTCTTCAAATGTTTAACTTGGAATTTGTAGCCAGACAGTGCAACTACAGTGTGCATATACAGAAGGTGGAGATGATATATAATAACAATTGTACATAATAGAAAGCATGTAAAAATTTGAACTTACCTCAAAATATGTATACTTCCCTGACCGTTAGTCAAGAAAAGGAGGTCACCTTCATTATTCCAAGAAATTTCATTCACCTCAAACTTAAACTCCTCTTCTGCACGTGATCGGTGTGTCCTGGCATCAATGAATGTGACTAAATCATCCTTGTTGCCACCAGGAGACCAACATATATTGATATTCTCTCCTGCAGTTACAAGAAAATTGTTCCGTTAAGAAAGAAATTTTTATTTGGCCTACAAGTTACTTTTGTCAATTATAAAATAATATTGAAACTTTGTGTGTCTGTGTTTTCAAAATACATTTAACAGATGGCACAACAAAGTCTTCATTATCTATGTGCTTCCAAATTGTCCAAATAGGAATAGTTTTTACTGTGCAATTTGTTTTGCTTTTTTAAAACTACATAAGGCAGCAAAATACCTTCTTAATATGGAGCAACAAAGCTAAAAGAACATTTTAAATTTATATCATGCACCAAAATGTAAATTTGTAATATACTAAGTCATTTAAATTTAAATTTGTTTTGTATCAAAATATTATAATATCATTTCCATACACAAGACCAAAATTTCTCTTTAGAGTTTCTATGCTCAAAACTATTTTTACCAAAAAATTCACTAATTTCTAAATGCTTACTATGTTATCAAAAAAACTCCTGTTGATTATTGGCCGGCCGGATCACTAGAGTACACCTTTGCTAATCGACATTAATGATACCTTTTAAGAATAGCTGAAAACAACATTCAATAAGCTCCAGGAAACAGTTTTCTAATGGTTGCTCTAGTGACAGCATTTCCAAAATCATTGGTATTCACTGGTCTAAATGATTGATGATCAGGAAGAGAGTCACATAATCTCAACTGATATTCACTACACTGATCTTAAAGATGATGAAAAAGCACAAGAAAATCATGATTTTCTTCTTCGTCATGATTATAGTGAACACAAAACACTAAGACAATATGCATACTATGTCATTATGATACATTGATGTGAATAAGCTTAACTGGAAGTTAATTAAATAGGATATCAATCTTTTTTTCCTTTAATTTTTAAATTAAGTAATGAAAAATTTTATACAACTCATTTTTTGGAGGAAATGTTATCACTTTTACTGACTTAAGGCGATTCAAAAACAAATAAAAGATCTTGTTTTTCTTGCACAACAAAACCTGAGTATATTTTAAATCGGTTCCAAAGAATTTTTATCTATATAGTTTTAATTTAGTTGACACATTACACAACAAATTTATTTCATATTATCAAGCAAAAAAAAATTATTTTAATGTCAAAATATACAATGTATTAACCCTTTCAGTGTGGTAGTCAAATATAGTCGATGAAATCTTTATTTATATCAACCTTTAATTGAAATCCACAGTGAAAGGGTTAACAAATATCCATAAATAAATTCCGTTACATCTCGTGTTAACAGTGGCAACAGACTCGTTTGTTCTTGCATCCCGTATTCGGACAGTTTTATCACCACTAGCTGTTACTAGGTGCTCTGGGTTAGTAGGATGCCAACATAGCTCATCTACGCTATCACCTTTCCCCCGAAACGTGTAATCCTTGTTCTGAAATTATAAAAAATGTACTTACAGGTGTACATTTCAGGAGGACGATTCCTTTCCTGGCTCTTTAAAGACTGATATCTTCAGTTTTTCAAAGAAACAAGAAAATGGGAACAGCCACATTGTAGTTCATCTGGAAAACAGATTGGATGATTACAAATGACAACAAGAAAATGATTAAAATGCTTGTCATTATTTCATGTTTCCTTGACAACAGATGCTGCAGTAAAATCTTTTAAAGATCAGAGATGAAGTTTGCCTATATCTGCACTAATCCCAGCTCTCGGTCAGTGAGTGAGAGTGATTAAGACGAACTATAGTCTACAAACTACTAGCAACAGTTCTGTTTACTGGAGTTAAAGAAAAATAGATACGTTTCTTAAACCTGTAATAACTTCCTGCTTTCTTTTATTATATGCAAATTCTAAATGATCCAAACAGTAAAGTTTTAATCGAAATTATACAACACTTTGAAATTATATAAAAGCAACACTGTGAAGGTTTTAAGAATAAAAAGACAAATAATTCCCCATTAATTTATTTCCTCCACTACACGATATGGATGGAATCTGCTCGTTATTCTCCAAACTCAGGCTCCCCCCATTGTCTGCACTGCTCCGCTGCTGTCTTCCATACCCAGCTGAACTAAGTTATCTGTACATTTTGTCTCGGTTTAATAACCACATGTACAGTTTTTTCTCCCTAAACTTTAGTGTTTCCCTGTTTTGTCCTCCTTCACTTAAGAAAATATACCCCTACATATATATATATTAGACGGACGGCATCCATCCCGTGATTTCTGAACTGCAGGTAATAAAGATGCTCGGCGTCGTCGCTAAAATCACCTGTTCCCACCGTGATGATGTCCAGCTTTTACAGGGTTTACTGGTCTCTCCAGATATCACCTGGCACTGACAGGGAAATCCGTCAGGGGCACCAGGTGTCCCCGAGTCCGGACCCTCTGCCCATCAGCCGCTGGCTGCTCTGTATTAATATCAACAGTCGAGCGACCTCCAGGTATCTGCTGTACAAGGTTTTCTCCTTCATCCTTGTTGTGTATCCTTATTCCTTAATGATGATGATGATGATGGTGATGATGATGACCCATAAACTGCTTGGATTAGCCTGGTTCTTGTTAATCCATCCACAGTCTGGTGGTCGACATCAAACTGGATGTTTTCCTTTTCTGAATTGAATTTGAAATTTGCTCTTGAAAAAATGTGGATGATGTTAATGCAAGTAGACTTCTCCAGACATCAGTCGTCTGGCCGTCTCGTTTATCCGGGTTGTTATTAACACGTTTGCGACATTTCTTAAAGAACCACGAACTCCAGCAGGGTGCCGAATAATTTCCAAATGTGTGTTGCCATCATCTCTGAAACAAAATCTGTCCATAGACCTGTTTGGGTGTAAGGAAGCTGTTCCACATCTCCACGCAGTATCCAGCCCTTTGACCTCAGCGCCTGGCTACTTTAGGATAGTCGCATATTGAAACATCTAATTTTCTAACTAAATAACATACTTCACATTATCGAGCTTGTGCTATGCCTTCATGTAGGGGATTAACATCTCTCTCTCTTCTCTCTCGCCTCTCTCTCTCTCTCTCTCTCTCCACCTCTCTCTCTCTTTCTCTCTGTATTGACATCATCTCTCTCTCCTCTCTCTCTCTCTTTCTCTCCATCTCTCTCTCCAACACTTCATTATCGGCCAGAAAAGATTTTAATGATGCTGCTCTGAAGAAAATCAACAGTAGGATGGAATTCAGCTCCATCTGAATCAGAATACAAGCTCATCTACAACGTAAATGCTCAAACGTGTATCTCTATAGATTACCTCCCTTGAAACCTTAAAGGCGCCTGAAGGAACTGACCGGATGGCGTCGCCAGCATAGTATTCGATCTGGTTGATGAGTTAATTAGCTGACAGTAACTTATGCCGCAGCTGATTAAGCAAATTACCGAACTGAACTTTTCGATAAATCAGCCGAATTCCGCGTGACCATAAATATTCCTCCTTCACACCCTAACTCTCATTTATCGATGACGACTCTTTACCAAATGTAAATCTCTGCTGTAGCTTAACAGTCTAAATTTCCCAAGCGCCATTTCTTCTGAATAAAAGAATGAAGTGTCAGCCGTAATTGGAACTATTCGAGAGCTTTTCAGGACGGAGTCTTCTGGCTGGTGGATCAGACAGCCGAGATCACGCCATTCGCACTCTGACAGAAGTAGGTAACATATAAATTTCTCCAACTCTCAGCCATCAGATAACAGCCCTGGATCGGCTTCTGGTGGCATTTTGGCGTCTTAGTGGAAAGTTGTTTGTTTTTCAATTAAACAGATAAGGTGTCAGTTTGAATTTTTCAGTAAAAGCAGAAAGCAGGTGAGAGAGGGAGAGAGAGACAGATGGAGATGAAGAGAGAGAGAGAGATGGAGAGATATGAAGAGAGAGATATGGAGATGAAGAGAAGGAGGGAATCAATGAAGAATTCCTGTAGCTAGAAGAACGTAGGCTGATAAATGTAAGAAAGTCAGGGGAATAGGTAGACATGACAAAGAATAAAAAGTAGGTGTTTCCGTAGCATCTTAGTGGGACTTAGGAACTGACTTTCCTGATAATATTTTAAAACTTTTTGCGCTCTGTTAAGTAAACTACGTTTGCCTTCATTAATTTTTTTTAAGTTAGTGTCGTAATTTGTAGATGATATCTGGTTTGGAATGAATTTATATCACCTGTACTTATCTTACTAATCTGTTCAATGATCGCAGTTTGATAAGTTATGAACAGCTTGTAATGAAGTGAATTGTCCAACAGAAAAGTACACTACAGCCAGAAGTTTGGGTCTGCGGTGCAAATAAATAGAGAGCGTGTTATACATGGGTGAGCGATATCTGTCCTCGTTAGTGCAAACTTCCCCTCCCAACATCAAAGTGAGCTGATGCCAGGCGGCGCTAGAACTCGCTGCGGCTACGTTTCCGCTGAGCCAGTTATCCGGAAAGTCCCGCAACGAGAAAGATTTTCCACGTGACGAATCTTGTACGACCAAAATATGCTTCCCACCTTATTTCACCCTGAAGCCTTTTATTGCGATAGAATCTGTTCTTACTTTTCTTGCTGTCTCTCTCTCTCTCTCTCTCTCTCTCTCTCTCTCTCGGCAGACTTCGAAATGTCGCCATCCGGAGAACATAGTTCTGTCTGCTTGACTGGGACAATCGGAAATACTCATTCCGTCCGTATATCGTTGTGCGCCGGGAGGGAGAGAAATACGGAAATGATTTCATCGAGAGAGAACTAAAATGTGGATAATTAATTGTCTGCGAATCGAAATTTCACTTTACCTTTTTTACGACTTAGTTAAGATATCGTTTGTTTTTTCCTTTCAGAAATTTTCTGAGAATGAAAATCGATTAGTTTCTCCTTCACAATGGAAGGAAGAACAGGGGGAGACTTACTTTAACAACGGGGTTACACAAAAGGCTACCGTAAACACGGCTGTCGTATTAATTACATTCAGATGATTAATTACCGAATTCATCGCGGTCTTTAAGAAATTAGCATTTTTACTTTTTCCGGTCTTTTGTTGCGGAAAATCCGCAGTTTGTGCCAACGATTTCCGCGCATGCGCAGACGGGCGAAAAACGCACTAACGTTTCTTCTTCTCGTCCCTTGTTTATTTATTATTATTAATATTTTTACCGAAAATAACTACTATATCTCGTCCAAGTCTTCCCTTTTACCATCGTTTGGAATAAAACCTTCACAAATATCCTCTCACGAATCCCGCGAGATTAACCCTCTCCGTCCCAAGTAAATACACGGAAGTCTATTTTCACATAAACCCCGTACGGAAACAGCCCCGAGAACATCGACAGACCCCGGCGGTCCCAGCTGGCTCCCTTACATCTCGTTTTCTTTCACTAATTGTGGCGATAACGGGAGAGAGAGGAAAACTCCCAAAATATGCCCACACCCGCTCGGCTGTCTCCGTTCTCCGCTCCGCCAATGTGAGTAGTAGGTGGCAAACCTTACGTGTCCATTTCTTCTGGACTTAATTCCGCCATGGCGATCTGGGAAAGTCCATTGCCAACGAGGGGGGGGGGCAGCCTTGACGATTAAGGCATCCTTCGCCATGGTGACATGTTTTCCAACAGTATGGCGGTCGACAGAAAAAAAAAGGCATTCGGGTAAGGTTATCTTCTGGCAGTGAAGTGCTCTGGCGATTCCTGGCTATCTTACGTTCACTCAAGAGCCACGGACCAAACGTGACGGCTATTCTCTCTCTTCCACTGTCATCGGTGGATGTTTGTTGGTGGAACTAAAAGAACTTGTTTGTCCAGGTCTAGCAGATGCTGAATCAGTTGCCGTATCCAGGACAGAGATGGTCGCGCGTCCTGTTATAAAAGCTCTTGTTCTATTATCGACGTCATAAAAGGCGCTTTTGAACATTGTAAGATGGGCGATGTGAGTCAACGGGACCATGAATGTCTCCCCGTTGATGAGGACCTGACTCCTGTCTGCGTACCTTCTATGTGTCGGATGGCTGGTAAAGCCGGAAAAAGAAAGAACACAAACCGCACGTTCACGCAAACTAAACGGACGGACTTCGCTAGGACTGCTACAGACTATTGTATTAAACAACCTTGATTTTTATTCTCAGTCATCTTTCCTTTCCGCCTTGTTCTTGCTGGTTCTCGTGCCACTCTTAATTGTTAGTCTTTTTGAACTCCTTCCATTGCGGTCTAGCGTTAATGCTCCGTTAATTATGGCAGACGTTCGGGGTGAATCCGTCAGGACTTTGGTCGATCGTTTTCTGAACGTTTAACTTGTGCGAGGTGAGAAAAGCCGTCTTTAAAACGAGCCAGATTCAGTCTACAGAACCTCGAGTCCCAATGTTTCTAGACAAAACGCCGAGTGTTCTGAGAGAGAGAGAGAGAGAGAGATGACATCATAATGAGAGACATGGCGTTCATTACACAGAGAGATGACCTCTGTGCAGAGAGAGAGAGAGAGAGAGAGAGAGAGAGATAGAGAGAGAGAGAAGAGAGATGAGGAGAGAAGAGAGAGAGAGAGAGAGAGATGACATCATTACATAGAGAGATGACCTCTGTGCAGAGAGAGAGAGAGAGATGACATCATTACAGAGAGAGACATGGCGTCATTACACAGAGAGATGACCTCTGTGCAGAGAGAGAGAGAGAGGAATGAGGAGAGGAGAGAGAGAGAGAGAGAGATGAGAGAGAGAGATGACATCATTACATAGAGAGATGACCTCTGTGCAGAGGAGAGAGAGAGATGACATCATTACATAGAGAGACATGGCGTCATTACACAGAGAGATGACCTCTGTGCAGAGAGAGAGAGAGAGAGGATGAGAGAGAGAGAGAGAGAGATGGAGAGAGAGATGACATCATTACATAGAGAGATGACCTCTGTGCAGAGAGAGAGAGAGAGAGAACCTAAAAACGCATTCCAACAATAACGCAAACTGTTTTGATATCCATTGGCCTCTGTCCAAGATCTTCCTAATGTGGTCATTTCTGTGAAGATACAGCTGTACAGCAGCAAGAAGATGGACTCTAATAAACGCGCACTTTGCAATAACACCAAGGATTATAATTTTAACAAAAGAGAGACATAAATAAATCAGAAAAAAACAACAACAACAGCGCTTAAACTTTGCATAAACAAAGAATCAGAAATATTTGTGGTAAGATGACTATTTTGGCCACGAGTGTGATAAAACAGGGATACTGTACCGTCACGGAGTAAGATTCCTTACCAGAAAATCGCTATTTGTCACGTGACGTCGGCTCAGTCATGCGTAGCACGTTTGGCAATTCAGCAAATCTAAACCATTTTGCCCGTTCTCACGGTGACAGTTGTTCTGTTAAATTTCCACATCAGATTCCATTAATTGTTTAGATGTGGATGGACTTTCGAACTCCTGCTATCAGACTATTTTAAGCGATTTTTAATTTCTTAATCCGGTAACAGAATATTCACGAAATGCGCCACACCTGACTTCGTAGACAATCGGGTTGGGCGGCTACAAACTGTCTCTCTCAACCTCGATCGATCGAACGAAACTATCGCAATTATCCGGGGTCTTACAAAGGCCGCCCCTGCACATCGAGTAAAGCCGCGTTTTTCTGTGCTGGAGCGGGACGGCTCCAACAACCGGAAAGGTGGGGCTTCAACCAGCAAGAAACGAAGTTATGGCGCAATAGTCTTAGAATTCAAATCTTGAACACATGGCCAAAATAGTCCCGGGAGAAAAGAAAGAAATTATTTGGCTGGTGGCAGCTATCATCAGGATAATCGTGCAGATCAAAACAAATCATCCGGATGAGCTGGCGTCGACAAAAAATGTATTGCATTGGTTACAATAAACTGTACAGGCTTTGTTAGGCCAAAGTGTGGGAACAGCGCTGTAATTGTACAGTTAAGAGATTTTAGATGAGAGAAATAGGGTTCCGTTAGTGCTACGGTTTATCTGACATGTAGTAATCTTATCGCATCTCCAGCCTTTCTTCGTGGTTAAGTTCCCACTTATTTACTCGCTGTAGATGTTGCACCACCGGCTTACTAGCGATATTATCCAACGAATGGATTCAGGATATAACACGCGATATTATACATAAAGGGATAGTCAGACGAATTTTTCAAATGTGTCCCAGAGGAACCTGGACTCTGAAAGATTTGTCGTCCAAAAGAGAGTGAGTTTTTATAAGACATTTCTCAAGTATAATTCGTGTTAATACACGAAGACTTCATAGCCTGCGATAAAATGATATTTAAGACAAAAATGTAGACGGCTACCGTAATGTAACCAGGCACATCTCTGGGCACAAGCTCACCACTGGAGCGGAGAGTCAGGGAGGACTCGCTCCAGAGACACGGAATAAAAAGACAGCGGGCTATACAGATACAGAGAACGAATTACTGTATAACGACGGCCATTTCTCGCCGTTACCCTCAACAGTAGCATTTTTGCCGACATATTTTTTTGGTGCATCTCTGACATAAACGACGTTCAGGTGCGCACTCGTCTCTTATAAAAAAAACAAAAGAAACTTTGAGTTGTCCAAATCAGGGGTTTTGGATGATTTCGAGACATGATCAATAACAGACACAGAGCGGATCGATGAGTTGTGTTGTGTGATCTGATTTGTTTAACGCTAACAATTGGAAATTTTGAAAAGAAATTATTTATTGCCAAATTTTCAATCAGGTACATCTCGTACTGGAAAGGTAACCAAACTGTCTGTAAGACTTACAATTAGGAAGTATTTCTTTAGTAACGCAAATATGAGTAGATGCAATAAATTAGTACCATTGCCTGTTATTAGTGACATTGATACCTTTAACGAGTATTCCTGAAGACCAGGAGAGACGTGCACATACTTGTTCCAAAAGAGTTCCCTATTAAATTTCCTCAGTTTTTTTACTGTGATTGTAAATGACACAAAATTGGTCTTCTAATCTTAGGAAAAAAAGCTTTTCCAGGCAAAGAAAAACAATTAACGTGGCTAATATATAAGTTGAAATGATATAATAATTAAAGTTACTATTTCCATCAAGTTAATAGTTTGAGGGTGTACTAAGTCTGTAAGCCTACGTCTGTTCAATTTCAAGACCAGCGTCTTACTCTGGGACTGGTACTGGAAATATTTAATTGGACAGAAGATACAGTAATTTTCTTTGCTAACAATCGCCATCATCGAGTCTCGCAGTCAAAGTAAAAGATTACCGTCCAGTTGTCCTTTAATTATGTCTTGTTTTTCTTTTCTCCTTCGATTACGGCGCATAATTCACGGATGGCAGATTAACCGTGAAACACAAAGTTGGAAGCCCATAATTACTTTCGTTTAGTTTTCCCCTCTCGATTTTATTTTAACCCATCTCCGGTGTGGGGACAGAAGAATGGATGTTTCCCTGACCAAGAACAACACCCAGCACAGCCATTTACTCTCGACGTCGCAACGGCAGATGTCATCGACCAGCACCTCGACGGCCTCACCGGACGTCAGCAGAGCCACACCCATCAACGGCCCGGCGCCGCCAAATGGAAGGGTGTCCTCTCGTCGCTAAAATTGCCCTTGAGGTCCTCACGCCGGTCGTTACACGTATCTCTGCGAGCAGCCATCTTCGAGACTGGTGGACATCAAGGAGCAGGATGGCATGCGAAAGTGATGCCAGGAGGGTGACCCTGGCCAAAACAAGGCCACGCGTTTCCCCAGATCGGCTCCCAAAAAGTAGATGGTTTTAAATTGAATCACCTTTTTGATGGCTTTGCTGTTGTTCACCGGTTTGACATCAAAGATGGGGAGGTTATGTATCAGAATAAGATCCTGAAAACTGAAGACTGGTTGTCTGCTACTCACCGCTTGTTAGCGACTCAGTTGGTACTGTATCTGTTCCTGACCCCTGCAAATGTCTGTTCTCCAGGTAAACCTTTAACTTTTCAGGAGAAAGGTGTGTGTGAAGAATTATTGTTTCAGACAAACTACAGATGCTTTAGGAGTAAAGAGAATTTGAAATTTAGAAGAAAAAGAAAGGTGTTTTGAGCTAGAAGTTACCAGGTTTATATATATAGAGAGAGAGACTGGACTAATTTCATGTAGTCATCTGTGACAGAGGAGACTTTCCAGAGTAACAAACCATCATTTTGTGAGAATGCATTATTTACTTTGAGATTTTATTGTTGTAATTATAAAACAAACATCTGGAATCTGATGGTACTCTTAGCAGGTTGATGTACTCCTGTCAAGATTCCATAGTCCTCTTTTGGTTTTCATCACCTAAAGGTGGTTTGATTTAGAATTGTTCTTGACCCAGCAACATCAAAAGGCAGTCGAACCAGATGTCTTCATTGTTGATGGTCATCAGACGGCGCTTTCACAAAGAAATGAAACGTGATGTCGCTAACAGGAATTTTGATTAGATGTCTCCTTAATCTTAGCATGTAGTAAACACAGCTCAGGTCAAAACTAAAATAGTAAATTACTCTGTTGTTCTTTGATGTTTACCTCTTAGTTAACATGTTTGGTTACTTGTGTAGATAAGTCTTTGTATGTTCACACTGCCTGTTTCCAGGTAAAAAAAAAACAAAACAGAGAACATAGCCTTTCTCCATCCTCCAGAGACAGATGAATGTGTTGGAATACAATGAATTTTTACCATTTTTCATGCAATAATCTACTGCCAATGATCAGGTTAAATCTCATTTATACACCTGAAAAACATTGAATGAAGTTTAAGAACTGTTTAAGTGAAACTATTACTGTATTTGTTTTGTGGGTTTATCAATGTACAAGAAAACTTTGATTTTTCTCTCTTTTTTTCCAGACATTTTTCCTTTTACTTTAACAGTAAAAGAACAGACAACGTATCTGTTAACATCTTCAGACATGGTGATGGATTATTTGCAGTTAGTGAGATTGACAATATCTGGAGAATTGATCCGCAATCACTAGACACAGTTGAGAAGGTACCAAACTTAGCTACATTACTTACTATTATAGGCTCCAGTGCAGTAAAACCATGAGGTTGACAGCTACCACATGTTTAACACAATACAGCGAGTATTTTGTTTGATTGTTAACCCACATCAAACAGAAAGTTTTACATTGGCTGTCTATGTCTGTGTGTGGTGCCCTTAATGGGGAACTAACACAGTCTGCTGAAGGGTGGCTATATTGTGAAGTATTGAGAAACAGAACGCTGCTTTATCATGGACTATCACAAGTTTGTATTGAGAAATCACCAATTTTAAAACAATTATAACTGTACCGTTATACTTGGAACTTGGCTGAAAAGGTATCAGTGTGATGGTAATCAGCTGGATTGTATTTAAACATTTAAAGTAGTGCAATCTAGAGCAGGGGTTGGAAAAATACAAGGGTCCAGCCAAGTGATTTGATCTGGCCTGTCTCTGTGTCTAGCAATTTAGGAAAATTTATAGTTTTCCTAATTTAAAAAATAATTCATTTCAATTGTGTCCTAATCAGGAGGGCAATCATAGCAGGAAGACCTGGCTCCACTCCCTTGACACACAATATGACTGCTGATATCTGACACAAACCATACCTTAGGTTAGTGGGGGAAGTCCATAGTCTACATATCAGGTCACAGTTGGCTAAATCTTTATCTGAGGTGACCTCAATTGGTATGTCTTGTTTTTCTATACCTGATCAGTAACTTTAATTAGAAGAACCTCATTTTCTTCTGTGCTTCTCACTGAACAGGACCTCACCATAATTTATTTGTTCTCAATGCTTGTGTAATTTTTGTCTGCCAGTTTGATAATTTTATATCACCCACAACCCTTGCATGTTGATTCAACAATGAGTGTATTATAGAAGAGGAAAGTGAACACTGAATGCTGCTGAGTATTCAACAAACAATGGACTTCTAAATATTTTTTTACTACTGCGGGTGGAAAAGTTGTGCTTAATATGCAGAGAAAGTGTAGCAGTGCTCAAAAGGCATAACTTATGTTCCCATTTTGAGAATAAACATGCAGAGAAATATAAGAACTTTTCAGATGAAGAAAATAGAAAGAAGGCTGATGAGATGGTGGTTAATTTCCAGATACAAAAAAGTATTTTCACAAAACAATGATGATGTCACAAGAGCGAGTTACGTGATTGCACTCAGAATTGCCAATTACAGCAAACCATTTACTGAGAGAGAATTCATCAAGGAATGTATGGTGACTCTGCCTCTATTTTATGTCCAGAAAAGAAGAACCAGTTTGAGACAATTAGCTTGTCGAGGTGAACTATTGTGAGACGCGTCAAAGAGTAATTTTGAATATTTTCCACTGGTACTCGGTGATAGTTGTGATGTCAAAGACACGGTCCAGGGATAATTTTTATTTGAGGTATCACCAAAAATGTTGAGCTCACGGAAGAACAGACATCAATGCAAACAATGAAAGATATGACAACTGGAAAAGATTTATTGGAGCCAGTGAATGAGTGCAATATAAAATTAGGAGTGGAATGGGGGAAGAGAATAGTGAGCGTGACCACTGATGAAAGTCCAAATCTGACAGGTAAAAATATTTGGTTGGTTGAAAAGAGTTCAAGACAAGTTCAAAGATACAAATGCTAATTAGAATATTGTTTTCCTACACTGCATCATCCACCAAGATGTCCTCTGTAAGAATGCTTTCAATCTAAGCAGGATTGTAGACACAATTACAGAAGTAGTCAACTTCATTTAAGCAACAGGACGAAACCACTGGAAATCTGTAACCCTGCTTGAGGAATTTGAATCTGAATGCACGGATGCTCTATATCACACAAATATAAGATGGTTCAGTTTGGGAAAGGTCCTTAAAAGAGCCTGGGAACATGGCAGAGATTTGGATTTCCCACGGCTGAATGATGCGAACTGGCTCTCTGATTTTACATTTGCTGTAAATATCATGGATCACATGAACGAACTGAATTCAAAACTGCAAGGAAAAGGGTCTTTTGCACAGAAGTTATATTGCAGCGTCAAGGCATTTATGATGAGATTACTTCTTTTATCTTGTCAGGTTGGAAACAAGCAGTCAGACCACTTTGCAGCTTTGCAACAGATTACGGTTTGGGACAAGAACCTTATCTTTGTTACGACTTGACTTATGTACAAAACTCACTAATTCCAGTATTCCAAACTGATAAAAAATTACCTTACTCACCTCTCTTTTCTTATTTGATGTCGATAAAGCCCCAGTTGACCTTCATTTCAAGTTATTGACCTGCAACGTGATCCATCGCTTTCAATTCAAGTCGGTGAAGCTTCTCGGTCTTTATGCCTCTTTTAATAATTGTGCATTTCCAAAACTAAGGCTCCTGCTCAGAGGATGTTGGTGTTGTTTGGGTCAGACATACATTTGTGAGCAGACATTTTCTGTAATGAAACTGAATAAATAAAAACTTTGATCTGCGACACTGGACTTCAGCAGTTTGGTTAGCACACATCAGCACCGTCATTCTTCCCATTGAGAAAGCTTCTCACATTCTCATTAATATGTAAATGCATGTATTGAATAAATGTCTGCGAGATTATTTGTTAGTATCAGTAATGTACCCTTAATTTTTTCTATGCACAGATGGAAGACATGAATTTGAGCTATACTTAAACATTAGATGGACAAAAGTGTGTGGCCCACCAACCAAAATAATTGCCTACCCTTGATCTAGAGTTAAGTGAACTATTGGGTTCTTCTTTTTAAAACCACCATTTACTGGTAGGTACAGTAGCCTAATGGCATTGACTTATTACTGTAGAGTCAGCTAGTTGTGTATCCATTTCTGATGTTCAGTATATAGACTTCTAGTATAAATTTACTATAATAATATAGCCCTTTGACTTATTACTGTAGAGACACCTAGTTTACTTGTTGTTTTCTATGTGTAGACCTGTGATTTATTAGTCTGTGGACTTCCAGTTTTTTGTAAGCCTTTAGCATAGGTGAACGTTACTGCTTTTGTTAAACTTTGTGGGTGATAATGAAGAATGTTGCAGCTGCACGATACAGAAGTAAGGTAATAACAGTTTCTCCTCAAATTTTAATTTTTGAAATAGTACTCAGTTTTACTCAGCATCACAATGAACACTACATTTAAAGTTTTTTTTCCTTTACCAAAGCTCAACAATTTTTCTTTTATCCTTTTCCAGGTGAGTTGGATTCAATGAAGACCGGTCGAATAGTGGCCAGCATCCCGTCCAGGTGGAAGTTCCACTGTGGTTACATCCACAGTTTTGGAATGGCAGAGAGGTATTTTGTCCTCCTCGAACAGCCTTGCACATTCAGCATATTCAAGCTGATATTTAGACAAGTTTGCAAATATTCTCCTTTAGACGCAATGGAAAACTATGAAAACGAGCAGGTAACAAATCCCTGACAATTGTGCGTACCAAAAATATGCCTAGAGGGCAGTGTTTAACTGCTGACTATTGGCTTTCGGGTGAGCAGGGCAGGCAGAGAATCCTTCAGAAGAGCAAATTGAACAAGTGCTGTCCCCTCAGTGAGTGTATCGTCACTGTGGGTTGTGTGCAACTTTGGAAGCTAAATGGCTTTGTAGAAAGCATTGGATGGTTAGCTGTAGAGCATCCTACAAGTTTGCCCGGTTAATCTACGGGGTTTGTCCAAAAAGAAACCGAACTTTTTAAAAAACAAATTTATTGCTTTACTTACAATTCATTCAGACTTGTCTCCTTCAAAATAGTTCCCTCCACTGTTGATACACCGCTCCCAACGTTTTTTTTTTTTTTTTGTTGGATCACGTTTTCGGGGTAGTGCGCAGTTCTCGTAGCGAATTTTCTTCGATCTCTTATTGTCTGAAATCAATGACTTTTCAGAGTGGATTTCAACTTTGGAACAAAATAAAGTCCGCAGGGGCCAAATCCAGAGAGTAGGGCGGCTGTGGGATGAGAGTAATTTCGTGCTTTCCCAAAAAGTCATGGATACAGAGTGACATATGAGCAGGTGCGTTGTCGTGGTGCAGCATCCAGGTTCTGTGTTTCCATGCCTCAGGCCTCCTCCTCCGCACCGACTCTCTCAACCGCCTCAGGACATCCAAGTAAAACTCTTTATTGATCGTCTGACCACGTGGAACAAATTCATGATGAACAACATCACCTTCACATTTGAGCGACTCTGATGTGCTTTTTTTGGTCTCAGCGACGATGATCCAACCCATTGCAACGGCTGCCCTTTTGTTTCGACATTGTAGCCGTACACCCAAGTTTCGTCACCTGTTATGACACTTTTCAGAAAGCTTTCATCAGCATTCGAACGATCAAAGAGCTCCTGGCTGACTGTGACTCGGTTCTCTTTTTGTTCATCTGTCAGCAGACGCGGCACAAATTTTGTGGCTACCCGATGCATGTTCAATTTCCTCTTAAAATCACGTGGCAGAAACTTTACAGATGCCTACTTCTTGGGAAACTCCACGGACAGTCAGGCGACGATTTCCACGGATCACAGCACGCGCTTTCTCGATGTGATCGTCGTCCAGATCTGGGATTGTCTTCGGTGGATGATCTTCCCAATTTGAATGCTGGTACCACTCGTGACATTGCGTACGGCTCAAACATCCTCCCCAGAGGCCTGCTGCAACATTAGAAAAGTCTCCGTAAACGTTTTTCCCGATTTGAAACAGAATTTCACACAAACACGTCGCTCTTCGAGATCCATCATTGTTCAACTTGCGACAAATCGTCAAGTGCACTAAACATACGTTCACTCTAGCGTGTAGATCGATGACTAACCGACGTGGCGTGATGCGGCTATTGTTAGACTGAAGGTTAAGGTCACCGATACACAGCACTGCAGTCACGAGCACGCTCCGCTGTTTTAAAAGTTTGGTTTCTTTTTGGACAGACCTCGTATATGCTGAGCTTCACATAGAGAAAGCGGACTTCATGTTCCTACTTCCTAGCTTGTTGCTGTTTTTTGGAGGGAAGTTTAAATGAATGCAGACAAGATTATTTACATTTTAATTTTACTCATTCTTTTCCTTAGTAGGTACACAAATAAGATGATAATTTGATTAGGACTTAGGTTTGTTTTTGCCCCCTTTTCCCCCTGACAAGTTAGTGCAGGCGAATAATCGTTGGACCTCATTTTTGGAAAAAACTGCACCTCTTGAGACTTACTGCATTTTAGTAGCTATGCTTCCATCTCTTTGATCTCATCTCTCATATCAGTGTTCATACCGGAGACGGTCTGGTCTTAAGGTGTTGTAGCATTACTGTGTTTCATATCTGTGACAAAAACACACATTATTTACACTTATTTGTTGATGTTGTTATTTTAGGATTTTGCATTTTCAGCATTGGTAAGTTCTAGAAACCACAGTGTTAATTAACTAAACATAAGTTAGGTGGCATGGTGGTCCAGTGGTTAGTCCACTGGGCCTGACCTCAATTTGAATCTTGGTCAGGACCAACTCAGTTTGGCTTACGTTCGTTTGCTCTTCTTCACCAGCTCTCACTCCTCCTCATTTCTCTCCCATCATAGTGAAGACATAAGGATTTTTTTCTAATGTCCTCCTGTGCGGACAACTGAGTGTGAAAGCACACAATCCCTAATCTTGCATCAAATATAGGGATCTGAAACCCCAGTTACCTGGGAAGTGTACAACTAACTAAACATTGGTTATTGTCTCACAGAATTAGCCTGATGAGAAAAATTTATCACAATAAAAGTCTTACTGTATCTTAACCTTTATTAATGGCACTTATTTTCATTTTAGCACTGTACTGATGAGTGCAAAGGGTAATCAATCCTGTTGATTGATTAAATCTGATATTTAAAAAACATGAAAGTGGTTTTGTTTTGGGGTGAATTTTGATTTGTTTCCCTACCTAAAATGAGCTGGCAGATTTACAGTGGCTGATATCTGGCTAACTGAAACATGTACTAACAGACTATCACGTGACAGCACTAACAAATCGGATAAAATCCAACACAGACATTCACCCAGACAACATAATAAGCTTAGGAACTCAGCAACACGACCTGGAGAAAACATCCCAGCGAGACATCTACCTCTTCTCCGGCGTCACGACCAATAACGGAACCGGACTATAGGGAGAGGTGGAGAGCACGCGGAGTCCGTCTGTACTTCCGTGGGATACAATATGGAAATCATCCATAAACCATCTCGTGGACGGGTACTCCGCTGATATCCACTGGGAAATATTAAGAGGAGTTCTACCCTCAGGGAGAACAAACACAAATGGAGATTAATCAACTCTCCAAAATGCTTACATTGCAAAGAGCAGGAGGACGACACGGTGCTACATTGTATATTTGCGTGTCCCCTAAACATAGAAATGCGGCCCCTGGTCCGAGACTCGGTTTTTAAAGACAAACTTAATTTGTTCTGGCGCATCTTCGGCTTCTCCTCCAGGACTAAAAAGGGCCGCCTTTCTAACTTCCGGGTCTTCACGGCCCAAAGAGTCGCTTGGAGTAGTAGCCGGAAGGCTCCAGAGAGGGGTCAGCTCACTTCACCTAACAACTGTTTCACAATTACGTAACCACGTGGTTACAGCGGTCATGGGGTCCAGCATCAGCGATGGAGCGCTGTACCCATCCACACGGCTGGTAAACGATAAACGAAGATAACCTAACCCCCTCCTCTGTTAAAGATGTATCTGTACTAACTAGTAATGTTTGTTACAGGAAATAATGAGGAAACTCACCCCGGCTGTTAAGAGCCCATTGACCAGGGGTCACACGTACATCAGTCTCCAGTGAGGAGACTTCTCTACTGCTCCCGTGAGAAAAAACACTTCCAGACTGAAAATAACACAAATGAATATTCAAGAATATAATTAATTTAACTGTAAAACCAAATACACTCCACCTGAGCAGAGCCCTTATTTCTGTACAGCTCTCCCGACCCCGAGCTGCGAGTCCCGCCCGGTAGACGGCTGCTCCGGCTCCGTTACTCGGGGTACAGGCGCTGACCCACTCTCGCCTCCCACGATGGCCTACAACCAGGGGTCGGCTGGGCCGCTTCCCCTCATTGATCAGAGCCTCTGGCTCTCCAGCGTGGAGATGAGGAAGCTAATGCCTGTCACGGGATGATCCATCAAAGTAGACGGAGGGAGATCGCGTCTCCATCCATTTACAGCAATAAAAGAATATAAAAACAGAACCCCCCCCCTTCATCTCCCCCCTCCGGTTGGACTCAATAAAAATAACAAACGGCCCAATGCTCCTCCTCTCTCTTTAGAATCTTAAGGAGGCACAGAGAGGAGACTCTGTTCTAGAGGGTTCAGCCTGGATAAACCGACCTCTCCTGAGCGTAGTAGATTACGGAGGAGTTGGGTGGCCCTCGCTAGGATGAGGTACACTAACATTAAGAAAAAATAATACAGGTCGAAATAAGAAGACCTCACTCATAAACAGCTGAGGCGGCCGGTCGTGGAACCGACCCAGCTACACCACATACACTTGCAAACTTAACAAACAGGTCATAACAATTACATCACACCACCCCCCTCAAAAGTAATACTGTATAATGTCAGCTGGAAACCACTTTTACTATATTCTCAGCAGGGTAAACCCAGACTGGAATGTAAGTCTGCTTCTCATCCAGATGAGTTGAGTTGGTTCTCTTAGCTTATTTCTGTTTCTCTGGTATAAAATCATTAAGACATTATCACTTACTTATTACAGAATATATTCTATATTATTTCAAAAATTCTGTACCTGAGTAAAGTATTTTTAAAGTGAAAAGCTTTAGATGGAATGTGTCTCAAGCAATCCACACGTTGAAGTTTGTGCTTAGATTATGTTCTTGACATTTACTTCACAGATGCTTTTTCACATCATTCGTAAATCAGATGGGAAGAGACTTAGCACCACCTATAAATCATCTGATGTGAAGTTCTGCTCTCACCATATTAATACCTATGAAGAAGAAGGTCACTTGGTGGTTGATATTTGTGGATACAACGATTTCAATATTGTTAATAATTTTAGGCTGGAGAATCTTAGATTGTCTTCTGATACTTCAACAGCAACATTTAAAAGATTTGTGCTGCCCATAGATGTAACTGAAAAGGTAAGCAACAGTAACGAGAAGGAGAAAGTTCCAAACCTTTACTTTTGGAAAATCAGCAGTGTTATACATTTATAAAGGCGATTTCTATTTTCAATGTAGAATCTACTTTTAATTTAGGCTGTAAGCTACTTTGTGACTTGCACATCTATTCATAAAAGCCATTTTTAAAATCTATCTCACCTGTCAAGTTTTTCTGATCACTAATGTAAATTTTTTTTAATATGAATATATATACCTGTAGTAAACTCTGTTTTCTTTTGGAATTATTATTAAAAAGGAGCAGATAGCAGTCTACTGGTAAAGTTGAGGGCTCAAATTTGAATCCCATTGGGATTGGCTTGGTTTGGTTTGGCATTCCTCCCTGGCACAGTTCCTTGGTTTTTCACCAGTCTGCTACATGGGTTTCCTCCCACATCTATAAGTGATTTTGTTACCTTACTTCCAGATGCCTTTGGGAAAAAACCTGGTCAATCTGAAGGACACCACAGCTACAGCTGTGAAACAACCAGATGGGTCAGTTCTCCTTTGCTGTGACAACTTGACAGGTATTTCTTCGTTTGGTACCCTCATTCATTTCAGGTGGAAGTCTGCCTGGTATTAATGTGCGTCAACAATAAAACCTGCCGACTAATTTATAACGTATAAAGCAAACTTCAGCCTGTCAACTTAATTTACTTATTTGTTATTCCTTCAGTTGTCATGACTACTTCCGTACATATCAGATAGTATTTTCAGTTTTCTAATTATTGCTTTCTCTGTTAAAATGATTGATAAGTCGTCGGCAGATCATTTTAATATCACATTTATCAATTAAAATATTTATTTGTGGTGTTGCTGAAGGCAAAGTCAGCTAAATTTGTTAAATATTTTGCAAGATTTTGTTTAGTCAGAATGTTATTGACTTTCGAGGGCAAAAATGTCACATTTGATGCACAATTAATCCGTGTAGTAACAAAGGCAAGTGATAACTATGGTGTGACCAATCAGACTATCTGAGCTGTACTTATGTGCGAGTCATTTGGGAGATGATTGAAGTATAGCATACAGTCAGGCCATCCTTCCTTATCTTACAAAGATAGCCTTAATCACTCAAATGAGCAAAGGTATAGTTTTAAAAAATGTCTGAACTAATTTCACTTCAGATTATCTAGTTTGAGGTATGTCAGTCATCACTTAATAGAAAGGAACAGGGAACAGGTGAATCCAAGTTTTATACCATAATTAAGGCTTGCTAGAAGCTGTTTACTTGTTGTCTGTTTTTTAGCCAATGTTTTTCAGATCAATGACATAGTTTGCTGCATAATTGTTGAGTCTGGGTGTTTGAATAGTTTTGAAACCATGCTAGATTTTCTACTCAAGGCCTCTGCTCCTTTTCCTCAAAACCTTATCCTGTTATTATGTAGTTTTATTTTAATTCTGATGATAATAATAAACTTAGTTTTTTAACCACTGACTCTCTAGCCTGGTGTCTGTACTTAACAGAAGATCCTGCCCGCCCCGTGTACCTTGAACTACCGCCAGATTAACTATGAAGCTCGTGCCGGCCGAAATTACAGATATGTTTATGGAACATTGCTGAGACAGAGGTAGGATGTTTTGTTTTGTTGTTTTTAAATTCTACTATAATTTAATTTCGTAGAAGGTGTTAAAGGTGAACACTAATGGACTGGCTAAAAAATAGAAAAAATATAACTGTGCAGCAAATGTACTTATTACATAATAATACTTTTATTTACTTATTTTGTTCTTCCCTGTTAGCTTGTGGAATGCCATTATTTATCACCTGAGTTACCCCACTTTAACTGTTTTATCTTGTTTTCTCTCTATCCTAGTTACCTTCTTATTTATAGCTTTATATGACTTTCACACGACAGACAGAGATTTGATTCCAGTTCAGTCAAAATAGGGCTAAAATTGTAGCAAAACATGTCATTCAAGTGATGTGAAGATGATTCATGTCATCATCATCATCATCATCATTAGTTAGGAGATATCTTGAGGCCCCAGCTGCAGCACTGGCATGAGTGTAAGAGAGATGCCATCCTTGTCATGCACTGTGTACTGATTTTTCTAACTTAAACTCATTCTGAAAGTTGTCTTAGAATTCCAGACTTGATACATCATGTTGATTCTGGAAACCTTGGCTGGCAGTAGAATTGATGCTGTTCAGCAGTTCATCCATCACTTCTCAAAGTGTAGACCAGCAGCTTTCAGAGGTAAAATTTTAAAAGAAGAAGCAGTGGTGTAAAAAAAACCAAACATCCATATGTCTTCTGAGTAAATTTCCCTATGTGATCTGCTAAAGAAAATGGAGATTAATTTCTGTGATATTTAAATTCTAGCAAATCTTTGTGAAAACAGCAAATTCAAAAATAGCAGTTTCAATTACAGAAGTAAAAACACGATCACACCATCATCATCATCCAACTTTAATAATTACTGATAAACAGAAATGTGTGATGTATATAAGTAAGGAGTCCATTTTTAAAATTTGGTACTGAAATCAGTGACAGGTAGCTGATCCAGGTATGTGTTAGCAAGGTGGGTTTAAAGAACTTATTCCAGATCGGTCTCTGTTGAAAAACTAAGTTTAGTGTTGAAATTATCTTTGGTGTACTCGTGGACAGACATCGCATTTTATTGTTTCAGATAATAAAGATTGACATTCTGATGAGAACTGTTAATAAGTGGGTGGAACCAAACGGCTTTCTTGCTGCAGAGCCTGTGTTTGTACCAAGGCCTTCAGGGGAGGATGAGGATGATGGTGGGTACAACATCTCTTTGTTCTTGATCTAATTCTATCAACATTTTGAACAATTGTCTAGAGTATGTCAACCTGGTTTCTACCATGAAGCATCAAGAGACTGAGCTCTGCAGAGGTATCACTCACTACACGTGATAGATGTGGTGACAAGTGAATCCCCTTAAACTGGAAGGTTTCACTTTGTCCGTTGATGGGACCAGGAAAAGATGACTCCTAGTTTCTATTCAAACATTATACAGTCATTATATTATTAAATGTAAATCTATAGAAAGTACAGTTAACAGTTAATCCTCACAAACTATATTTAATTCAGTTTGAAAATACTGATGCATTTGAACAAAACTAAGGTGTGGGTCAGGATATCATTATTCATTGTTTTCTTATCGACTTTACATTAATTACCTTAATGAATTGCCTTAATGATAACAAATAAAAAGAATGATTTAAGTCTTTTATGTATTTTAATGTCTTCTTTTGGTTATGATTTTTTATCTGGAGAATTTTTTATTTATAATTTTTCTAATCACTGATTAACCAGATATGAAGAGTTTGTGTTGTTGTTAAAATTACTTTCATCAGTGAGTCAGTTATTATGATGATGATTACAAACATCAGACAAAAATGTGAACATTATTCCAAACAAACAAAATTGTGTCATTTGCTGCATCTTTTCTTTTGTGAGAGAAGCTTTTCGTTCTCTTTTCCTTTTAATGTTTGGTTGGTTATTCACTTCTTTTTCTCACCTGCCCCAGGTGTGATATTGATTCCAGTAAAAGCAGTGATCCAGAAAGGCCATTTTACCTGGCCATCTTGGATGCCCACACCCTGGAAGAAGTGGCTAAAGCCGACGTTCCCACAGACACCTTCATCCCAATTACATTCCATGGATTTTTTGACCCCCAGCAGCAGCAGCAGCTGTAAACTCTGGGTGGTGGGTAGAATGGCACATGCATGGTTTTTTTTTTACTAATATTTAAAAATAAGTGTAAATATATAATAGAAGTAATTTTTGTACTAATTAATTTGTTAATGAGAAAGTAATTGCTGCCTTCCTGTTATGTTTACTTTTGCATTCCCTGTGTAGTGTTCTGAATTGTTTTAAATTTCAAAGTGATGCTCATCTGAATTTTATTTTAAAATCAGATCAAATAAAATACATTTACCAAAATAAAAGAAACATTGGTTATATGTGGAGCTAGGAGGCAATAGAGTGATTAAGAACAATCATTAATGGTTGTTGTTTTTGTTTAGTCTTATGTATTTGAAGTCTCTTTTTTGTTACACACAGCGGTTTGTTTCCTTTCTAAATATGGATGGGAAGAAATTACCCTGGTGTTTGGAGTTGTCATTTAAGAGCGTGAATATTTTCAAATCAAAGCTAACACCAGGGCACACGTTGTTTTGGTGTTAGAAATGAGAAAGTATACGGTAGAATGAAGCAGCTTTGAGTTAATGCTTCATCAGTGCAGTGTCAGTATTGAGTTTTATATGCAGTGGAATTTACCTGCAGAAGACGAAGGATTAAGGTGCTTTGTACAAGATTGCACAACTTGTGTAATAAAGCCCACACTTGAGAAATACATTAAATATGTACTGATTTTTCCAACTCATCATTTTTTTATAAATATTAGAAATAGAAAAAAAGGGATTGCTTTTGTGTGAGGGCCTCCAGAGGTAGAAACATTTCTATTTTTTTGCTATGTACCTTCAGACTTCATAGTGAATTCCAAAGTAATTTATACATAGATTCTGAAACTGCAGACAGTTTGATTAGTATTGGACTTTGTTTAACTCATGTGATGCTGAAAGCGGACATGTCCACTTTGACATTTATGACCATCTGATGCAGGAGCAGATTTACCCCATAGCTTCAAAAAAACTTTTCCCTTTGTCACGATAAGTGGTAGCCTCATGTCTTTGAAAGCCCCACAACTTCTCCAATCAAATTCCTACTTTCATTTTTGGTGGATAATTGAAAGTTTCCAGGCTGAAATTTAATTAAGCACCAAAAGGATTAAAGATGATTATTGGAAATGTTACCTCTTTTACTCTAGCTGCTTACAAATGTGCACGATAATTGAACCATTTACTTCACTGCTGCGTGATTATTCAGAGGTTAGTCTACTGGACTACTGTGGTTGAAAACCCAGGTTTGGAACCTGGTCAGGGTTGGTCAAGTTTGACAAATCTCCATGGAGTGATTTCTTACTCTCTTCATCAGCCAGCTGTGTTTTGTCCCCAATCTAGAAGTAAATAGTTCTAGAAGGACTATTGCTGATGGCTTCCCTCCCACATACAGAAGTGGTTGTGCAACCCAGTCTCTCATCTTGTAACCTAGGAGAAATTTAGAAGAAGTGGAAGTTCTGGAACTATTACTTTACATCACTCTTTATAAGAACCAGAGTAAACTCGGTATTTACGGTTTTATTTCAAATGGAGTAGCAGTCAATATATATAAAAAGAAGTTTGCATTTCTCAAACTTTAAAACACATGCAATCAAGTATAGTGCAAAGCCAGAAGATAAAGTCAATAATAAATTTACTTCTTTTTTCCCATAATTTATGTTTGGTTATTATTATTGTCCTTGTAACTAATAAGAGCAAAAGTAAATACCTTTTGACAACAATGCCTTAATTTAAAATATAGCGGGAGACAACAGGTTTCTTTTCTTTCTTTTGCACAAACTAATCAGAAATTGAAAATGATGGATGATTCTTGGCAGATCAATGAGAACTATGAAGTACAGAGGAACAAGCATCAACATTATGGCTGTTGACCCAATGAAATTTGACGAAAATCGTTCATCAGGAGCAGTGGTGAGACGTCGAATGTGACTGGAAAGATTTTTTTTTCCACTCTGAGCTCATTCACAATCTGTTTCAACTAATGGGAAATATTGTATAATGTAGGCACAGGATCTGATGTGTATGGAACTATGGAGACAACACCTCTGTGAGTACATGGACATATGCACAGGTCAGTTGAGAAAGTCTGTACACTGGCTACATCTACAGGTAGCTCTGTGTACCATTTGGATGCAGTTTGCAGGGCTGTCACCTATCTCAGGAGCCCATTTATTGATAATAGATACTCATGTTGAGTTATAGAGAATCCAGGTCAACTGAAATTCAGCTTCATTGACTTCTTGCTTTAAAATAGGCCTTTACTTTGGAATTTTTCTGTTGATGTTTTCTGTCGTTGAGTACAATGGCTATCGAGTTTGTGTACTTGGTGAAACACGGCTCGACTTCCATCAGAATTTCACTTTAGTCACTGCTGGAACTGAAATAAAAACACAGCAGTAGATGCGGGGGCTTTTGCTTGGCAATCCATTAACTAGGCAGGCTAAGTCTTTATCTCAGCTCTCTAACTACATCAGATGCCGGCAATCATGGACACCGTAGATCCATCCAAAACGCACACCCTCACGTTGGATTTGGAAGAATTGATAGGTGATGAAGTGTTTGACAGAGCTTATGGACATGTTTGTCAGTCACTGCATACACCCAGGAAGGTTGGATGGGGATTGCAGGACAACCGGACACCAGTGATAGAGACGTTGGGCTGCCATGTAGACTCTGTATTTCCAAGGCTGTCTCACATTTGGAGGTATTCAAGGTAATGTGTAAGTAAAAGTAATGACTGAACATTACTGGCGACAAGAGAATGTGTGTGTGTGTGTGATCGTAATTTGGTGTAGATACTGAATTTGGAAATGGAACTGAAGTTAGTAGTAAAAATACCTCGCCCTTAGAATTCGACTAATGAATAAAACCGAGTTTAATCAACGAGTAGCCTAATGAACAGTCAGATATACCTGAGACTACCGTTGGTTATTGTAGGTAGGGAACAGACTCCCCTCCTGGGACATCCGACCTGGGGCTGCCAGGTACCACCCTCCATAGATCAACAAGCGCACAGTCTGCTCACCTTATCTCAGAAGCCTCCTGGGATGAAACCCAGGGAAATAAACCATCGGGAAAAACTTTACCTTTGCCTTTCCTTCTGAAGTGATCTCTCTCTCTCTCTCTCTGAATGAGATCTTCACCTGTCGATAGGCGACAGAGGTAATAACTTCTTTCCGAAATTTTTCTGTTTACTGTTTAAAATTTCTCTGGAACTGGAAAATATGGTTTTCTTGCCTCGTTTCTTTCTCTTCTATTTCCCTCTGCCTCCCTTTATTCTCTCCCCTTTGATTTTTGTCTTTTTTTCTTGTTCTTCCTCTCTTCTTCTTTCCCTTTTCCGTTTTTTTTTATTAATCTATTTTCGTTCCCATCCTTCAAACAGATCTGTTTCTTGTCCTGTTTTCCGAAAAACCATAACTCCCTACACTGCGAATCGGGCACATTGCAACTTCGTCCCAACCCTTTCCTGAGTCTGGATTTCTTTAATTTAGTCACGAGAAATCTAATCCACAGAAAAAAACTATACAAGAAATAAGTATATTATTATAAAAGGAGGATCTCGCTCATTTCGTCACATCGAGGCTGAAATGTGTTATTAAAAATCGCTCTTCCTAAGCGCAGCGGCTGAAACTAATTGAAACATTCTACTGCTCCGGCCGTAACCACGGTCTGGAGAACGTCGCACCTTCCGGTGTTGGCTCTACAGAAGCATAGATCGCAGAGTTTGGTGGTTTTTGAAGCTGCCAACTTGAATAAATAAAATGTTGGAACTTTGAAGAATTATCACTACAAATGACATGCACTGGTTATAGAACTGAGGCCAAAAGATGTTCTCTAATGTTTGTCGCATAAAGGTA
>JACATO010002037.1:0-45236 GCA_018389105.1 Nautilus pompilius
AGATGGATGAATAGATTACTCTATCATTTATGCTGACTTCATGACTGTGTTTTTTGTCGTAACCAAAGTGTTACGTATGATTTTTTAAATAATCTTTGGTTGAAGTGAGATGACCGCCCTCTAAAGCCTTTCGGCTACCCCAAGCTATCGTGAAAACCAGGAAGATTGAAAGGCAGTCCTCTTTAGTCCTAGGTGAGAAGCCAAAGATGCGACAGAACAAACTAAGTTTGTCCTGGGGACTTTAATGTTGAATACCAGGTCGCGTACTAGGCACCACAGTTCTATATTCAGAGGACATGAGAATATACAATGTAGTGCTGTCTCGTCCTCCTCGTTACATCTGAGACATTTCGGTGAGTTAATAAGCTTCCATTTGTGTTTGTTCTCCTGGTGGGGAGTACGTTTCTTAGAATTTTCCAGTGTATGTCAGAGGTGTATCCATCCACGAGGCGGTTTTATACTGCTATTCCAAATTCTATCCCGTAGAAGTTGGCCTGAATTTAGGGTTGTTTACCACTTACCCCTGTAGTCCAGTTCTGTGATCGGGCGTGATGACAGGAATAAGTATATATCACGTTGGGATAATTGTTCTAGATCATGCTGTGTGTTATGTCTGTGTGGGACTTGATCCATTAGTGAGGGCACTAACCTGGTAGTCTGTTAGTATGTTTTTCTGTGCTCTGTATAGTTTTAGTTTGTTAGTTAAGACATGCGACCCATCGGGGGTGTTGTATGCCTTAACTAAGCGGTCTAGGAATAGCTGGTGCCATCTTGGTCTATTCTCAGTGGTACTTAAGATTTCTGGTATATTTATTATTTGTTGAACACCTGTTTTGCTCTCTAGGTTTATTATGTTTAGCCCGCCTCGGCATCTGGGGAGTCTAGTTGTTTATTTGCCAGGTGTTTGCGCCCCTGTCACAGGAACCGATCGATCTCGACGTCTATGGCGGCGTATGGGTGTGTATGAGTTGAGATTTTGTGAGAGAGTAGAGGTTTGAAGAAGACCATGCTGTTAGTAAGCCTGATCTTGTGAACGGTGTTAGTGGGAAAAAAATGCCTAGTAATTTTATCTGGCCTTCCACCCATGTCACGCTGTGACGTTTTAGGCGGCTTCTGGGAGCCTCCCAGCCATGCCGCTGTCGTCGTCGTCTTGTTGATCTTAGCTCCCGAGGCCCTTTCGTAGACCTAGAGAGCGCCGAGCGCCTCCTGCAGGCTATCCATGTCCTGCAGGAATAGCGTCGTGTCGTCTGCGTACTCCTGAACTTTGACGCCACCTATACCCCTAATGTTACCATTAGATCGGATATAGGCCGCCATCGTCTCAGCAGTGAGGACATAGAGCATGGCGCTCAGGGGGCATCCCTGCCGTATGCCTCTAGTTGGGTGGATAGGCGAAGAGAGGAAACCGTTTGTTGTATCCGTGTGGTGATGTCTCTGTAGATGAGGCGGATGAAATTTACGAAGTACTCCCCAAAGCCTGGGGCTTTAAGTGTTCTTATCAGAAAATTCCAATCTACCCTGTCAAACGCTTTCTTTTGATCAACGGCTAGCATAATTCCAAGGGAATTTTCTGTGTCTAGCCTACTTGTAATTTCTCTGAACAGCTGGAGGGTATTCGTGATACTCCTACCAGAAACTGCACAGGTCTGATCTGCACTCGTAACTTTACCAATTACTTTGCCTAGCCGATTTGCTAGCACCTTAGTAATAATTTTAAAATCGCTATTTAGGAGACTTACGGGCCTCCAGTTCTCCAGGTACGCCCCGTCGCCCCCCCCCTTCGGTAGCAGGACAATGGTGGCGGCACGCTGGGATTTCGAGAGAACCCCCCTACTGTATGCGCTATTCACAACGAAAGTCATGTCGTCTACTAGGAGATATTCAAATCTCTTATAAAAGTCTAGAGTAAGGCCGTCCTTTCCGGGAGTCTTGTCTTTATTTGAGGCCCTATTGGCCTGTTTTATTTCATTAGTGTTAATAGCCCCTTCGCAGAGTTCGGCATCTAGGGGGTCTAGTTTATTTTCCAGACACGCCAAGATTTCGTCCTGAGCTGAAGGACAAGTGTCTTCTCTAGTGTACAGTTCACTATAAAACCGAGACTCTTCATCTAGGATATCCTCCAAGTCTGAGGGTCTGGTCGTCTTTGTTTATTAGTTTATTTATTGTTTTCCTATCACCGTTTGCTTTTTCTAAACCACAGAAGGATCTCCTACAGCCTTCACCGTTCATGGCCGGCACTCGGGCCCTAATCCTCACTCCTTCTGTTTTGTCTACCTGAATGCGGTTGATCTTGGTTTGGATGGCTTGTATCGTTTCTTTGTTTTCTAGCCCTAATGCGGCCTGTTTAAGCTCTAGCTTTAGTTCCTCTTTAAGTCTAGATTCTATGTATAACTTATATGCACTACGTGCCTGACTATACCTTATACTAAAGTTCCTTAATCTGTCCTTACCTAAGTCCCACCATTCCAGGGGGTCGGCGAACTTGTCCTTGCGCAGGGACCAGTCTCTCCAGATGTTCTGGACGCTCTCGACGTACTCCGACTCGGTCAGAATAGCGTTGTTGAGCTTCCATAATCCGGTCCGGTCCTCTGGTATTCGCTTGAATCAAGAAGCCGGCCGTGACCTGGGAATGGTCACTCGGAGTTGCCTAGCCATGTGTTTAGATGCGTACACTCTCTAGTCTAGTTGCTACACTATACTTTTTACTATAATGAGTGTACGATAACGCGTTTGGGGGTTTATATCTATACGCATCGACCAGGCCAAACCGCGAACACATGGTCTGCAGTTGTGGCGCTCCCATCAGATGCGTCCTACTTTTAATGCCTGATCCCTGCCTGTCTAACTCATGGGAAGGGACACAGTTAAAGTCACCTGCAATGTAAATGTCGTCTGCAGGGTATGACCTAAGTTCCTGTTCTAATATATCGTTGAAGCGCAGAAAGAACGCTGTCCGCTCCTTCGCAACGGTAGGGGCGTACACCGATTCGATCATTACTTTTCTTTGGAGCTGGTTTTGGTAGCTGGCTATGACGATCCGTCCGTCGTCGTCTTTGTAGGTGTGTTCTATTTTGGTTGTATGTTCGGGTGGAAGAGGATCGCTACACCTTTCTACCTATGGGGTCTAGGCTGGTTACCGCTAGTCCATGCCAGTTGGTGAGATACTTATCTACCTCATGGTTAGACTGCAGATGCAGCTCCTGCATGCAGATTATTCTGTCGTGTGTGTGGTGTGTGTCAGTTGATCTAGGTAGGTATGCCAATGTTTGTTAAATTTTATCCCTCTTAAATTCAGGGATAAGATTTCGAGGCGTCTAGACATAATCGGTATTCAGTAATCACAATCCGGAGTCGTTATCCTAGTCAAGGCCGAAATATCCATTGAAATGGAAGTGACACCCCTCAGGTGGGCACTTCCATGCCTTCAGCCCCTTGAATCGTGGGAGGGGCTATCTTCTGGAAGACCACTGTCGGCTCGCGGAGGGCCCTCTCTGCTGTTGCTTCCTTGGTAGGTGGGTGAGGTAAGGAGTCTACCTTCCGCTCCTTCCTCTTGGGATGGGTTGGGGGGTTAGACTCTCTCACCGTCCTCTTCGGTCCCTTGGACCTTCCGGGCCTCTTCACGGAGACGACGACGAGGTCGTCTTCTCTGTCGGAGCCCGTCGGTGTGTGAAGGGCGTCGGGGGGGTCTTCCTTCCCCTGTTCTGGCTCCTCCTCCTCTATGGTTGGAGGGTCCGGTGGTTTCGCCGCTTCTTTGGGACCCTTCGCCTTTGGGCCTTTGCTCTTCCTGCCCTTGTCGTCCTCCTGCCTGTTTTGGGGAGTTGGGGCACTTACCTCTTTTTCTGCCTTCTCCCGCCCCCGTTGGGCAGCTGAACCGAGTGTGCCCCGTTGTCCGGCATATCCGGCAGTACGGGGGGGGGGAGCAGGCTGGTCTCGATAGAAGACGGAGAAACTATAGGTTCGTCCGTCAACTACCTCTCTTTATACGCCGCGGGATCGGCTCCCGCAGCAGCATCTTTCCGCTCCTCTATCCGGAGAGGAGCGGCAGACCCGGAATACAATCGTATTTGAGAGGTATAAGCATTTGCCCATACCTCTCCAGGATCTGCTGTGGGACTCTGCACCCGGTGGTGAGGGGCAGTCCCCGTATTTTTACCCCATGCGAGGGGGGATGCCCCTCGCATGACGTGATGGATTCCTTTTACGGAGAGTGCGCGAGTACACAACTCCTCCGCGTCTTTGGTGGTCCGGCAAATTATCTCAATGGCCCCTCCGTAGCTCGGGATAACTGCCCTCACTTTGGGCAGCAACCCGGCCAGGCTGAGCGCTCGGCCGACGTCCTTGCAGTAGACGTCGGCTGCCGTGGTTACGAAGAGCGAACTCTTCCTTTCAAACTTCAGGCTGGACGCGTCCTTTGCGTCCAGCTCTAGGTCTCTTAGGAATTCCTCGAAGGATTGTATTCCACTGTTGGCTCCAGCGTCCTTTGGGGAGTTTTTTTTCGGCCTCCGCATTGTTGTCGGCGGCCGAGGCATAAGTGGTGGAAGTAGATGGCTGGGGCTCCATCTGTTTGCGGTTGGTGTTAATCGCGGCTCCTGTGTTCTCTGCTGCTGTCAGCTCGCCGGTCGCCACTAATCCGCTAATCCGATTAGTGGCTTTTTGTTACCGGGGAGTGGCTGGCTATGCTACGCTGAAAAGAGTGGGAGGGTGGGGGGGTTCTAGTAGCTGAAGATAGATTGGCTAGGGAAGGGAGGGACGGTGCTGGGATCCTAACTTACTTGAGGGGTGGTGATTTGTTCCCTGTGGATATATATGTCGCGTAACAGTTACTTTCCTCTGAACAATGATGGGACTTTTACCGTTTCTAAGGGGTTTCCTAGCTGGTTTGTTCAGAGGTGAAAAATCCATCTATCTCCGTAAGCTGGAGAGGAAAGAAGAAGCTAACTAGTGAGGTTAAGTTTTTAAACCAAAGAGGGGTCGCGTATCCTAACTACCTTAGCAGAGAAAAACAACAGAGTCTCGAGCGACTTTTACTATTTAAAGTTTTTCCAAAAAAACTAAGTCCGGAGACTTTTAAACGACGCAGACGAAGGAGGGAGGAGTAAGCTGAAGTTGGAAAAGAATTCCCGAGTTTGGAACTCTTACAGTTTAAAAAGCTAAGTCCTGGGACTTATTACTATAGTATTCCCACGTAAAGTTTCTAAGAGCCAATATTCTGAGTTCAGAACTCTTATTCCTAGCGAGCTAATCTAAACTAAGGTGCGGCGCGGTTCTAAGTGGGGTGGGTAAGAAATTCGCAATTTAACGGGGCCTATCAAGGCGTTCCGCAGAACTTACTTTGCGGTGATCTAGTGTCCGGCCGCAGTCTTCCTAAACAAATTCAGAGCCCTAATACTTCTAATAAATTCCACAGAGAACAAACCGTGCCTTCTAACTAACAGGGGAGTCTAAAGAATCTACACACAGCAAAAGGCACAAGGAAATCGAGAAATCACACACGCGAAAAATTCACAGCAGAGGGCAAACAAACTTACCTGTCGAAGCGCTGTTCGAACTAAGGTCGAGTACTGCCGCAGTGCGGGGTCCAAGACGTCGCTGGAGGTAAAATCCGGGTTAAGAACAAGAAAGCACTTTGATCTTTTTTTTTTTTTTTTTTTTGTAAGTGTTGCTATCTTTTGAGGGAGGAGGCTGTGTGAGAGCAGCGGGCTACCCGAACTCCTTCGCAAAGCGGCAGGAGAGGTACGATTTTTCCAAGGCTGGACTCTCGGTACGGAGTTTACTCTCCACCTGTCCCTAGAGGTGTGTGCTGGGGTGGGGGGACCACTGTTTATTTATAGAAACATCCAACCGGACTGGGGAGAGGATCTTTAATTTTTTGGCTTAACAGATGCCTTTTGAAGGGGAAACAACGTTCGCCCCTCGACGTCTTGAGAAGATGAAGTCGGATCTGTTGATGAAGCTGCTGTACTGTAGTGAGGCTGAAAGAAGAAAAGGACATGTTCCAGATGGCGGGTTGACATCATCCCATCGGCCAGAGTTGTCAGACTTTTTGCAGGATGAAAGTCCCGCGTCGGGAGTCTAGAAGGCTCCATTTGTTGATGTTGTTTAGGAAGTAGCATGGCCTGAGAGGTGGCAAAAAGCCATCTGTCAGGCCAGTACCCAATTCCATAACGTAGGAAACAGAAGAGGAGAGAAAGAGGGGAATCCGTGGGGAAGGAAAGATAGGGGAGAAAGTTAGAAAATAAAGAGTGGTTGGGGGTTTTGGGTTAATTTTTAATTTGTGTTGTGTGGTGTGCGTGGATAGAAAAAGTATCCTGGAGTTAAAATCTCTCCTGAAAAACGAAAACACGAAAGAAAGAAGACAGAAACAAGGGACAAAAAAAAAAAACCCCCCAGCTGTTCCGAAAGTTGTGCGAAACTTGGGTGGCGAAAGTCACACTGTAGCTCCCCGTCGGAGTGTGAAATCCGGGGGTTGGCCTAGTGTTGAGGTTGAATAGTTGTTGTTGTTGTGAGAAGATGATGAGATCTCAATCCATGCAGAGTTGAAGCTGATGATCCGATGTAATGGTCCCGAGGGCGCCGTTGATGAGCCAGATGGACGAATATATCGCCCTGTCAGTGATGCTGGACTGCATAACCGTGTATTTTTGTCGCAAGTAAAACCTCACGTAGTTTTGAAAAAGGGTTTTGGTTGAGGTGGGCTGACCGCCCTCTAAAGTCTTTCGAATACCCCAAGCGATCCGCTGGGCGGAGAAGGCCGGGAAGTTCGAAAGACGGTTCTTTTTATTTGAAGGGGGGATCCGAAGATGCGCCAGTACAAATTAAGTTTGATCTGGGGACTTTGAATACGATAAACCAAATCTCGGACTGGGCTCCACAGTTCTATATTTCCAGGCAGGAGAATAGACAGTGGATGGCCGTGTCGTCCTGCTCGGGACAAACGAGACATTTCGGGGAAGTTAATAATTTCCATTTGTGTTTATTTTCCCTCGTAGGGAGTACATTTCTTAAGAGTTTCCAGTGTATGTCAGAGGAATATCCGTCCATCAGGCGGTTGATGCTACTTCTCCAAATTCTTTCCCATGGAAGAGGGCCAGAGTTTAGGGTAGCTTCCCACTTCCCCCTGTAGTCCGGTTCCGTGATTGGGCGTGACGACAGGAAGAAGTAAAGATCCCGATGAGATAATTTGTCTAGATCAACTACGTTAGTACCTAAGCTTACGGAGTTGTCTGTACTGATTGTAATGTTAGACTTTATCCGTGCGGACAGAAGGGTTATGTGGTAGTCGGTTAGAAGTTTTCGGGGTGTCTGTATAGCTTTAGTTTGTTAGTCAAAGCATGCAGGCCATCAGGGATGTTGAAAGCTCTAGCTATTCGTTGAAGGAAAAGTATTTGCCATCTTGGTCTATCTACAGTCCTTATGATATCAATAACAGTTTTTAGTAGTTGAGCACCTGTTTTGCTCTCTAAGTTGAGGAGATTTAGTCCTCCTTGGCTTCGAGGGAGTCTAGTTATTTGATTATTTGCTAGGTGTTTGCGCCCCTGCCACAGAAACCGGTCAAAACCGGCGTCGATGGAGGTGCGCGCCCAACCTGGCAGCCCTATGATTTTTGATTTGTAGTAAATGGCGGGTGTGCTGTATGTACTGATAAGGAAAGTTTTTGTGAAAAAGGAGAGGTTAAGAGAGGACCAGCGGGTTAGTTGAGCTTTGATGGTGTTAATTACAGGGTTCCAGTTAAGGGGTTGGACGTTAGTATGGTTGTTGAGTGGGAAGAAGATGCCTAGAAGCTTGATCTTGTCCTCCACCCACGAGACAGGATGTTGTAGTAGCGGCCTCTGGGTGCCCCCAAGCCATGCCGCCTTCGTTTTCCTATAGTTGATCTTTGCCCCGGAGGCCTGTCCGAAGGCCGCCGCCAAGCTGGCCTCGTCCTTCAGAAGGAGTGTGGTGTCGTCGGCGTATAGGGCTATTTTAGCCCCCTCTATTCCTCGGATGTTGTTGTTAGTCCTCACGTAAGCGGCCAGCGGTTCGGCGGCGATTACAAACAGCATGGCACTTAGGGGGCATCCCTGCCGGATTCCACGGGAAGGGTGGACGGACGAAGATCTGAAGCCGTTATGTACTAAGTGCGTCTGTATGTGTGCGTGTGTTAGTCTAATGTAGTTAAGAAAATACTTCCCGAAGCCAAGGGTTTTAAGTGTCCTAAGCAGAAAATTCCAATCTACTCTATCAAAAGCTTTTTGAAAATCCATGGCTAGCATAATTCCTAGGGAATTTTCTGTGTCTAGCCTACTTGTAATTTCTCTGAACAGCTGGAGGGTATTCGTGATACTCCTACCAGGAACTGCACAGGTCTGATCTGCACTGATAACTTTATCCATAACTTTGGCCAGCCGATTGGCTAGCGCCTTAGCTATGATTTTATAGTCACTATTTAGGAGAGAGATGGGACTCCAGTTGTCCAAGCACTCCCCATCGCCCTCCTTCGGCAGCAGGACGACGGTGGCAGTACGTTGGCTTTCTGAGAGCACCCCCTTACTGTATGCGCTATTCACAACCGCCGTCGGGTCCTTAGCTAGGAGGTATTCAAATCTCTTATAGAAATCTAGCCTAAGGCCATCATTTCCTGGGGACTGTCCTTATTTGAGGCCCTAATGGCCTGTTTTATTTCATTTACGGTTAAGGGGCCTTCACATTGCTCGGCTTCTAGGGGGTCTAGTTTAAGTTTTAGACACGCCAAGAATTTGTCCTGAGCTGACGGACAAGTGTCTGTCTTAGTGTAGAGATCTTGATAGTAGCGAGCTTCTTCCCTAAGGATGTCAGCTGTACTAGTAAGAACGCGGCCGTCTTTAGTTATTAATTTAGTTAATGTTTTCTTTGCTGCCCTAGATTTCTCTAAACCACAGAAAGACATTCTATCTCCTTCTTCGTTCGTTCATGGCTGGTACTCGGGCCCTAATTCTAGCGCCTTCTGTTTTGTGTAATTGCAGATTCGCTAACTCGGTTTTGATGGCTTGGATTTTATCAGTTCTATCTATCCCTAAGGTCGCTTCTTTTAAAGCTAAGTTTAAAGCATCTGTCATCTTATCTTCTAAAAACTGCCTATAAGCTGTTCGTGCCTGACAGTATTTAATGCTAAAATTCCTTAATTTAGCCTTACCGAGATCCCACCACTCCAGAAGGTCAGAAAACTCGTCCCAACGAAGCGACCAGTCCTCCCAGAGACTCTGTACACCCTCAACATACTCTGACTCCGTCAGAATACTGTTGTTGAGCTTCCAGAGCCCCGGTCCCCTGGTGTTCCCCGGAAAAGAAGCCTGGCCCGAACCTGGAAGTGGTCACCCCCCGCGAAAGCGTCGTGCGTAACGCCTTGGAGTGATTGCGCTACGTGTTTAGAGACATACACTCTGTCTATTCTAGTCGCTACGTTGTACTTTTTACTGAATTGAGTGTATGACAGCGCGTCTGGGTATTTGAATCTATACGCATCGACCACGCCAAACTGCGAACACATGGTTTGCAGCTGCAGCGCCCCGATCAGATGCGTCCTACTTTTAATGTCCGGTCCCTGCCTATCGAGGTCGTGGGATGGGACACAATTAAAATCACCTAGAATATATAAATCATCAGCAGGGTGTGACCTAAACTCCTGCTCTAAGATATCATTGAAGTTCTGAAAGAACAGTGTCCGTTCCCTCGCAACGGTGGGAGCGTACACTGAAGCGATCATCACTTTTCTTTGGAACTGGGTTTTACAAATAACTATGGCAATACGCCCATTATTATCACTGTAAGAGTGTTCTATCTGGAAACCTAAGTTGCTATGTATTAAGATAGCAACGCCTTTAGCCCTACCTACCGATTCAAGGCTGGAGTGGATTAGTCCGGACCAGTTAGTAAAATAACTAGCTAGTTCCTGGTTAGATTGTAAGTGGAGTTCTTGCATGCATATTATGGAGTGGTGTGCTGAATGCTGTAGATGGTCTAGGAAAGTATTCCAATGGGCCTTGAATTTTATCCCTCTTAAATTCAGGGATAAAAATTCCAAGCGTCTATCCATAATCGCTAAAACTAGCTAGCGTAGTCCGTGGACGTTTAAAGGGTCGTTTGCCGAAAGATCAGTCCAAATGGAAGGTTCCCCTTACTCGGGCGGCTCTCTTCCATGCCCTCAACCCTCGGATCCACGGGGGGATATTGGGCGATGGCCTCCAGAAGCTGTTGGAAAGGAGCTTCCAGGGATCGTGACCTGCGTCGCTCCTTTGGTTTGGGGGCGAGACGGGTGTAGAGTCCCGCACCGTCCTTTTAGCAGCTCGGGAAACACGGGGCCTCACCTTTCGCGGCGACGGAGGGGGAGGAACCGAGCATGAGCGGGTGGTGACTTCATCAACCGGTGCAGACTCCACGGTAGGAACAACGGGTTCCGCCGGCGGGCTACCTCCGGTGTAGGTTCAGGTGTCGGTTCCAGTGTAGAGATGACGGAGGTAGTATCAGAAGAGGTGGCCACCGTGTGACCCGCCTCCTTGCATCTGGTACAAAAGGGCGGGGCACGCGGCTGGTCCCTATATACCACCTGGAAGGAAATAGCGGCCGTCTATCTCCTCCCGAATCCTATTTGGGATTGGCTCTTGTAGGAGCATCTTTAAACTTCTCTGGCCTGACAAAAAAGGCAGGCCAGGAAGACAGTCGTATTTGAGGGGCCGTAAAATCTTACCATACCTGGTAAGAACGGTCTCTGGGATAGAGTTGGGGGTGGCCAGTGGAAGGCCCCTGACTTTGACCCAAGCCACCGGGCTGGAACCTCGAAGGGGGTAACCAACCCCCTTCACTACCAAGTTACGGGTAGACAGTAGCTCCGCGTCCTGGGGAGAACTACAAAGAATCTCCGTAGCCCCTCCAAACCCGGAAAGCACCCGCCCGAACCCTGGCTCCCAGTCCAGCGTCATGGATGGCTTGTCCGACCTCCACGTTGTTGATCGCCCCATCTCCATAGAGGAACAAGGACGAGTTCCTGGAGAAGCTGGTGGGCTTTTTCTTCTCCTGGTCTTCCTCAAGTCCTTGCAGGAATGTCCTAAAGGATGGCAAATCTGGTAGGTCATCAGGCAGCTCTACTGGTGGAACTGGTGGTGGCCGGGCCGTTTCTGCAAAGGTTGTTGCCGTTGAGGTGGTCGGCGGCTGGTCCATCATCAAAGGAGGACAGGAAACAAATCCAAGCTGAAATTCGCAAAATCAAGTACAAAAGAGGTTACTTACCTGGTTGAAACCGTCTTCAGGCTACCGCCTCAATGAGACTTCACCCAAGTCGTTAATCGGACTTCACTGACGTCAATCTAGTTGATCTTTTTTTTTTTTCTCCTTAAGGCTTCCCCCATAGGTGTGCGTGCGAAACCGTATCGAACGCCTTGGCAAAATCCAGCATCACTAGTTCCAAGTTGGCATGTGTTGACTTCGAGTGTTTTAGCAGCCCTTCGAGGATGTACAGGTTTGTGCTACATCCTGCCAACTCTATGAAGCCTCTCTGTGATGGGTCCAATGGAAGGGCGTTGCCCAGGTGCCTTGCCAAGAGGTGGGTATATAGTCTGTAGACAGCGTTACCGATTGTAATGGGCCGCTAATCGGTAATTTTGTCTCCGGACGTGTTTGCTTTCCTCAGGAGCACGGTCCGACACTTCTTTAGACTGGATGGTATCGCCTGAAGTATGAGGAAGCAATTGAATAGGTTTGCCCAGGTAGAAGCTTCGATAGCCCCGACGACTGCCATTTCGATTCCGTCAGGGCCTGGAGAGGACTTAGCATTGAGGCTACGGAGGGCCCGTTGTACCTCTTCCAGCTCGATCGGTGACGTTAAGATAGTCCTCTCCGCTATCACTCCATTGTCGGCCTCTGGTAGTGATATGAAGGTTCTTTTATCTCCGAAACGTTCACGGAACTCTGTTTCTATTTCTTCCATCGTGAGCGGCGGTTTCGTACAGGCTGAAAAGTTCTCATTCGTGATGAGTTCGTCTAGCAGCCTGCCCTTTTTCCCTGCTTGAAAAAGGCTTTGATGGTGGCGATATTTTTTGGCTTTGTTTATCGACCGTTTACTGCGCGGCGGATTCTTTCGCAGATTCATATTTGTCTTTCTTTGCATCTTTGACTTCAGAATGCTCGATCTATGCTGAAGTTCCTTCGCGAAGAGTTCGAATGTGCTATTAAGGCAGACGGATCCAGCGGTAGCATCATCTTTGCACAGCATGAGAGTTTTTCCGAACGATAGCGTCCAGTCACTCTCACCGGCAAGAACCTGGAAATCGTCTGCCCTCAGAGAAGAGGTCTCTGGAATCGTGTCTCGAGAAGTCTCTGGTGGTTTGAGTTGTCAGAGAAGAGTGCTCTGGTCGGTTTGACGTTGTCAGAGAAGAGTGCTCTGTCTTTGACGTTGTCAGAGAAGAGTGCTCTGTGGTTTGACGTTGTCAGAGAAGAGTGCTCTGGTGGTTTGACGTTGTCAGAGAGAGTGCTCTGGTCAGTCAGAGAGAGTGCTCTGGTTTTGACGTTGTCAAGAAGAGTGCTCTGGTCGGTTGACGTCAGAGAAGAGTGCTCTGGTCTTTGACGTTGTCAGAGAGTGCTTGTCGGTTTGACGTTGTCAGAGAAGATGCTCTGGTCGGTTTGCGTTCAGAGAAGAGTGCTCTGATACGTCAGAGAAGATGCTCTGGTCGGTTACGTTGTCAGAGAAGAGGGCTCTGAACTACAGACCGGTCGATTAGCGGATTTAAGCACATACTGCTCAACGGGAGCAGCCAGTGGTGTTTGAATCTTAGCAGATGCAGTTGTGGGATGGCGTCCACAACCCGGCAGCCCAAGTGTCCGTCGCTTGTCGGATATATGCTTGGTAGTTTTTCTGGGCAGAAAGCCTGCAGCTGAATATTGGGTGCTTTCATATCAGCTACATCTGGGTTTTTCTCCATTAGTATGCGACTTCTTCAGGAGTCCAAGACCCCTTGCCGACCTTTCGATTGGCAGCGATGGCAGCTTCTTGTCGCATTTTTCGTTTATGTTAGAGTTCTTCCTGGTATTTATGGAGGCGAGCGCTATTCTAAATCCAGGGTGCGCATGCCTCTCCAGATCCTGTCTCATTTTTACGAATTAATGGCGCGACATCCTTGGCAAACGCATCCAAAAGGCCACTTTCCTCGCCGCCTTTTCGGGTGGGGTTGGAGAGTTGGACTCTCTAACGGTCCATTTGGATGTTTTAGTCTTGGATTTCCTGCTCTTTGGGTGAGCAGCTTCAGGGCGGGCTGATGTCTCCTCCACGGTTTTACTGTTTCCAAAGGCCAGGTTATCTTCCTCTGGAGCTGAAGTTGGAGGGGTTATGGCGTCCTCTGTGGGTTGCTGATCTGTTGGAGCCAAATTTTCCACAGGTTGAGTTTGTGGTGTTTTCTCCTCCAAGGGCTCCTTCATAGGATCCCTATCTTTAGGGGTGTCAGCACTCTGGCAACTTGCCGTAGTGTGTCCCATTTCTTTGCACATCTTACAAAACAGTGGTTCGATAGGCTGGTCTTTGTAGACCACCAAGAAGGAATATGTCCGACATTTCTCTGGTTCTTCTCGGGATAGGCTCCCGGAGAATCATTTTATCGCTCCTCTGTCCTGAGAGGAACACTCAGGCAATCATCGTACTTCAAGGGTACGATTACCTTTCCACACTTGGCCAGTGGCAGTCTGCGGACCTTTACCCCGGACCACGGGACTGGCGCCTCTTACAGTATAGTTTATTCCATTAATGAGTGGCTTTTGGTCGAGATTAATCCAGCATCTCGACAACCCCTCCATAGCTGGAAATGACTGCACAGACTTTCTCGCTGAGTCTGGCATCGAGCGACGCTTTCCCGACTTCCAGGCAACTTACCGCTTTGTTGGCCTGGAGGAAGAGCGGGCTGCTCTTCTCGGAATTTAGATTCCGAGGGTTGGACGGGTCTTGTTTCCTCCATTGTCCCTCATAGTCCTTCAGATTATTATTGCTAGCCCCTACCTTCCTTTGTCTAGCCATTCTGGCACAGCTGGAACCTGCTGAGAGGCGGTGATGGCTGAGGCTCCATCATTTTTTTTAAATATTTATTAAGTTCGAAAAAATACAAACAACTGTAAAGGAAACTAAGTGGAGATAGGAACAAACAGAATAAGGACAGAAGTATTTAAATAACTTACAGTTGGCAGGTAAACTAAAGCTCACTGAGAAAAGGGGGGAAATAAGCTAAGTGTTCACATGATCGCTAAACCTGGCTCATCGTCCTGGGGGCATCACAGAGTTGTATCCTAAAGATCCATCCAAAATGAAAGGCGCACCTTTTCGGGTGGGCACTTCTATTCCATCAACCCCCTGAGTCGGTGTGACAGATGGAGGGGTGGGGCTGTGACTGATTATAAAAAGTGTTGGAGAGGGGCCTCCAGCGAGCGTGCCCGGCTGTCTTCCGTTATTTCCCTTTTTGGTGGTGTGGGTGGGTTAGATTCGGGCTGGTCCGCTTGGGGCCTCATCCCCTTGATTTTTGGCTATTTGGGGGGTGAGGAGTTCAGGCCTTTGTCTGTTCCAGGGGCCTGGACACCTTCCTCTGGATCCTTAACTTCCACGGGTTGTGGTGTAACAGGAGCCTTCTCTTTGTTAGAAAAATCTGTTGAGACACAGCAATCAAAAATTTTTAATAAAATAATGTATTTACTATTAATTTTAAACAAATGTTTAGGGCAAAATAGAAGTGTAGTATTAAATGATAACAAAAACTATTGTACATTTGAAGATGGTGGTGGTTTTGTTTTTTTCATTGTCATGGATGCTGAATACTGCATCTCTCCCACTGAATTGTAGATAAGCTTTAATCTGTCTTATCTCTGTGTCTGTATTATACTAAAGTCAGTTCATTGGAAGCACCATAGCCAATGGACCTGTCTATCGTATGTCTAAATGATTGTAAACTGGTGTACCTTTGACTCTCTGATTGTATGAGTTGAGAAATATTTGATGCTTGAAAAGAGAATATTATCCTCAGCTACCATGAAATTGGTAATTCAAAAATATAGAGTAAATGAACCATGTATGGTTGTGTGTGGATATATATGCCTGAAAAGAGCCTGGCTTTTTCAAAATCTGTCATATTTACTGTGCTGGATTTTTGAGATAACTGCATGGTGCTGGGTAGTTGAGTATGGCAGCATTGTTGTGCATCATTACAGAACAACATCCACCTGATTATAGTAAGTCTGACTTTCATCTTTTCTGATCCATGAAGGTGGTCATCAGAGGGGTATATTTGCTGATGGCAATTCTGTTTAGGCAGCAGTCCACAACTATTTACATTAACAACCATATGGCTCCTTATCACCCCGCTGGCTTGCCACCTGCAGCAATGACTCAGGCTTGCGTCAGGCCACTGGCTGCTGTTGCGGACGGGAGCTGGCAGTGGAACTGTTGCCACTGGGGCTTTCTGCTAGAAAAAACATGGGACCTGCCACACGAGAACTTGCGGAGACAGCGATGGACGCACACCGTTTGGCTTCACTCCATAGATAGGCTGGGTACAACAACCATAACTGATTTTTACTTACAGAATTCAAAACCTTATTTACCAGCAGCAGAAGTGCACTGTCTCAAGCCACCTTGAAAAAATATAAATTAATATTTTAAAAACAGAAAATTGGATTCTCTGTTCTGTTTAGAGAACCGAAGCTACTTCACATCAGGAAATGTTTTAAAAAAGGCTTTAGTCTCATGTTTACCTGTAAAATTGTTGTAGTTTGGTTTCTAATGTATAAATTTTAAGGTGATATATGTATTGTTTTTGAAGACTTTTTAGAAAGATGTCCATGCCATGACTTTATTTTAGGAATTTACTATTTTGTCTTGTTCATTTTTAAAAATGTTTGTCTTTAGTTTTTGTCTGTTTTCCTTATGGTTGACTTAAAATCTTTTAAATAAAATTTAATTAAAAACATTAAATGTCTGATTAGTTATTGATATTTTAGTCAATAATTCATTTTTCTAGCTATAAAGGTATCATTGACAAGTCAGCAAAACCAATAATATGTAAATATATTACCTTTATTATTATAAAAGTAACAAAAGAATAATATGAACTTAAAATGCTGATATTGCAATTTTCAGATTATGAAAACCAAGATGATATGTAATTCCATTAGTCTACAAATAATACATAGCATTAATGCCATCAGAAATGTCCACATTTGCCAATTTTGCTTCATTTTTATTGCGGATGCAAGAAGAACATGGAATAAAGGCTGAATGGTAGACATTTGAAGTATTCCTTCATTTTTTACTGGTGGATTATGTATTAATTCTAATAGGTTACAATGATAAGATAAGATCTTTGGGGCTGTATTTTGCGGGTATATTGGTCAAGCAAAAATGGGGTTACTCTCTTGCCCCATAGGCTCTGGAAAGCTGCCTGGCTAATAATTGAGAGAAACAGTGCCAATGTCCATCTCCACATTTCACCCAACTGTCAACTATAATCAACACTGATTCAGACTATTTATCTGAACTAACATGGAAAGGGTCAAACAACTGAGAGCTCTGATGACAGGTGGTTTGTTTCATTAATTCTTGTAGGCCAGGCTTAGTATTGAGGAAGTTGGTTTTGCATTTGTCTTTCCCCCACCCACCCCATTTCCCAGATGTGCAAGCTGAGCCAATATGACCGGCCTTGTAGCAGTAGTTGCATACAATGTATTTTTAAAGCGCCACATCAGATGAGTGTCCACCATCCAAGCACAAACAGCCAGCTAACCTTACTGGCTCTGGCCTCTGGTTGATATCTGGATGCCTGGCATTTTGTTGTTGCAATTGTCAAAAATATAAACAAAGACATCAAACATTATATAAAATATAGTTGTATATACTTGTTATTCATGATAATATTATTAATTATGAACAAAAACATTTTTATATGTTTTAATTTTTGAATAAATTTATGTAGTTTTCTAAAACTTGTGGGTCAGGAGTAAATACAATTTTACTTGTATAGGAATTACTTTCTGTAAATAACTGAACTGCCTGCTAAAATATTGCACTTAGTAAATCAACTGGTGTAGCGCTAAATGTGATGAAATATCCGGCTCTGTGGAATCACATTCTTTTTAGTTACATCATTAATTTCATAAATTTTAGAGGTTAATTTACTATATTGCTATCATAGGTGGCAAACAAATATAGAACACATTTATATTAGGGTTGATTTTCAGTGGGTAGAGTCAGAAGAATTCTCATGGTTGTCATTCCAGTTTTGTACTGTAAAAGTAGAGTATGAGATAAGAAATAATATTCCATGTGAAGAACGGTTGATTATTAATTAAATCGAATTCACGTTGCCTTTACACATTATAGTTATGATCTGTCTAATGATTGATATCTTCACCATATTTTGTGGATATATATGTATTATTATTTTATGTGAGAAAAGTTGTAGCAACACTGTAAGAAACAGAATTTGTTAGAAAAAATTACAAGAATCCTAAAGGTAGGAATTATTTTCTAAATCATTGAAAATGTTGTTCGAGTTTATCAGTCTGAAAGTAAACTGTGAAATATTTGGTTCTTATGGATACTCCTTACTGACTTGTTAATGCTTTTCTGTTAATATTTGTTTATATTTATTTTGGCCATATAGTTAATAGAATTAAAGTGATAAAGTAATGAGAGCGATCTTTTATGAACGGATAAAGAATGCAAAATCTGTTGCCGAAATGTTTCAAGAAGCTTGGAATTATATTGGTATTCACATTTTGGTCATCAGTTTTCTCAAACATGGATTCTAAGATAGTATGTCTGTCATTTTATTCTGGTTATTAGCACAAGAATCTGATAGTAACAATTTTTAATAAACAGACTATATTCATACAGCGAACATTAACAGGCAAATAATTTCATTAAAATTCCAGTGAAAATATAACCTATAGAGATCATTACTCTCTAGTTTTAAAAGGCTGTAGTACAGCAAAACACAAAATGGTAAGGTGAAGGTCTAATGAAATGTGGTGTAATAGGTCTGAAACTTAAGTATGTGTGAATTAACATTTGGAATATCTTCTCTAAGAAACATCAGCCAGTAGATAATAACTTTCAGTGGTAATTAAGATCAGAATTAAATTCAGTTTGCTCATGTGATTGACAGATTCAAAATGTGCACATTCACTCGGAATCCAAACGTAAATTCGATGCTTTTAGAGACGATCAAACAGCACCACGTCAGAGTTGTGAAGGAGACACACTGAAAGACTCTCTTGTAGACAGACAAGTTAGAGATTATGGAAATGTAAACCTGGTATGAGTCAAGTTTATTCCCTTAAAACACTAATGAAGAAAGCAAGGTGATATGAATTCAGAAAGAAGGGAAAATGTTTGGTTTGTTGGTAAACTATTTAGCAATTTATTTGTCATTGTTTTTAGCTGTTGTAACATTAAGAAAACAACATCTGAGGTTATGATGTTCAGAGATACTATGAAGGTTAATGTAAAACCAATATGCTGATGACAATTTCCATTAAAGTTGTTTTTATGCTCTGAAAATAATGTAAAAAACGTTTTCTTTTAATACTAAAGCTTAATGATGAGCTTCAAGATGTTTCATGTTAATTCATAGGCTACAAGTTTTAAATATCTGAAGGATGACTTCTAATTCAAATTAAAATTTTTGAAAAATGGTAAATAACTTTAACCCTTTATATGTCAGGTATCACAGTACTTTGACATAAGTTGTCCAACTCAACGTTCAGATATAACAGATACATTTTGCACGATACACTGTTTTTAAACTTTCTAAACTTTGGGATTGATGGAATTTTCTATGTTATTTAACGTCAAAAGTGAAGGAACCCTCTTGCAAACTAGCAGTGACTCCAGTGATATGACGGCACAAACTGGAATCACGTTATTTTTTAAAATCACTTTTATTGTATTAATGTCTGTATGTTAAAAATTATTAGGAAAACATTTAAAGTGCGAGTAAACAGGATGCATATTTATTACCTGCTGTTTACCAAAAATAGCATTAAAATGATAATTTTCACCCTTTACAAATGATGAATATGTCCTTACTATGTTGCCAGCATGAATTATATACAAAATTCAGTTGTGCAAATTTAATTTTTGTGTAAACCTGTGATCACAATTCTCCATGACCGTAGTAGCCATCAACTACATATTCTGCCCAAAGTTGATAGACATCATGAGCTGCAACCTTCATCTGATTACAAAAATTAAGCAGTGCAAAATTGTCTCATTAACAAAATTGCAAAATCCACACAATTTGAGAAAACTGATTTACAGTCATTGAGCGAATACAATATTAGATTTTTGAAAGAAACAGTAAAAACATAAATATTGAATAATCTTTTGATTGATTTGTCTTTATTTCTGTTAATGTACTTTTACAAACACCAAACTTTGCTTGAACAACCAGGATAAACTTTCAGTAGTCATTGGAGTTTGGCTAAACTCAGATAAGCTGGGCAGGTGACTTTGTAAGATGAGTCTGCCTTACTCCATGAAGACGGGTTGGTTGACAAGATCGAGGAAAACGATAGTATTGATTGGTGCTACAGGTTGAGTGTAATAGCTGAGGCAAAAGAACCAAAACTTGCCTCCAGATAGTGAGCATTCTAGTCAGATCAGATCATAGTGAGTATTTGTATGGTTTGCTTTAAACTAAATGCTAGAGAAATAATTTTGTTTTTCTTTTTTTATATGTTAATTTTTATAGCCAGGTTTGAGAACTGTGGATACGGATTTGAAGAAATCCGTGTTTAGAGACTGAATTATTTAAAGCTGTGGGTTGCGGAACTCTGGAAGTTTCAGTTTTTGTCGTATGACTGAGTCAAGAAACTGTCATGTATTTGTTTTGTTTATATCTACCGTATTTGCCGGCTTATAAGACTCAGTTTCTTCCAGAAAAAGTATACAAAAATTACTCTGCATCCAATGTGGCGGTATCATTAATTGCTAAAATAATAATATTAATTGTTTGTGGGATCCTGCTGAAGACGCCAGACCAATGCAGATTGTGATCAGCAAAGACTGTTTCACCTGGCATAAAGGTTAATATTTTACCCTGAAGATTTGTGGATGACAGAAAAGAATATCTTTCGTATACTAATTGTTGGCTTGTTTTGTCGTGGTGACAAGTATTAAATCTTCTCTACATTTATACAACAGTCGACAAACTTTATTTATTGTATACGAAGCAAGAAATTTGAAATTTTGTAAATATTTTCCTGTTTGCCAGTTTTTATGTTTTGAAATAACTTTTGCTTCTTTCCAGTAACTATGTCGTGTACATTTATCCATATTGTGAATGTAGCACCAGCAAATTATAACAAGATGAGCACAATTTGTACATACAGCATATGACATTTCTCAATACTAGTATAGGTACAAGTAGCTTGGTGCTAATGGCATATTGCAAACTGATGAAGAAGTAACCACACTGCAAATGATGCACATACCATACACCAAGGCTTAAGGCTCCTCCTCCAAGTAAGATTCTACAGCATTGTATGTAGAATAACATCTTGGTGTCTGGCTACTTCCTTCTAAGCTGATATTCTGATGTAAATAAATTTTTATTTTGATTGAATGGTTATTGAAAATGTATATATTTGTGTTAGTAAGTTAAGTTGAGTGGCATTTTTCTTGGTGCCCAGCTACTGGCCTCTTTCTTATGAATGCTGAAGATAGTGAATATATTTTATATTTGGCTAAAATGTTTGAAAGTTATTCAAAGAGCAGAATTTGGAAAGTTAATAGAAGAACAGAATGTTCTTAATGGACAAGAGACTTATTTTTCTACAATAACAGATAATGATATTAGGAGAAAACAGTTGTTCCTTGAGGGTAGGATGGATTAGGGTTAAGATGACACCAAAATCTTAATAAAGTGTATTGTTTTCTATTGAACGAGCAGTGGAAAGGAGTCTTATAAAGAAAGAGAAGTAACTAAGTTTGAAATTATTTAATTAAAAAGATGTACTTTGATGAAGAGAAGAGCTGCCTAAATGTATATTAAGAGCTATGATAATCTACTAGCTTTAGTTTTCATTGTACCAATTTGTATTTAGTCAGCAATGGTTCTGTCCTTTATGTTGAGGGAGAAATACTGAAAAAACATTCAACATGAATATTATTATATATATAAACAAACACACACACACACTGATTTTCATAAAATAACTGAAGGAGAAACCAAATCTTAGTTAAATTCAGTGTATTCAGCATAAAATAACTCCCTAAAACTGAAACAAAAATGTGTAAGTGGAGTTTATATGCTGCCTGTCTTTTGTGAACTATCGTATTTTTTGGACTATAGGTTATTTTTTGCCCGAAGATTAACCCTTGACCTTTAGTCCAATTCGACCTAACTTTGAAATCAGAAATTTTGTGGAAGGAAAATTTTAAAAATCACAGAAAATGGCAGTCTGACTAAGAACTTTCAGGATAAATATTCTGTAGTTCTTCCATTGACTGAAAATAACTTTTTTGTGTTAAAAAGTGTTTTATGTTATTTTATAAAACTGGACAGTGACAATTTTGCTGTGAAATTTTTGTAGTGCTTTCTACAAGTGATGTTTTGTCTGGTGCCTGCTATCAAATTACCAGACTACCAGTATTACCCTTGGTGAGCCTCACGCTTCACTCGTGTGCACACGAATATTTACAGAATGGTGGGTGGAAAGATGTTTTCTCAGTAAAGTAGATTGTCGGATCCTTAGGTACATTTAACGTTGTCTGAGGTTCATTACATTGGCTATATTTAATTGTCTTACAAGCGTTGTTAAATAATGTCTTTCACACCTTCCATGACAGACAAGATAAAATCTATTGATCAGTTGATCAGCAGTAAATCACCTATTGATTATGACGGTCATGTGGGACTTCAAAAGAATAATTAATGGATTAAATACAGATCAACACGTTTGTTTGTTTTACAAAGCTCTCTAATCTGCATCTGATTTGACAGCAATCCAAGCACCTTTCACACCTTCAATATAAGTCCTACACGATGACAAAAGATCAAAGAAACCTGTTGTTACTCTGACAAAAATAAGACAAATAAACAACATGAGAAAAAATATTTCTGCATTCATTTTTCAAACTTTAGTAAACATTAGCTTAATCATAACATGGTTGTTTCTGAACTCATACTCACCCATACTTACCAGGGTTTTCTCTGCCAGAGATTTGGACATCTTTCATCTGAGGATTGGCCTTTTTGGCCAAATCGACCTGTCTAAGACCTGTTACCAAATTCTGGCCAAAAAATTGACCATTTACCCTATCCTCCCACTGGCCTGTAGTCTGAAAAATATGGTGTAATGACTACCACGTTACATAGCAAATTTGTTAATATGGAAATTTTTATCTGTCTTAGTTTCTGCAAGTTCTACAGCTTCTATAGAGAACAGATGCCTTAACTGCTTTATTATTGTACCTACAAAAAAGAAGTTACTGAAGAATATTTAAATTACGTTGTAATGTACTCGTATTTAAGTTAAAGTTGAATCTATTTATTATTCACTTAGAGCATGTGCACTTTTTTATTCATCTTTCCACAAGACTACAGCTGTAGTCTTTTATTCTTTATATTCCAGTACAATCAATCAATCAGAGTAAAATTTCAATCACCTGAGACATTTAACCTTTATAAAAAGGTAAATACCGGTGATGTCATTACTTCAAAGATTATAATTCAATTGTAAAGATGCTGGTTGCAAAAATGATATCTGATGCATAAAATGTAGCATCAACTCTATTGCTGTACTCATTTTAATTAGATACGTAAAAATATAGAGAGAGAAACTATATGAAATAACAGAGGCAGGCACTCAAATTATCAAAAGAACTAAAACCTTTTAAATTCTAAAATTTATTTTCATTAGACTGCATATGTCTTTGGAATTAATTTAGCTCAAAAGTTTTGGAGTTATGAATGCATACCACATACAGTAAAACCTTTATTTAACGGAAACAGATTTCAGAAGCAGCAGACGCTGTCTGGTCTCCCAACAAAGGTCCATGTTGAGCTGTGCAAAAAATATTTTGTTTGGGCGCCTTTTGCACATGCATTAACATGCAGCCTGGGCATCTGTTGGCAGCTATCTTGCATTCTGTGATGGTACATCATCTTTACCTCACGAGTTTTGCTTTCAATTCAGCTTCTGTTTATGCTTTATTAGCATCTAAAGTGAACAGAGGTTATCAAACATGGCCTCTAAAGATGGCGGTGGGAAAAGAAAGAGAGTGAATTTAAGTGTTTTGCAAAACTTGAGTTGATAGCGAAGCTTGAGTCTGGTGTGGGAAGAAACAAATGGTGTCGGATATTCTTATTAATATTGTTATTCACCCACTCATTAAGATGCAATTTTTATCTTTTTAGAATTCTACTAAGAAAATGAATAAAACTAATAATTACTTTTTTTAAATAAGAAAACTGTAGTAATGAGTTCTAAAATATTTGGCTACATGCACATTATGTCAAAATCCACCTATAATTCTGGTTTTTACATTGTTAATTACATTATCTCATGCATTATGACACAAATTTCATTATGGACAAATTTTATTGTTTTTACTTTTTAAAATACAATGCATTCTAATAAAATAAACTTATTCACTCCATCCACAGAAAACTCTAAAATAATATATATATATATATTTTTTACTTTAATCCAATTCCCTCCCTCAGCGAGTTCATGGCGGTCTACTATGCAGAGGTAAATGGAAAAAGGAAAGAATTGCTCAAATGTATTAAGAAAGAAAAACTACTACACACACATTAGGTGATATTTAATCATTTTAGTGTTTAATTCAATTTTGGGCTGGAATGTTTCAATTATCCACCAATAAATGAAATTAGAAATTTCATCTGAATAGTTGTGGGGCTTTAAAAGATCTGAGGGTATTCCTGCTTATCACAATAGAAGGAAAAGTATTCTTGAAGCTGTGGGGTAAATCTGCTTCCAGCATCAAATGGCTATAAATGTCAAAGTGGATATATCTGCTTTCAGCATCATAAGGGTTAAATACTGCTATTAAAATTGCATTAATCTCCCAGCTGATGATTACAACTTTGTGTGCAGTTGACCACTTTCATTCAAATGTCTCTATTCAAACACTATAGTTTTGTTTTTTTTTTAATGATATGAAATGAGAAAGGAAGGCATAAAAACCACAGCTACAAATTTCAGCTGGAAAAACAATCTGTTCAATTTCTATCAATGAATGTGTTTCTCACATTTAAAAAAATCTATATGCAAACTCTTTCCTGTTATGTTGCATTGTGGGAGCTTTTGCTTAATTTTCAGCAAATAGTAATGTTAATCACCCTTCACATTGCATAACTTTTAACTGTTACCACTATTCCCAAATATAGTAATTTTTACCTGCAGCTTGATTAAATAAAGAAAAACAAACTTCTAGGTGGCCATGAAACGTGCCTAACAATAATAATAGAAGGAATGCATTATCATTTCTCTTAGCAGTAGAATCCTTGATTAGAAGTTAAAACTACTACCCATACCTAACGTATTATGAAACATTTAACTGCATTATATGGTAAATATAAAATTAAATTCTTACCTCTTATGTATCACATTGATTAATATATTAGCAAATTTTTTTAAAAATCTTAATTTACACATTGTGAAGTTGAACTAAGATGAGAAGATACTGATACGTTCAAGTTTAGATGAAATTCAATAAGTAAAATAAAAATGCTATCTATACCTTTCAATAAGTCATAGTTTTATTATTACAAAGCTGCTTATAATATACAGACACTGGCACTAATATCTATCAGCAACTTTTACCACTTATATGGAAACTTAATAAAGATTACATTTTTGTGTTCAGCATCTTTAAATGCATAATAGATGCTAATTTTGTGACTGAAGCACTTAGACAATGCTGAATCTTGTTTAAAGACTGGAATTAATATGCACCTAAATTATTAAAACAATCAATCCATCATATTTTTTGGGAACTCCTCATATTGTTTCATACTCCAGCAGTCTGGAAGAGATGATGCGGCATCTGCCCTTCTGTAGGTGGCACAGTATCAGAAGCAGAAGTTTCATCAGTATCATTCATCAAAGATGGCTGTGTTACTGTTACGTCCTCACTGGCCCTCTTCCTTTGGGATTTTTCGCATGAACTCTAGTATATTTTGTTGCTGTTCATTTTAAGGGCTGAAGTCTGAAATGTAAAAAATTGCTTCACTAGGTACTAGGATTGCTACGATATTTTCACTGCCCAATGTAATACAGTGTTTTCCTTCAATGGTAATTACGAGAATAATTTTCATAATCAGAAAACATCTACAACCACATCTAACAAATATTATTTTAGATACCTCCACTATTCCTACTACAATGATACTGAAGACTAATTTTGAATGTTTACAGACAAAGAAAGAGAAAGATTTTTAATGCATTAAGATATTTTACTTCACATCGCCTAGTTTTCTGTAACATGAACGGTCCCTGTGTATGTTAGAACTACAGGGTTTTAGCCAAAACTACTTGGGAACGAAATATGGATTGAACATTAAATTTAAGGCTGACATTGAATTACTAAATTTTAAAATTTTATACGTATATTTTAAACATTATTAATAAAATTCTAACTTAAAAATAAGACAAATATTATTCAGAGTATAGATTTTGCAGTGATGTCTCCCCGCGGAAAATGGCGCCATGTTTAGGTTAAAGGTCGTGTAGTTGGATGGCAGAAGAACTGGAGACGGACTGCGAGTCTCCTTCTAAACTCTCAGGTTTGTCTCTCCTTACGAGTACATTATCTCGCTGGCTTGTGAAATTAACCGGAGGAGTAATTGATGGAGGAGTTAGCCGACGGTGATGTGATGTAGGTGGTGAAGGTGCCGGCCGGCCGGGCAGACGACGGCGGCTACAATGGCGGGCGGACTGGGTCCCTGACCGGTTTGGTTTCGTTGTCGATGTTGATCTCTCATCACCAGTGATGATGATGATATCACTGTAAAGTGTGGGGCGGTTTCCTATTTTACCGTCGTAAAATAAAATACTTGTTTAAATTTCACTTAAAACTCGGTTTCCTATTTTATCTAAAACGCCTCGTGGTCGTCCACGAGCTCCAGCAGCAGATTGTTCCGTACTTTGCTTAATAACCGACAGATTACTGATGGAGATTACCGATTACACAGACTGATTGGTTATAGATACGGGTGCTGATGGTAATGCAGCGATATCTTGGCTTGGAGGACGGGGATTATTACGGAATCCAGAGGACGACGGCCATCGAGAATGAATTCCTGTGTTGAAGTAATTGATGGCGTCGTTTGTCCCTGTGGCGATTTTACTGCGGTCATCTGTCGGTATTCGTCGGCGATGGGATATTTCACTTCTACATACAGTGAGTTGTTTGTTATATTTAAAGAATATTTATTACTTTACGACGGTAAAACAGGAAACCGCCGAGAGCCGGTTGGACTCGGAGTTGAGAAATACAATACTTTTAGAAGATGGTGGAGTTTTGTTGTTGTAGGTGATACACCGACTGTTTGTGGGTGGTGGAGAGGTAAGAATACTGTACTGACTATGGCCTAATGAGCCCGTGTATTACCGTGTACTGTAATTATCAGATTACATCTGGCAAATGGAAAAAATGTCTTAATGGATCAGGATAAAAATTACTTCTGCCTTCAGCCTTAAGGCCTCCTGCCTACCTACCTCCTGCCTACCTACCCACCTCCTACCTACCTACCCTCCTCCTACTACTTACCTACCGCCAGCCTGCCCCTACCTACCTACCCGCCCACTACCCTCCTACCTACCCTCCTACCCACCCACCTACCTACCTACCCACCTACCTACCTACCTACCTACCTACCCTCCTACCTGCCTACTTGCCTACCCACCCTACCTACCTTCCCTGTCTGCATAGAACATTGTTGTGTTTTTTAAATAATTAAATTCTAACAAACTAAACCCTACTTTTAACAGTTTAACAGAACCATAATTTTCAGACCTGAAATCACCATTAATATTTTATATATATATTTTATAATTCATGAATACATCAGGGTGTATATTGTTTGTATCCTCATATATAGTTATATGTGAACTACTGGCAAAAAGGTTTGAAGCAAACACAAATGTGGGAAAATTATCTACAGAAGAATATCACCATTTTATTCATTTCTCACCATAATAGTGAATGTAAGATTCAGTAGATGGATGCAAAAGAAATAAAATAATAAACTTGTGACTTAAACCTTTGCTTCATCAAAGTAACTCCCTCTGCCTTTTGCTCGAATAACAACTTTGCAAATTTTTGGGAGTCCATGAAGTAACTTTGGCAAATATTATTATGATGATGATGTTGAGTTTATGCCGTTTTGTGTTATGTGGCATCATTTTCCTGACGTTTTTGTCGTTCATCACCTAAAAATTTTATGGGTGATAAATTAGATGATTTTAGTGGCCAAACTATGTTCTGGGGGGGGGGGATCCTGTTATATGCACACATTGTCTGCATAATTAAGAAATGTGCTTACGGTTATTATCTTGTTGCAAATAAATGCTGCACATTAATCAACTGCCAGAAGAAATTGCATGTCTTTTCAGAAGACTGATAACACTCTTTTATCAACGCAATGTTCCATTAATTGTACAAAGATCAGCTGCATTATATCCAAACACCCCTCAAGCCTTCATGTTGCCTTTTTGTTTAACTGTAGGAACAACTCTCTTCTGCCAAATGTTCTCTAACTTGTCTGCAAAACATTCTATGTTTGGACCAGAACACCTGAAACTTTGACTCATCAATCCATAACATTGTTCCAGTCTTCTACTGTTCAGTATTTGTGCAGTCCAGCCTTTTTCCTTTCTTGGTCTGTTAGAATGCATAGCATGTTTTTTTTAAATATCCACACAACTATTTAAACCAGCAGCTCTAAGACCCATTTTTACTGTTGTCAGGGTGACTAGGTTTTTTATACTATTCAGCTATGCTATAAATTGTCAATTTAGTTTGCTCAACATAATAATATATTTGTCCCCGCTTTTAGATGTTCCTCCTCTTTCCCTGTGTTTTCTATCTGTACTGCTCTCTCGGAGGCTTGATGTCTGCTGCACTGTGTAGTGAACACTTTTGTTGGAAATTCCAAATATTTTTCACAGTGCTGTCAGATGAAGCAGAGTGGTAGAAATGTGGAAGTATGGAGGGGTTATTTGGCAGTGTAGTTGATGAAACTTAATAACATTCTCACAGAAGAGAAAAGGTCACAATGGATTTTAGGAAATATATAGTTGTAAGAATGTTGCATATTGATTGGAAAAAATGTGTAGCGTTTTTACAATGATGTGTCACATGAACCATAAAGAATGATAATAATAGTAAACTGACAATTATCAACACAATTTGATTAAAGACAGAAACAATAAAGTCAGTCATTTATTGAAAACATCTGACAATCTATGAATATTCATGACAAATTTAAAAAAGATGACCAATTCTAGTTTACTCTGTACTAAGATGATTGACATCATAGCCCAGTGGAGTCTTAAAGTAAAGTTCAGTGGCTGTTAATGACCCATTAGTGCAAGTTTACCAACATTGTGAAAGTATTTAATCTCCATCAGTAATGCATAGTTGGCAATGAACTACTTTTACTACTTCATTCCCTTTAGCTTCCTAGCAGAGCCATTATCTATGTTTTTCATGTTTTGTTCTTTGTTTCTCTTGGTAATTTTCAAGTCGTAAATAGCACAACAGTAAATTTCTTGACTGGAAAAATAGATGCATATTTATAATTTAGGAAGGGGACATGAAATATATCGAAAAAAAGGTAAACTAACAACACATGCATTTTTTGATCAATCTACTTATAATTTCTTAAATACAAGCAGCATTTTGTCATATGGTGAGGCATGATTGTGAAAAATTGCATGAGTTTTATGCTGTGCAAGGAGACAATGAATTGCAAATGAGGTTGATATGGATGGCAAATTGGATAATGATCTGAAGCATTCTGCTAAGCTTAATACACAATAATTTACTAGGGAAAAATCAGAGAGATTTCTGAAAAACATAGTTGGACTCTACTCTCCTTTGGACTTTTGTGAAATGTCAGTCAACTATGGAACTATTAGCAAGAGGAATGAGAGTTACTAACAAGGCAATATTTTTAAAAATTTACTGAACAGGATGCCAAAAAGATATTCATACGAAAGGTGGTTATTCTGATAAAAAAGATCTGAAGTTGTGACAGTATCCCAATTATTAGTTTAAGTTCTGGCACTTTGTTTAATTTTGTGTAGTTGCTGGAATAATACTTTTTAAGGTGTTGAAAAGGCTGAGAGCAGCTTTTTATATGGTTGCCTCAATTTTGTGTGTGAATGTATGATACATAATGCGTGTATTCAGAGTCTGTTGTGCAGACTGCAAACGTTCTTGCACGCGATGTCAATTTGTGTGGTTCCAGACATTCTCGCACAGAAATAACAGACTACTAACGAGAGCCATAAAATGAGATTTCGCATTTAAACAGAAAGAGATGATAGCGATGGACGTAGTATTATGTTAAAGTCTTTTAATATATATATTAACATATATCAAATTTTGTTATCCCAACAATGAATGCTACAAAAACTACAAAAAACCTGGAAAAATGAAGATGAATGCCGTACGTTTAACAAGGAATGGATGTACAAATACTTATTTACAAATATTAGAAGTGAAGCAGTGTGTCTAATATGGCATAAAGTGTTGCTGTTTTTAAGGAGTATAATTTGGAGAGACATTTTCAGACTAAGCACGGAAACTTTGGAAGTAATTTATCAGAAAGTGAACTACAGCGAATAGCCGATGACGTGTTGAGAAGTTTAAAACAACAACAAACGTTTTTGTAAAACAAACAACCATACAAAAGGCTGCCACAAAGGCCAGTTTTGTCCTTGTTTATAAAAATGCCAAACATAACAAAGCATTTTCTGAAGCAGAATTTTTAAAGGATTGTATGCTTGATGCTGTTGATATTGCATGCCCAGAAGTCAGAACAAAATTGAAGCTACATATTTGTCAAGGAGAACTGTAGTTCGTCGTATTGATGTCATTTCGTAGAATCTGTTAGAACAACTACTTGAGGCTGACAAGTCATTCGAGTGGTACTCACTGGCACTAGATGTGATCACTGACATACAAGACACAGCACAACTGCTTGTGTTTATTAGAGGAATTGATGATAATTTTGCAATTACTAAAGAGTTGCTGTCAGTTGAACCTTTGAAGGACGCCACAACTGGCCAAGATTTGTATGGATCTGGTTTACCTTTGGAACAAGTTGGCAATCATTACAACAGATGGTGCACCTGCATTAACAGGAAAACATGTTGGCCTCATAAAGCTGCTTAATGACAAAGTGAAAGGTGAGCATCCACTTCACACTGTTATCATTCCGTTGCATTATTCACCAGGAAAGTCTGTGTAAACCTGTCCTGATAATTGTATTTTTGTGTGAAAATAACTTTTATTAAATTTAATTTTTTGTTGAATGCGGCCCGCTAGAGACCTTATGGATGTTCCATGTGGCCCTTAGGGAGAAAAGTTTGCCCACCCTTGGACTAGAGCCATGAAACTTGCGAGGCTTGTGCAGCAAGGGTTGGGTAATAGTAAAATACATTTATATTGTGAATTTCTTCCTTTCAGTACTCTCCTTGGATAAAAGTAAAATGAGATAAAAAACTTTCCGCAGTGATTTTTTGGCAATTTTAGAATGCCACAGCTAATGGAGAACATTATGTAAAGGCTAAACAGATATATTTTTGTCATGCTGTCATACCAGCTATTTAGGAGATGAAAGAAGATAGACCTAGGTCTCCTTGTTCATCACATTCCTGGGCCCTGCAATAGCACCAACGAAAAAAATGTGAAAAATGAACCAACTTTATAGCAGTGAAGCACAATGTAGAGAATGAGTAAAAATTATCATTCTTTGCACATATGTAGGTTTATACAAACTTATTAAACAGAAGTTCAAAAGGTGTTACTCTACTGCTTCATACCTAAAAGGATTTTCAAAGTGTGCCCATTTTCTGCATCGAGTGCAAACTGTGTACTTCACAATATCCCTTTCAAGAAATATGTAGCAGTTGTATATTTACACTAACATGAAACTATTTATGCATCAACTTTTCATTTTCTCAAGGAAAGCAGAGTCAGAATGTATTTAGAGTCGTGATCAGCAAGTATGTATTGTCGCCCTCCATGTCCAGTAGCCTGAGGTGCATCCATACAGCACAGCACATGTGTTGAATGGCACCCAACATAAATCCTGCCTTGCTGGCCATTTTAAAGGATGATGCTTCATAAAATTGACCAACACATCATGGTTATCATCTGATTTCTCCACTGTTACCCACAACCCAGTCATCATCATATATGCATACAACATATTTTCCTGGCAAATAATTATCTTGGTCATCTTCATCTGCAGTCAAAGAGATTTCTAAAATATTGAGTCAGATGAGATGCGAAACATTCTGAAAGTATTGGGAGATACTGGATTAAAACACTGATGAGATCGAATGCCAGATATTTTTTTTGCATTTGAGTAGCGATTTTCTAAGTAGTAACTGGTTGTATGAAGAGAAATTTGCTCATCAGAAATGAAGAAAAACTCTATCCCAGTGATATTAGTTGAAGCCCAAGTAAAGAGCTCATTTGGAGTTAGGATCTGGTTGTCAACAGGTGCTTGAAGACTAGCCCTTGCAGCTAACCATTTAACAGTACCACCAATCCCATGACATGGACTCTTGCCATGGCTTGTAGCAAAAAAGTGCCATTGAGCATCAATTCAAAATTCTTGTTTGTGATGGGTCAGGTTTGTCAAGTTCTTATAGTTTTTGTATTGGCTAGCTGCACCATCTCTGAAAGTAAATGCAATTTGAAATGAAAGGAGGAATTTCTTTAACAAAAGAAAGAACAGTGTTGATAAAACAGTGAACAGTATTGGTCTCATGCTACATTCACAGGTGTCACCTTTCTTGTAATACAAAACAAATGGATGTAGAGTAGCCTGACTGTTATCCCAATGATGACCTCGCACAGCATCTTGAACAACAAATGAGTAGTTCTCTGCAAAGTCTAACAAGACAATGCAATGTCCAGCTAGAGGGAGAAGGGTTAAAATTTTAATTTTTTTCATTTGTTGTACCTCTATTAACTTTTTTTTCAGATCATGTATGAACTCATCCAGATCAGGGCATTTGTTACAAGATGCTGTCTGTGAAGTCAGCGCAGCTTCATTCACTCCAGTATTTTTTATATCTTTTCTTGAGCTCTGTCTGTGATCTGTTTGAGTTTTCTTTTTGCATATCCAGATTTATTTGAGCTGCTCACAGGTTTGATGGGAGAGCAACCAAGGGATGTAAAACTTGTATCGAGATCTTCTTTCACACTTTCTAGAGGTTCATATTCATCAGTAGCATGAAACTCAACTTGTTCTATTTCTTCTTCATAAGTCTTTTTTTTTCCCTCACAGTTAGAGCAAAGCTTTTGTCCCGGCTTTAAATTTAACTTTACTGCTGCCTTTTCATCAATAATTTGCAAACAACCTGCAAATGAATAAGTTAAAAGTAAAAACTTCCAATATTTACAAGTTGATATTATTTCATATTTGACTCCATCCTAACCATAGACAAAATTTTTTTAAAATTCTGTGACTTGTTGAATTCTGAAATATTTTGCAGAAATTTTGACATATTAAGTTGGAGAAATAATTGAAAATCTTTTACAAATTGGTACAATCCCATCTATAGAAGAAAATGAGAATGTAGCATAAGTCATTTTATTGTGGTACAGATGTACACTTATGAGTCGTACAAAATAGTAGAAAACATGAAATTAATATCTAGTATCTGGTGGAGGACTAGTTCATGTGGCATGTATGTGATGAGAGTTTGTGATAAATTGGTAACTTGGTCTAATTTTTTAAGATTTGCCACAGAAATAGATCTTGTTTTTTTTTTTTTTGGAGATCAAGGTACTTTATCAGATCCATGTCAGGTCCCCTAGGTACTCAAGGAAGAACCTATGGCCCCTTTTGTTTCTTCCATAGGGTGGTGGTTTTTGTGTACAGAAAGTGGCACAAATTTCGCACAAATTTCTTGCAGAAATTGTCTTCAGATGCAAAATCCCTTGTTGAAAAGTGGCCGAAGATAATTATTGAAAATGGATGTATATGCAACAGAATTCAGATTTCCCTCATGAAATGCCAAGTCAGTGTTTCCAACATCTCATATCTCTGGTCACAAACCAACTGTGTTGAACTGTGGGCAAGGAGGCCTCCTGAAATGCTTCATGGGGCTTGAAATGTATATTTATCCGTTTGATATGAATTGATGAAGCAGTCTCATCAGAGAACAGAACAGACATCCAAAATTCCATAGGTTCATGTATCAGTTTTTGGACCCATGCAAACCTGTGCTTTACATTGGCTTTCATATGCAGAGGTTTTCACCAAGCCCTGCGTCCACTGTAGTCCATGATGTAGCTTATATAACTTCTAAAGTTTACTAAAAATGTATTAAGATGAAGTTAAATAATAGTAAATATGGGACTGTGGCATTCACCCAACATATGCACTTACAAACATCAAGCAGTCTTTGCAAGGACCAGTTCACATGACAATTTAGATAAATCAGTTAAGATGTCATGAATGTATTTATTTTTTTTTAGTAATTCCTGACTGAAAATGAAGTGTATAAAGAACTGGTATATTTGACGTCTCTTGCTTGACAGTTGGTTTGGGCAGTCACCTGAATTATCATGGTTACACCATAATGATGATAATTTGAAATGTCTCTTGTACACATTTCAAGAATTTTGAGCTCTGTTTGGATTGTTCCAACTTGGCATCCTGTTCTTTTTTGTTTGTTTGTTGTATGATTGTTTTAGGTACAAATCTGTACTTATTTTCCCAAGATTGGAAGAATTTGTCATTGTTTTTTAGGAGGTTTGTCATGGTAATAATGTTGTCAGAAAGCTTTGCCATTTTCATAATTATTTTTTAATTCTTTTTTAAAGACCATTATAGGGTGTCTGAAGTGCTTGACTACAGGTGATCTTCCTTCTGGAAGCAAAACAGGGAGCAGCTTCACTCACAATCCCAACATAAGGAAAACAGACTTGAGATCACCAGGAAATAAATAAAGCTAAAATCACTGAGAAACACTAGTATTCACTCGAGGGGAAATGATGTCCAATGAGAGAAATGCATTCACGTTCCCTTTATTTGTTTCCTCAATGAAAAACTGAATTTGAACAGACAGACAGACAGACAGAGACCAAAATGTTTCTACATGTTTAATCTTAAACCACTTCGAAAAAGAATTAGATGTTTCTTATATATAATGAAAATTAATATTTAATCTTCAGGTATATAAAATGAAATAATAATTAATCATATACTCTGATATAAGGTGGTTGGCTTAGAAACTCATAAACTGGTACATCTGCTTGATTTACTAACTTTTCCTTTTTATTAATTTTATGTTTTGCTTGATGCTCGCTACCCAATTCTACTCGTGCAGTTTATGCTTTCTGGTATTAGATTTCATAGGTGGCCAATCTGAGAGAGGTGAAAGGTCAGATGAGGCTGCAATTTCTGGATATATCTGGGCAGCAGTGTGTTGTCCAGCGCTCAGTTGTAGCAACATAGAAAGTAAGTTTCACTTGTTAATTCTATCACTGCTCTCTTTAAAACAGAATTTTATTCACTTTTTATGCAAATTAAAATAATTTAATCCTTTCACATTTAAGTCAGCTAAAACCAGCCACGCACTGATGTATTCAATGACCACTTCCATCTACACAAACGATAGTACATGTAGAAGGATGCTTATCTGCATATTGCTTCATCACTATTTGTTTTTTGTTTTCCTGCAAAAGTGATTTTACTAGTGAAGCTACCTACTACTGTGGACCATGTGATTACTGAGTTTGATTATTTGCTTGATACACGATGGAATCTAACAGTGAATCTTTTCCTTCTGGTGATGTGGAAATCTTGGGTGGTCATACCTTGGATCTCATAATTTAACTGCTCAGACAGTGATGGATAGGCATTGGATGTTGATAGTGAGAATGGTGCTGTTGAGTGGAGTTTGAGCCATATGCAGCAGGATAATGTACCAATGCATCTGCAGTCTGTTGGCCTAAAGATCTATTTCCTTGATGACATGAGGCCAGTCAATTTCTTTGAACTGATACCAGATTTCTTCTATAACATGGCTGAAGAGTCTAACTGCTACACCACACAGTCTTGGAGGAAGACAGGCTGAATTGACAACACTTGGACAGACGGACGGACGCCAAGAAGGTGAAAACCTTTGTAGTGGTAAACATAACTATAATTCTGTACCATCAGTTGAGTATTAGAGTAAGGTCAACAGACTTGGTGTCAAAAGTAATGATAGTGAGGAGATTCTAGAAAACCAATCAATATTGTTTAGTCTCTCCTTTTTTTACTTTCTGCACTATAAATACCAATTTTCTTTTCATTTGGATTACTGAACTGTGCTAAGTCATTAGTGCTAGGTTCAGCCATTCCGTGACTTTTTAAATGTTTTTAAATAATTTTAATCAGAAAGGTTCATTTTGTGCATCTATCTTGGAAATTATCTACACGTTTTGCCTATTAGACATTGCATTTTTTGAATGGAAAAGGTTAATGCTGCATCCTCATACATCCATCTTTCTATTCTTAATAAGCAGTAGTTTTCACTTCTTTATTTTGATTTATTAAATAAGTAATTTTTTTCCGGTTTATTCTAATACAGCAGTAATAGTGGTTAGTATGGATGATTCAGACAGCCGGTGACCTTCCCCACAGGTGCAAATTTTCAGATTTTTCCAGAATGCTTCATTCCTGATTATATCCTCAAATTGCACCATAAACAACAGCCTTTCTGATTTTGTTTGAGAATGTATTTGTTGTTTTTATCTGTTTTGTATTGAATTGATTGTGTAAAAATTTATTGAGAAATCTGGGAAACAAAATTGTGGTTTTCTTTATGTATGCAATATAATAACCATAACTATTGTTGTTGTACTCTGACAATGTAAACAGCCATGGGGAAGGAACAGTGATGTGGTTTTCTGATTGCAAGTACCGTGCCACATGGAATCTGGAACTTCTGACATCGGGGAAATGGCTACCAGAGCTCTTCATTTTTAGATGTGGAAGGAAACCGTGCCTCGGTGGTTTACCAAACTGAGCCATTCCAACAGGAAGCAAATTTGGTCCCTTGACCTTTCTTGAGTAACCATTCAGTGTTTTAACCACTGGACTACTGTGCTGCCCATAACCACAGTAATAAAGGGCTCTGTTTTGTTTTTCTAACTTAAAACTAAAATTTCTAAGAGGATTGGATTTCATTCTACAACGTGGTGGAGTAGATCATCTATGCATAGTTACCACTAACAAGCCTTATTATTCCAGCAACTAATGGGGCCTGGCACTTCTGTCTTTAGCAGGTAGTGGAAAGTCCCTACTACTAGAAGTCCTGTTTAGCTGTGGGGTGGAGCCGGAGCTCAGTTGAGGGGTTACCAACACTGGTGGAGCGAGAGGAAATATTGGCATGGTAGGTCTCCAGCATGGATCTAACTGATGTCTGCCACAGCAGGCAGTGAGCTAACCACCTGACCATCTGCTGCCCAAAAAGTGAGCTTTTTATTTTTAGCATAGCAAACAAAAACATACCTACTAATTGTGAAACTAAATTCTAGTTGCTCTACAATGCTAGGAATGGTACTCTCCTATTGAAATTTAATTAAATCACAGCAAACCTAAAAAACATTTAAAAAATTAATTTAAATAAATAATATTTTTAAATGTTAGGAGTTGTATTAAAATTTTAAATGTGTGTTAAATTTTAAATCTAAAATATTTATTTCATTTACATAAACTTTGCTTTTAGTGGCAGCAGTAATCATGTGTTTGTTGCTTGGTTAGGATCCCTCCAAATTATGGCTGATTATCAATTAATTGGCCAATTAGTAAAATTTGTAGTAGAAATCTTGGCCTGCTCTTACTTGGAAGCCAAAAATGTAATCGTAACAATAAAAATGTATTTGCTAATGGAAATTAGAGTTAAAAACACCTTGAATAATTGCTCAGTTCATGTAAACATTGAGACCTTAATGAAGGAAAGAAAGAAAAAACAAACGATACATAAACTTTGAAAAATATTTTTAAAAATAATTGAAATTCAAGAAAGATATTCTTTATAAGGACTGCCCTGTGACCTTGACCTTCAGTTTAATAATAGTTTCATCACACCACGTCAATTAGTCACTCGATCTACATGCGCTAGAGTGAACATATGTTTAGTGCACTTGACGATTTGTTGCAAGTTGAACAATGTAAGATCTTGAAGAGCAATATGTTTGTGTGAAATTCTGTTTCAAATTGGGAAAAACTTTTACAGAGACTTTTCTAATGTTGTAACAGGCCTATGGGGGGATTGTTTGAGCCGTACGCAATGTGACAAATAGTACCAGCATTCAAACCGGGCAAAACGTCCACCGAAGACAATCACAAATCTGGATGACCTTCCACAACAACGTATGAAGATCACATTGAGAAAGTGCGTGCTGTGATCCGTGGAAATCGTCGCCTGACTGTCTGTGAAGTTTCCGAAGAAGTAGGCATCTGTAAAATTTGTGCCACGTGATTCTAAAAGAAAAATTGAATATGCATCGTGTAGCCGCAAAATTTGTGCCGCGTCTGCTGTCAGATGAACAAAAAGAGAACCGAGTCACAGTCAGTCAGGAGCTCTTTGATCTTTCGAATGCTGAAAAGTGTCATAACAGGTGACGAAACGTGGCTGTACGACTACAATGTTGAAACAAAAAGGCAGTCGTTGCAGTGGGTTGGATCATCGCTGCCGCGACCAAATAAAGCATGTCAGAGTCACTCAAATGTGAAGGTGATGTTGATCGTCATTTTTGATTAGAAGGGCATCGTTCATGAGTTTGTTCCACGTGGTCAGACAATCAATAGACAGTTTTACTTGGATGTCCTGAGGCATGGAAAAACAAAACCTGGATTCTGCACCATGACAATGCACCTGCTCACACGTCACTCCTTATCCGTGACTTCCCCCAGTTGAAATTCACCATGAAAGGTCACTGATTTCAGTCGATAGAAGAGATCAAAGAAAATTTGCTACGAGAACTGTGCATTATCCCTGAAAATGCATTCCAGGATGTGTTACTGGAAAAAATGTTGGGAGCAGTGTATCAATAGTGGAGGGAACTATTTTGAAGAGGACAAGAAGGCTGATTAAATTGTAAGTAAAGCAATAAATTTGGTTTTTAAAAAGTTTGGTTTCTTTTTGGACAGACCTCGTATATACAGAGTGATCAAAGAATAACTATGTAGTGGAAAATTTATTATGTTTTGTTTCAATACATGAACTCTTACAATGAAGTATTACAATAAACTGTGTTACAATAAATGCTGAAAATGAGCTTCACTCGCGTTTAAACATTTTTCCACGTGTTTTTCATATTCTTAAAAATGTTTTGCAATTCTTCAGATGTTATTCCTAATGAAATTGATGATGTTTGCTTCAGGTCATCGATGAAATGGAGATAATTTTCAAAGACCTTTGCTTTCACTGCTCCCCACAGTAAAGGTTTGGGGGCATGTGGTCAGGAGAGCCTGCAGGCCAAATTCCTTCTGATATCAGCTGATCACCGAACACTTCTTCCAGCAGTTTCATCATTTGAGCAGATGTGAGAGCAGTGGCTCTGTCCTGCTTGAAGTAGGCATCTTTGATTTCTTCTTCGTCTAATTCACCAATAGAAGGATATATTATGTCATTACAATAACACACTGAATTGTTGGGATTTTCAAAAAATATAGGCCCAATAATGCATTTTGTTGATATAGTTACTCAAACAGTTCATGGGGGTTAGAAGTAGACCAAATTCTGGTATTCTGGTTATTAACATATCCAGAGATGGATTCAGCATTCATCAGAAAAAAATGTTTTGTCCAATATGTCGTTGCTGTTTATATCAATAAAATTCTTAAACCAGTTGCAATATTCATCTCGCTTACCATGGTCTGCAGTTTTCAATTCGTGCACAATGTTCACATTGAACAGTTAAATATTTTACTCCTTTAAAGCATTATGCGCGCTCCCATATGAAATATCCACTTGTTGAGAAAGTCGATGCAGTGATTTTGAAAGGCTTTGAAGCGTGCATCTGAAATTTTTTACAGCTTCTCATCCAACACTGTTGGCCTACCTGATAATCCTCAACTGAACCAGTATCTTCAAATTTGCTAATCAGTGCCCTTACAGTGTTTCTGTTTAGAAGCTTTGCATTAGGAAATTCTTGTAAGAACTCATTTTGAACTCTTGTGGTGTATTTACTGTTATTTGCGTACACTTTCTTCATGAGAAAGATTCGTTTGGCTTTTGAAAGAACCATTACACAAAAATCTTGTTTCACTTTTGCAAATTGTGTTCATTTGGGAACTACATCACAAAACAACAAAGCACAAGGAGAGGAATCAAAAATGATTACATATATACTCCACTGCATAGTTACCTTCTGATCACCCTGTATATATAAAACTTAGGGTGATAATGGAATATGTGCATGTTTCGTGCATTATATGTAGGAAACCAGTAAATTAATCAGTTTAAAGTCTGATCTTCATGACATAGAGAGCCTTACCACTGTCTAATTATGTATGCTTAGTATATTATCTGAGTTGACTGATCAGGAACTGGTAATTCAAGAAATTGTCATTTAAAATATTAACAAACTCAGTGGTCAAGTTGTCTGCTGTTATAAAGAAAGAGATTGATAAATATGTTAACCTGCACAAATATTAAGTTATACCTTTGACAGATTTTTAATCTGTGTTTGTAGACCAGTATTACTTTCACAACTTGGGATTTCACATGGTTGTGTGTTTTAGATTTAGAAATTGCTTGTTGATTAGTTTAACAAAAATCTTTAAGCTTTTGATTTTAAGTACTAAATTTCTATTATATTTTTGAAAGCCTTTAGAAGTTTCATATGTTTGAATCTCTGTTTGTAGAACATTGTTGCTTTTAATATTTTGGCTTTTAAATTCACCTATCTATGCATTAATTGGGATTTGGATATACCTGTATTGATTAGGTAAACTTTTGGAGATTTCAGTTTCCACCATGGAATCAATCCTCTCTTGTTTTCTTCTTTTCTTTGAATAAACTTAAGTCTCATTAATGTGTTGCAGTTTGAATTGTGTTTTTAGACTGGTATTACATTTTTTAAATTTTATTTTTACCTAGTTATGTGCAGGGTTGTCAATCCTGGGTTGAGGAGAGGGACCCACTAAAATACATACACATTATGAGGTATGTTTTCCATGGATTTACTATTAATGAAAGTATTCCTGAAAATGCTATGTATGTATGTATTTGTGAGAAACAGTCATCATGGTACACAACGAATCTTTTTTTCCTTGGATAGATACTAAATGTGATTTTTCATTTGACTGCAATGTTCAACTTTTCAGCCAGGGAAAGTTGAAATGCGGCACTAGATGGCATCATCGTTTGTTGTGGACCAGATGGGGAAAAGAAAAGCATTGCTAAAAATGTGCTGAGATCGACAGAGAGGTACTGTGCAATTTTGTCACTGATTTAAAATGTCAATTTGGTTAGGAGCAATAATAGTAAAACCTGTATTCCATTCAAAGCAATCATTAGAATTCAAACAAATTCAGCCCGTGCTTGTCCATTATGATGATTTTTGTTAGTCTGAAAATGAACAATAGTATCATTCCCATACAAGATGATGAAATTAATTTTTGCTTTGGAAAATGCTTTTTTAAAACTAGGTAATAGGAGAAGGATTAACCAACAAATTGTTAATACGAATTAATATTTGATTTTATCCTGGACGTTATGCTAATTTATGACTTATTTTAACAGTTAACATTTTTGCTACTCAAGTGACTCATTTTGTATGGCTCTTGAAATTCTGCAGTGTGCTGAAATTTTATTCAGCTTTTCTTTCCCTAAATTTGTAGACAAGCATTAGCGTTAGCAAGGTTACAGAGGTGCTTGTAGAGGATTTTAAACTAAATTTTTAAAAATCTGATGAAATTCAAATAAAAACCCTTAGTATGAAAACTGACATGCACACATTCTTTAAGGCTACAGAACCTTCCCCTTCTGGTAATTGAGAAGTTCAAGAATCTCATATGAAGAAATCTTATCTGTTTATTTACATGAAAGACAATACATCTTAAGGTCAAAATTCATTGAAGTCTACTAATTCCATTTTTTTTCAGGTAATAACATTGTCCATGGGTTAGTTTTTTCCCTAAAAATCTAAGAAGAAAAAACCCATTTGAGTGTTTTTGAAGGATTTAACTTAAATTTTCAATAGGTGAGGACTATGTGGGGTACAGTTTATATTGTTACTTGTGAACTAGTTAGATTAACTTAACAAACTTATTAATCAAACACTACATACACTGATTAGAGAATAATCACAATAGTTCCATACTTTAGGGCACAAGGTTATAATGTCTAGCCAGGTGGCAGTGGTTGATGCATGCAGACAAAGGAGAATCAAATAGTCTATTTTGGGAAAGGTCTGCAACTCAGGCCAGTTAAGTGGAGGACAAGTGATGAGAAGGTGGATGTGGCATCTTCATCTTTAAAATTAGTGATGCTAGAATGGCTGAACAACTTGACAGTCCTTATGTTTGGGCTGTCTTCTTTTGCTACCAAGGCATGAACTGGTCTCTCATAAAGTAGAACAGAGTCTTGTCATGACTTATGATGTTCTCTTACTGCATCTTTTATTCCTGTCCTTACCTCAAAAATGTCCCAAGCTGCTGTATTCTCCAGACTTTTTGCCGTCTTGACCATTTTGAAAGAAATTAAGATTAATCATAGTATATGACCAACAGGGAGTCTCTTGAGGTCATCAAAGCAAGGCCATAACAATACTAAAAATAAAAACAATAGTATGATGAAATTTTGCTTGTATAAATTGTGATCATCCAACTCTGAAATCTGCATTTTGATTCATCTGAGTTTAAAATACACTTTCTGTAAAGCAGAGATTGTGTAGTTTTGTGTATACCAATGATGATGCTCAAATGCTCTCATATATGTACAAATTATCAAGCGAAGGACTTCTCCCATGTAGTTGTGTAGATTATCCCATGTTAGATTACTACTATTATTATTGTATTTAGGATTTTGTTAAGCTTCTTTATCATGAATGATGACAAAGTGGTACTTTTGTTGTTATACTGTGTAGCCAGTATAGGGATTCTGTCACCCTTGTCTGCTGGACTCTGTGGTTTTCCTTCACTTCCAGTCAGAAGATTTATGGTTTGTTTTTTCATTAGTGTGGCTAGATCAGGAATGTTTGTACTGGTCATTGTTTTCACACAATTCCTCCTCCTTTTTTGGCTTTCTGAGTCCCAAGCTGATATAACAACACTACAGTGAACTACAGGATATGAAAGCTAACCAACTAACAGTAGAAATAAATGATTTATTTTTCACATACTTCATTTTATTTTTATTTATTTATTTTTTAGATGGTTACAGCTCTTGATTGTTTCTAAGCCTGTGTTGGAAATGATATTCTGCCGTCAGGACGATTTGAACTGGCAGGTAAATTAATTGCTCAGTTAATGCATATATATTTAGAGGTATTAAAGATGCCTTTATAGTTTATAGTCATAAAATTTTCAAATATTTTAACATTAACTTAACTTACTACGAAAGAAGTATGGGTAAATTTTCTTTATAACAAATTTTGCTGAACTGTTCTCAGTTGAGTTCATGTGATAACTACATCCATGTGCCTGACATTGAATCCTGCCCAAGACGACAACCCGTCTTTATTATTTGTAGTAGTTCTAAATTTCTTATATACAAATGCAGGTGGTTAAACTTTTATATGTCTGAATTGAATCATTTATTCAAACTTTGCAGAGAAAATACCTGGACTGTTTATGTTCATGTTGGTAAATGAATGTGATGTTGAACAGTGTATTTTTTCCAAAGGTAAAGTCCAAGCATTTCCATCAATACAAGTCTAATTAACTATGAATGAACATGCTTACAATTCAAATTTTCTTCTTTTAAGTTCAGAAGTACAAAATATTTTTTTTTTAATTATAAGAACATAACTGTAGCATGCATCTGACAAATAATTATTAAAGAAATACCATAGACGCTGCGTCGTTACCAGCTGTTAAACAGTTAGTTTGTGAAAAATCTCTTTTTTTTCAGTAGCCTTACAGTAATAGTCCAATAATGCTGATATCTCTGAATTAACAGAGATGTAAGGGAGGTAACTGAATCTGAGTCAGCATGCACCCACACATGCAAATACAATCATATAGAAATTTGTGTTGGTTGCTTTTAGATAGATGCAATTTTGAAAAAAAAAAAAATCTTTGACAATGCAACACTGAAGTTAGATTTTCTGGGGTTTGAACTGAATATTTCAGAGAATTAGTTTTACAGCAGTTTTGATTTAAAAAAAACAAAACTTGTTGATGTCATGGTTAATTACTTGTGCTAATTAGTGAGGAAATATTGTGGTCATAGTGAAGAAAGTTATTGTACCAAATGAATTTGGAAAGAAAAAGAAAGATCTCCAGGTTTGATGCGTCATTTGTGGAAAAAAACTAGATCTTTCATATTTAATATTTATCTCTGTTGGTGGATACAAGTAATCACAAGAAAATATGGTGGTATCCTAGTGGGGAACAACTTTTGAAGTCCTATTACTGGTAGAACAAGTAAAAGAGTCTCATTTTTATACATTTTGTTGAAGCCACAAAATTTTAGGTAGAAAATAGTGAATAAAGTCTTTCCCCATAAATTTGCATTGAATATTTATTGAATAATTAAGCAATGCATATGTAAATGAAAATTTAAAATGTTTTAAATTAACAGCTGACTTTCCAAATGTAAGGAAAACTGATTGCACTTGATTAAGTTTTATTATAACTACTATAACCAATTTTAAAATGTTTCATTTGATGGATTTGTCAAAGAACTTTCTGTTAGAAGCAGACAGTACGTCTTAACTGAGGATCTGGTAGTTGAATGTTTTGGACAAATGATTTGGAGGTGCTGCTAATTAGCAATCCATTTTGGATAAATGGTTTTAAATGATTGCTTCAGCACTAGGCACTTGTAGAAAACATTACACTTTTGGCGTCTGCTCATTGATGCTGGATGCTCTTACCTTGTTAGGTAGAACCCAGATTTCTAATGCTGAGATGTTTCCATCTCTGCTCGCATACTACTTTCCAAACCATGCGGGTAGTATCTTCCACATCATTGTGAATGATGTACTAAAATCCCAAGAAAATTAACTCAAATTGAAGAGTCAAATGCTGCGCAGAGTTCCATGCATGACTGGATTATATTCTTCACATACATTTAGAATGGAACATCTTAAATTTAAGTAGAGAATGGCAGTGACATTTTTGGATGTAAACTTATCTATTGTTAACAAAAACAAAATTCCCTAACACACACAGGAAAGCTCACAACCAGACCAACAGGATGCATAATGTATAGCGTGTGAATAGTAAGTATAATAGGTGAGGGGGGAAAAAAATTATTTGATAAGCAAAGGAATAGAAAAGTGATTGTTCAAGGCAGGTTTAAGATTTCTAATTAAAAAAAAAATTCCATGATTTTTAACTCCGACTTTGAACAGAATCTGCCCAAAATCCTGACATTACCGATTTCCATTAACTGCCAGTCACATGGTTAAGTGAGGCAAAATCTTCATGACCAGACTAAAGAGAAACAAACTTCTCATAGATCAATGGTTCTTAACCTTTTTTGAGTCACGGACCCCTTTGAGAATCTGGTGAAAGCTATGGACCCCCTCCCTATAAAAATGCATATAAGCACATAAACACAACATTTTGCATACAATGAATATACTTTATTGAAAATTGATTGCCTCATACACAAAGTAAAAACAATCTTTACAAAGAATTATGTTTCTCACTCTTTTTCATGCAAAAATTAATGGCCACTCCATGAAAAATGAAATACATCCAACTGGTGCAAATTAAACAAAAAAAACTTTAATTCTGCTCAAAAGTTCGTTTTCAATGAAATTGTGGAGCGGTCCATTGACAAGGCAACACGCATGTCCCATA
>JACATO010002038.1:0-33915 GCA_018389105.1 Nautilus pompilius
TCCCTCCGTTTTCCTAATTTGTGGTGGTCATTCCTCCACGTTGGGGGATCAGAGATTCCCAGATGGTAATATTTAGAGGTGATCATGTGATCATCCCACGTAGGGGGACCGAAGGGCTCCCTGGCTGGTGGAAATGCCGGGAAGTAGCCTAGCGGCCAGCCCCCCATTCCGCACCACCGTCTTCTTTTGAAAATCATTTGATGTTTGTTGGACTGTAAAGGGTGAATAGTAGGAACGAGAGAGAAAAACATGGTTACCATTTACGGGGTTTTGGTTTGATGTTTGGGGAGGAGTAACTTTACAAATAAATAGAGGCTTGCACTGATAGAGGGGAGGGGGTTAAGTTGGTGGGGATATTTTTAAAGTAGAAATGGTAAAGATGAGGTTGTAAAGATATTTAAGGTTTCGAGGTAGAAGTGGTGAAGTTAAAGTTATAAAGGATTTAAGGTTTCAGAAAAAGATCTTAGAGGTAAATGAAAAGAGTTGGTTGTTATTTCTTCAGGTCGTCTTGAAATTCTGAAATCACGAATTATTTAAAAGGAAGAAAAAGAGAGGAAGGGAGAGAAGTAGAGAGTAAAGTCGTCTATTCTTTTAAAGTGTTTTCATCTGAAACAAAAAAAGGGGGATAACGAAAAACAAGGATAGGGTTGACTCAGGGGTGGTTGGTCTAAGGTGATGTGTTGAGGATGGTGTGATGTCAGGATGTAGTTGTAAACGGTGCTGTTGATGAGCAGATGGATGAATAGATTACTCTATCATTTATGCCGGACTTCATGACTGCGTATTTTTGTCGTAACCAAAGTGTTACGTGATTTTTAAATAATCTTTTGGCTGAAGTGAGATGACCGCCCTCTAAAGCCTTTCGGCTACCCCAAGCTATCGTGAAAACCAGGAAGATTGAAAGGCGGTCCTTTTTAGTCCTAGGTGAGAAGCCAAAGATGCGCCAGAACGCGATAAGCTTGTCCTGGGGACTTTTAATTTTTAGGATCAAATCTCGGACTAGACACCACAGTTCTATGTTCGTAGGACACGAAAATATACAGTGTAGTGTCGTCTCGTCCATCTCTGTGCATTTGAGACATTTCGGTGAGTTAATTAAATTCCACTTAAACTTCTTCTCCCTTGTGGGGAGAACGTTGCGAAGGATTTTCCAGTGGATGTCAGATGTAAATCCGTCCACCAGTGTGTTGTTTGCGCTGTGCCAGATCCTATCCCATGGAAGTGGTCCTGAGCTCAGCGTGTTTTCCCACTTCTCCCTGTAGTTCGGTTCCTGTACAGGGCGTGACGCGAGGGAGAAGTATATTTCACGTTGGGATATCTTGTCTAGATCGTGTATTTCTGTACCTAAGCTTACAGTGTTGTTTGCTTGTATGTCTATGTTAGACTTGATCCAGTTAGTGAGGGCACTAACGTGGTAGTCTGTTAGTATATTTTTCTGTGCTCTGTATAGTTTTAGTTTGTTAGTTAAGACATGCATCCCGCTAGGGGCGCGATATGCCTTAGCTAAACGGTCTAAAAATAGTTGATGCCATCTTGGTCTATTCTCAGTGGTTCTAATGACGTTTAGTATATATTAATAATTTGTTGAGCACCTGTTTGCTCTCTAGGTTTATGATGTTTAGCCCTCCGCGGCATCTGGGTAGTCTAGTTACCTGTTTATTCGCCAGGTGTTTGCGCCCTTGCCACAGGAACCGATCGATCTCGGCGTCTATGGCGGTGCGCGCCCACGCTGGCATTCCTATAATTTTGGCCTTGTAGTATATTTTTGGTGCTGCGTATGTGTGTATGAGTTGTGACTTTGTAAGATAAGAGAGGTTTCATGAAGACCATGCTGTTAGTAAAGCTTTGATCTTGTTAATGATGGCTGTCCAGTTTTCTTTTTGCGTGTTAGTGTGTGCATTAGTGGGGAAAAAGATGCCTAGCAATTTAATCTGGCCTTCCACCCACGTCACACTGTGGCGTTTAGGCGGCTTCTGGGAGCCTCCCAGCCATGCCGCTGTCGTCTTCATCTTGTTGATCTTAGCTCCCAAGGCCCTTTCGTAGACCTCGAGAGCTCCGAGCGCCTCCTGCTGCTAGGCTATCATGTCCTGCAGGAAAAGCGTCGTGTCGTCTGCGTACTGCTGGACTTTGACGCCACCTATACCCCTAATGTTGCCATTAGAGCGGATATAGGCCGCCATCGTCTCAGCAGTGAGGACATAGAGCATGGCGCTCAGGGGGCATCCCTGCCATATGACTCTAGTTGGGTGGATAGGCGAAGAGAGGAAACCGTTTTGTTGTATTTGTGTGGTGATGTCTCTGTAGAGGATGCGGATGAAATTAACGAAGTACTACTCCCCCAAGCCTAGGGCTTTAAGTGTTCTTATCAGAAAATTCCAATCTACCCTGTCAAATGCTGTCCTTTGATCAACGGCTAGCATAATTCCAAGGGAATTTTCCGTGTCTAGCCTACTTGTGATTTCTCTGAACAGCTGGAGGGTATTCGTGATACTCCTACCAGGAACTGCACAGGTCTGATCTGCACTCGTAACTTTACCAATTACTTGGCCTAGCCGGTTTGCTAGCACCTTAGTAATATTTTATAATCGCTATTTAAGAGACTTACGGGCCTCCAGTTCTCCAGGTACGTCCCGTCCGCCCCCCTTCGGCAGCAGGACGATGGTGGCGGCACGCTGGGATTCCTGAGAGAACCCCCCTACTGTATGCGCTATTCGCAACGAAAGTCAGGTCCTCTGCTAGGAGATATTCAAATCTCTTATAAAAGTCTAGCGTAAGGCCGTCCTTTCCGGGAGTCTTGTCTTTATTTGAGGCCCTAATGGCCTGTTTTACCTCATTCACGTTTATGGGGCCTTCGAAGAGTTCGGCATCTAGGGGGTCTAGTTTATTTTCCAGACACGCCAAGATTTCGTCCTGAGCTGAAGGACAAGTGTCTTCTCTAGTGTATAGTTCACTATAAAACCGAGACTCTTCATCTAGGATATCCTCCAAGTCTGAGGGTCTGGTCGTCTTTGTTTATTAGTTTATTTATAGTCTTCCTATCACCGTTTGCTTTCTCTAAACCACAGAAGGACCTCCTACAACCCTCACCGTTCATGGCCGGCACTCGGGCCCTAATCCTAGCTCCTTCTGTCTTGTCCACCTGAATGCGGTTGATCTTGGTTTGGATGGCTTGTATCTTTTCTTTGTTTTCTAGTCCTATAGCGGCCTGTTTAAGCTCTAGCTTTAGTTCCTCTTTAAGTCTAGATTCTATGTAGACCTTATATGCACTACGTGCCTGACTATACCTTATGCTAAAGTTCCTTAATCTGTCCTTACCTAAGTCCCACCATTCCAGGGGGTCGGCGAACTCGTCCTGGCGTAGGGACCAGTCTTTCCAGGTGTTCTGGACGCTCTCGACGTACTCCGACTCGGTCAGAATAGCGTTGTTGAGCTTCCATAATCCGGGTCCTCTGGTATTCGCTTGAATCAAGAAGCCGGCCGTAACCTGGGAATGGTCACTCCACGCGATAACGTCGTGTGCCACGTCCTGGAGTTGTCTAGCCATGTGTTTAGATGCGTACACTCTGTCTAGTCTAGTGGCTACGCTATACTTTTTACTATAATGAGTGTACGACAAGCGCGTTCGGTGTTTATATCTATACGCATCGACCAGGCCAAACCGCGAACACATGGTCTGCAGTTGTGGCGCTCCCATCAGATGCGTCCCTACTTTTAATGTCTGCTCCCTGCCTGTCTAGCTCGTGGGAGGGACGCAGTTGAAGTCTCCTGCAATGTAGATGTCATCTGCAGGGTATGACCTAAGTTCCTGCTCTAGTATATCATTGAAGCGCTGAAAGAACGCTGTCCGCTCCTTCGCAACGGTAGGGGCGTACACCGATACAATCATTACTTTTCTTTGGAGCTGGTTTTGGTAGCTGGCTATGACGATCCGTCCGTCGTCGTCTCTGTAGGTGTGTTCTATTTTTGGTTGCATGTTCGGGTGGAAGAGGATCGCTACACCTTTCTTTCTACCTATGGGGTCTAGGCTGGTTACCGCTAGTCCATGCCAGTTGGTGAGATACTTATCTACCTCATGGTTAGACTGCAGATGCAGCTCCTGCATGCAGATTATTCTGTCGTGTGTGGTGTGTGTCAGTTGATCTAGGTAGGTATTCCAATGTTTGTTGAATTTTATCCCTCTTAAATTCAGGGATAGAATTTCCAAGCGTCTAGACATAATCAGCGTTCAACGATCGCAGTCCGTGGATGTTACCTAAAACGAGGCCGAAGGAGCCGTCCGAAAAGGAAGTGACACCTCTCAGGTGGGCACTTCCATGCCATCAGCCCCTTGAGTCGTGGGGGTGGGCACTTTTGGGAGGACCACGGCGGGGGCCATTGTGGGCCTCTCTGTCGACGACTCCCTTGATGTTGTTGCAGTGGGGGGGTTCGACTCCACCTTCCTCTCTTTCTTCTTTGGAGGGGTTGGAGGGCTGGACCCTCTCACTGTCCTCTTCGGCCCTTTGGGGCGTTGAGGCTTCCTGACCGAGACGACGACGACTAGGTCGTCTTCCCCATCGGAAGCTGGCGGCGTGTGTTGCTCCGGCGGGTCATTCCGTTCGTCGCCCGGATCTTCTTCTTTGGCTATCGGGCGTCGGACTGGTTTTTTCTGGCACTTTTTCCTTCTGCCCCTCGTGTCCTCCGTCGCAATGTCGGGGCTGGGGGCACTTACGTGGGGTGTTGGCTGTGTTTGCGTCGGGAGTGCTGTCGTTGCTGTTTTCTCCGCCCCTGTCGGACAACTAAACCTAGTATGCCCGGTGGTTCTGCAGATCCTGCAGTACGGGGGCGGGGCGGGCTGGTCTCTATAGAAGACCGAGAAGCTGTACACGCGCCCGTTAACCTCTTCCCGGATTCTCCTAGGGATGGGTTCTCGAAGTAGCATTTTGCCACTGCGTTGGCCGGACAGCAGCGGGAGTCCCGGTATGACATGGTTAATGCCCTTGATGGTGAGGGCCTTTGTGCAGAGTTCTTCTGCGTCTTTAGTCGTTCTGCATATCACCTCGACCGCCCCCCCCCCATAGCTTGGGATGACTGCCATTACTCGGGGCAGCAAGCCGGCTAGGCTAAGGGCTCGCCCGACGTCCTCACAGTAGACGTCGGGGGCCGGGGTCACAAATAAGGAGCTCTTCTTTTCAAAAGATAAGCTGGACGCGTCCTTTGCGTCCAGCTCCAGGTCGCGGAGAAATTCCTCGAAGGACTGAATTCCGCTGTTGGCCCCAGCGTCCTTCGGGTTATCTTTTATGGTCTCCGTGGTGTTCTTTTTGTCGGTCTGCGCGTTTTGTGTTGATACACTCGGCTGAGGCTCCACCTGGTGTTGTAATTCGATCCTGCTGCCTGTTTTTGTCGTCGACGGTGTTCACTCGCCGGTGGCCACTAATCCGCTAAGCTGATTAGAGGTCTTTTGTGTCCGAGGAGTGGTCGGCTACGCTACGTTGAAGGAGGAGGGGAGGGTAGGGGGGGGGCTCTAGTGGCTTGGAGGAAAGAACGAGTGAAGGCTCTGGGTTGACTAGGGGGAGGGGGGACGGTACTGGGATCCTAACCTGTGTGGGGGGGTGACGGTTTGCTCTCTGTGGTTGTGTCTAGCAGACGGTTCCTCTGAACGGCGTATTTTGAAGGTAACCTAAGTTCTAGGGGTAAAGTCTATCTAGTTTGTTCAGAGGCGGCGGAGGAAGGTGTTATTTAATTTCGCGTTGATGAGAAAAACTATCTAGATATTTTAAAATATATATATATCGCGTGTCCTGGCTAATTACAAGGTTGGAAAGCGGAGTCTCGGACGACTGTTACCAGTTACTATCTTTTCTTCACGTTGTAAGTCCGAAGACTTTTATACTACGAGAGTTAGTGGAAAGGGAAGACGCTCTAAGTTGGGAGGAAGTTTTGAGTTCTAAACTCTTACGTTTTTAAAAAACTTCTAAGTCCTCAGACTTATTACTTCTACCAACCTACGTGGGTATTACTATCTGATATTCTGAGTTCGAAACTCTTACTTTGTGCAGACTATTCTAGGCTAGTTGTCGTCGCGGGTTCTAGGTGGGGTGGGCAGAAGAACGATAGTTACAGGGCCTATAGAGGCGTTCCGAAGAACTTACTCTGCGGTTGACCTAGCGTCCGGCCGCACGTTTCCTACTCAAATTCAGAGCCCTAATTAGTTTCTATAAAATTCACACAGAGAACAAACCGTGCCTACTAACTAACAGTGGAGTCTATAGAGTAGCAGTGAGGCACAAAGAAATTGACAGAAATCGAGCGAAAAAATTTCACAGCTAGAAAGGCGTTATACTTACCCGTCGCAGCGCTGTTCGAAAGTCAGGTCCAGTACTTCCGCAGTGCGGGTTCCTTGACGTCGCTTTAGTAAATCCAAGTGAGAGAACAGATACTACACTTTGATCTTTTTTTTTTTTTTGTGGTGTGCCTACGTTTATTGAAACAAGAAAGTTCTATCTGTGGTGTAAAATTGCGTGTGTGTGAGGTGTAGCCAGATCGGTTCCACGACCGGCCGTCTTAGCTGTTTACGAGTGAGACTTATTTACGTCTGATAGAGTGGATGTCTTTGCCTAATTGAGAGTAGCCGGCTACCCAACCCCTCCCAATGGTAGGATTTACCCAGGTGCTTGCTCTCGAAGTGGAGTTTTCTCTCCTTTTATCGCTAAGCTGCAAAGAAGAAATAAACATTAGTTGACATTCTTCTTCCGCCAACGTCGAAATCCGTAGTGGGCCGAGTTTGACCTCTGCCCTCTTGCGGTTTCCTTTACATTTGATGAATGGTCGCTAGTCGGCCGTTTGTGGTATTTAGGTGTGTGTTCTCATCCGGCGTCGTCTTCTTTCTTCTTATCTGAAAAATAGAAAAGTGGTTTTCCACCGGGGGAGTTCCTCCTAAGGTCGGAGTATTTGTTTTTGAAGCACGTTCTCAGACGTGGCTAATTAAGCTCTTGCCATCAAGCCGGCCTAATGCCTGGTTTATAAGCCAGGTATCCGAAAACAGTTCTCGGTCCAACTCACTGGAAGAACCGGCCGCGTATTTTCTACGTAGCGGCGGTAGACGGTTTGGGTTGGAGTGAGTTTTCCGCCCTCTAAAGTCCCCCGACTACTCCAAGCTCACTGCTGGGCAGTGAAGATCAGGAAGTTCGAAAGACGGGAATTTTTATCCTGTACCTAGGTCAGCTAATCCCAGAACTGTCGGGATTGTGGGGGGTTTTCCGGAGAGAACCTAGCCACGCCCCCTTGGTTTTGCTTTTGTTTATTTTGGCACCAGGTGCCCGCTCGTAAAGGCGAAGTTTGTCGAACGCCGCCTCCAAACTCCGCTCGTCACGGACGAAGATCGTGGTGTCGTCGGCGTACTGAATTATTTTAGCGTCTATTTTATCGTTTATTTCTATCCCTCGTATTTTCTCCTCAGCGCGTATTGAACAGGCTAGCGTCTCTGCAGCGAGCACATACAGCAGCGCGCTGAGAGGGCATCCTTGCCGTATTCCGCGAGAGGGTTTAAAGTACGCCGAGATGAAACCGTTCTGCGTAATTCTTGTCTGGATATCGGTGTAGGCTAACTTTATCCAGCTAACGAAGTTATCCCCGAATCCTAACTCTTTAAGTGTTCTTAAGAGAAAACTCCACTCTATCCTATCGAATGCTTTCATCTGATCGACGGCCAGCATGATGGCTGGGGAGTTTTCCGTGTCTACTTTATGTAGGATTTCTCTGATCAGCTGGAGGGAGTCGGCCACTGTCCTCCCTCTGACTGAACAGGTCTGATCCCCACCCGTGACTTTAAACATAACTTTGGCCAGCCTTTCGCTTAATACCTTAGCTATGATTTTGTAGTCATAATTTAGTAAACTGATGGGCCTCCAGTTCGTCAGGCTGTCCCGGTCGCCTCCCTTGAACAACAGGGTCACCGTGGCACAGCGCTGGCTATCCGAAAGGACGCCATCATCGAACGCACTGTTCGCTACGACTGCCAGGTCCTTAGCTAACAGGTATCCGATCCTTTTATAGAACTCCGGCGGAAGGGGTGACTTCTCGTTGTTTAAAGCCGCGATGGCTTGTTTTATCTCTAGTTCCGTTATGGGTCCGTCGCAGAGCTCGGCCTCTAAGGGATCTAGTTTATTTTCTAGCGTTTCGAAAAGTTCGTCCTGAGCTGACGGACTAATTTCCTCACTGGTGTACAGCTGTTTAAAAAACCGAGTCTCTTCCCTAAGGATGTCTTCTATGTCTGTGACGTAGCGACCGTCGTTAGTTTTTAGACTAGTCATAAGTTTAGTCTGTGCTCTAGCCTTCTCTAAGCCGCAGAAGGCTTTACTGCACCTTTCTTCGCTAATAGCCTGCGCTTTGGCTCTTATTCTAGCGCTTCTGCTTTGCTACTAGTTTAGGTTGGTTAGCTCTTTTTTAATGGCTTGGATCTTATCTACGTTACGTAGGGATCCTATAGCCGCTTTGTTTAGTTCTATTTTAAAGGCGTCCTTAGGTGCCTCTCTCTGTATTGCCTATACGCTGATCGTATCTGGCAGTATTCTATACTGAGTTCCCTCAGTTTTACTTTCCCTATGTCCCACCATTCGGTTGCACTAGGGAAGCTATTTAGGTGCGTTCTCCAGTCTTCCCAGAAGAGCTGTACACTTTCTACGTATTCTGACCCGGTCAGAACAGAGGTATTGAGTTTCCAGGTGGTCCTCTGGCGGCCTGCCTGACTATAAAGCTAGCCGTTACCTGCGAGTGATCGGTCCACGAGACTACGTCGTGCGTAATCTGCGTGAGCACCGGTGCTAGGTTAGCGCTAACGTACACTCGATCTAGTCTAGTAGCTACGCTATATCTATGGCTATAATGAGTGTACTCCTTTAAGTCTGGGTGTTTAGTTCTAAACGCATCCACTAGCCCGAACTGTTGACACAAGGTCTCCAGTTGCGGGATCCCGGCGAGATGCGTCCTATGGTTAACGGCTGGTCCCTGCCTATCTAACTCATGGTCTGGGACGCAATTAAAGTCCCCCAACACATAAATCTCACTTGCAGGGTAGGCCATAAGTTCCTTCTCTAACATATCTTTGAGGCTCAGCATGAAGGCTACCCGCTCCCGAGCAACATTCGGAGCGTAAACCGACGCGATCATCGCCTTTGTTTGGTCCTCCTTGGTTATGCTAGCTAGGATTACTCTTCCGGTGTTATCACTGTAGGAGTGGTCTAAGCTGAAACAGAACTTAGGGTGGAAAAGAATAGCTACCCCTCGTCCTGGCCTGACGGCGCTAAACTACCGAGCTTCTGTCCTTTCCATCGGGCCATTTATGTGTTCTAATTCTATCTGGTTGTTGAGATGTAGTTCCTGCTGCAGGCTACATCTGTGTTTGATTTTTCTAGGTAACTTAAGAAACCGTCGAAATGCGTGTTATAATTTATCCCTCGAACATGAGGGAGAGAAAATTCAATCGTCTAGCCATAATCGTTATTCAAATAAAATCATATGTCCGTGGACGTTATAAAGGTCATTAATCCAAAAGGTCCGTCGAAAAGAAAGCACCTACATTAGGCACTTACTTCAGAGGCTTTAGCAGCTTCCGGTGGGTGGTTAGATTCATTGCCGCTACGCAGCTCTTCCACCACGGGATTTTTTCGAGGCTGCAGAGGCGTCGCGTCCGCCGTCTCTGACTGCTCGCGGGAGGGCTCAGTGGTCCTCCTTGCCACCCCTGTTCGTCCGGATGGGCACGGAGAAGCCGACCTGCTTCTCCTTGGCCCTTTAGGGAGGGCGACCGTCGGCTCCGCCGCCGCTCTCCGTTGCCTCTGCTTGGCCCTCCTCGATCTGTGTTTCGGTGCCCCCTCCGAGTTCGGGACACGCTGTGCCCCGATCCCGGAGTTTGCAGCTTCACTCAGATTGGTTGTTGCCTCCTGGACCTGGCTACCTTCCGGCGCCTTTTCCGGGGCCGTCGCCGCTGAGGTGGCTTCGTTTTTGGCAACTTCCGTCCCGGCCATGAGACAGGATTCGATGGTGTGCCCTCGAATCTTACATGTCGGGCAAAACGGAGCTACGTTTGGCTGATCCCGGTAGATCACGGCCACGCGGTAGTAGCGTCCTGCTACCCGACCTGACAATTTCCTTGGAATAGCTTTTGTCAGGAGCATTTTTCCGCTCCTCTGCCCCGACAAGAAAGGAGTTCCAGGAAGTGTGTCGTGCCGGAAGGCAACAAGCACATTCCCGTATTCCTTAAGCAATTCTTCCGGAACATTGTCCGGGGCGTGCAGGGGGACCCCTCGTATTTTCACCCACGCCAATGGGTTTGCACCCCGAAGGGTATATGCTAGTCCATTGACCTCGAGGGGTCTTGTTAGGATGGTTTTAGCATCCTCGTCTGTTTTACAGACGATTTCTGTCGCCCCACTGGGCTTAGCTATGACTGCTGCCACACGGCGCGTGAGTCCGGCCTTCATGAGGGCAAGCCCCACGTCTACCGAACTCACTCGTCGTGTCTCGCTGCCGTAGAGGAAGAGCGACGTCTCCTTCCCCTGCTGTTTCCCAGTATGCGCGGTGATGCTAACGCGCGGGGGCGACTGTCCCTCGCCCCGCCGTTGTTTCGGGGTTGGGCATGAATCTGACTTCGAGACCGTCGCCTCGCTGTCAGAGGAAGTGACGAGCTTCCTTTTGTAGGTTCGTAAGAACCTCCCAAAATCCATGTCCTCCTCCTCTCCGTCCGATTCACTAGACGGCTGGGGACGCTCCTTCCTCAGGATGCCAGCGTACGTCTCCCTGCCCGTCCGTTCCTCGTCCGGTTCGCTTCCAGCCGGGGTGGAGTCTTTTCGTCCACATCCACGGACTGGGGCCCGAGTCCCCCTGTGGGCGCAAGGCCCGCAACCCCGGATGGGCCTGCCACGACTGGCAGACCTCCTTCCGGGCCAAGGTTTCCCGCAGCCAGCGACATTGTACCGATCAAGCGAAAGCGACCCACGCGATTGAAAATTGAAGCTTTTAAAAAACCGGATCAGCCGGTCCTGTTAACACCCGGTAGTACCCTGACGTACCTTGGTGCCCCAAGACTAGGGTGTGGTTCCACAGCCCTTACAATAGACAAGCTATTGGTCGACAGATGCGCTTTTTAAGAGCACAGGCACTTACCTTTGAGGGAAAAGTAAAATCCCTCAGCAAAACTCCCTCCAGAGATCCGTGCAGCGATACTACACTTTGATCTTTTGGGGGGGGTGGGGGTGTTGCGAGGTGTTTTTGGGTATGTCTGTTAAGTTGCGTATGTGTGTTGGGAGCTGGGTCGGATCCACGACCGGCCGCCGCAGCTGTTTGTCTGAGGCCTTATTTCGACCTGTAGCTTATTTTTGGTGTACCTCATCCTAGTGAGAGCAGCGGGCTACCCAACTCCTTCGTACTATTTACGGCAGGAGAGGTAGGATTTTTCCAGGCTGAACCCTCAGGACAGAGTTTTCTCTCTATATGTTCCTTAAGACACTAGTTTGGGTAGCATTGGGCCGCAGTTTATTTTTGTCACGTCCAACTCGGACTATGAGGGATGGGGGGGTTCTAAATTTTGATTTGTTAAAAGTTTTATTGTGTGTGTGAGTGGATGGAGGCACGTTCTCCCTTCGTAGGATGGCGGGTAGTTGTTGGGGGCTGCTCGCTTCGCCTCTCCCTCGTGGGGGAGCCGGAGGTTCCCGTCGTGGTGGTGTTGGGGAGTTATTACGGCCGACGCGGTGATGATCATCGCGCCGGGCGAGGCCCCTCTTTGGCGGTGTGAAAGGCGGTTGCCCTCTCGAGGCGTTGACTGGTCATCGCCCCGACCGGAGCTCCTCTCCTTTCCCCTGCCGTGGTGGTCTGTGGGGGGCTAGAAGCCGGTCTTTCTGAGGCTTGGTTGTGTAGCGGCGCCTATTGCGTCATCAACGGAGGCAGAAGCGTGTTGTAGTCCACTTAAAGGGGCTCGCCTGGGGGGGGGGGCTATTATAAATAAATAGAGGCTTGCTGGGCCATTAGGGAAAAAGAAAAGCTGAAAGGGCTGGACGGGAGTCGGGTAAGGAGGTGGAATGCGGGAGCTAATTGGGCCTTTGTTGGGGGGATTGGTAGCTCGCCGGCTGAAGTGGCCGGTCCTTTGTACTTCAAGTGGCGGAGCGTGCCACTTAATCCCTAAGGTGCGGCCCTCGGCTGAGAGCTCGCCTGTTGTTGCTCCTTTGTTGTCTGTCCAGTCGGCCGCTCAGTCACTTGGGGGAGAACCCCGGTGTCGTATTACCGTCTCCTGGCTGTGGTCGGATCGTGGTGATGGGGGGAGGGGGGAGGGTTTGACCCCTCCCCTGACTCCCCGTTGAAGTTCACCCGTATCTTCTTTTCTTTATGTATCCCGTAGTTTACTGCTTATTTACCATATAATAATATAATAATAATAGTAGTAGAGGTAGTCGTATTAATAGTGACACAGATGAATTAGGCTGCTGTGAATAGTCATGAGCATTTTTACTAGAGGTTAAATTTTTACTATCTCCTTAAAGGGGTCGTAGTGCTACAAGTGGCACTACTGAAAGAGGGGTCCTAAGAGAAGGAGGGAGAGAAGAAGGAAAGGAAACGAATACAAAGCCATTAAAAATAGAAATAAGAAGGGATGGGTAGACTCAAGGGGGCTGGTCTAGTGTCAGTAGTGTTGGTGGTTGTATTTCGATGTTCGGTGAGAGGTTGTTTGTTGTGGCTATGTGCCCGAGGGCGTTGTTTATCAGCCAGATGGACGAAAACGTGAGTCTGTCATTTTTACTGGATCTCATGACTGCGTATTTCCTTTGTAACCACTGGGTTATGTAATTTTGGAAGAGTGTTTTGGTTGAGGTGAGCTGCCCGCTCTCTAAAGCCTTCCGGCTACCCCAAGCTATTCGCTGTGCCGTAAAAACTAGAAAGTTGGAAAGGCAGTCCTTCTTAGTCCTACCCGGGAACCCAAAGATGCGCCAGAACGTGTTAAGCTTGTCCTGGGGACTTTTAATTTTTAGGATCAAATCTCGGACTAGACACCACAGTTCTATGTTCGTAGGACACGAGAATATACAGTGTAGTGTCGTCTCGTCCGTCTCCGTGCATTTGAGACATTTCGGTGAGCTAATTAAATTCCACTTAAACTTCTTCTCCCTTGTGGGGAGAACGTTGCGAAGGATTTTCCAGTGGATGTCAGATGTGAATCCGTCCACCAGCGCGTTGTTTGTGCTGTGCCAGATCCTATCCCATGGAAGTGGTCCTGAGCTCAGCGTGTTTTCCCACTTCTCCCTGTAGTTCGGTTCCTGTACAGGGCGTGACGCGAGGGAGAAGTATATCTCACGTTGGGATATCTTGTCTAGATCGTGTATTTCTGTACCTAAGCTTACAGTGTTGTTTGCGTGTATGTCTATGTTAGACTTAATCCAGTTAGTGAGGGCACTAACATGGTAGTCTGTTAGTATATTTTTCTGTGCTCTGTATAATTTTAGCTTGTTAGTCAAGACATGCATCCCACTAGGGGCGCGGTATGCCTTAGCTAACCGGTCTAAGAATAACTGATGCCATCTTGGTCTATCCTCAGTGTTTCTAATGACGTTTAGTATATTTACGATTTGTTGAGCACCTGTTTTGCTCTCTAGGTTTATGATGTTTAGCCCTCCGCGGCATCTGGGGAGTCTGGTTACCTGTTTATTCGCCAGGTGCTTGCGCCCTTGCCATAGGAACCGATCGATCTCGGCGTCTATGGCAGTACGCGCCCACGCTGGCATTCCTATAATTTTTGCCTTGTAATATATTTTGGGTGCGGCGTATGTGTGTATGAGTTGTGATTTTGTGAGATAGGAGAGGTTTGAAGAAGACCATGCTGTTAGTAAAGCCTTGATCTTGTTGATTATCGCGGTCCAGTTGTCTTTTTGCGTGTTAGTGTGTGCGTTAGTGGGGAAAAAGATGCCTAGGAGTTTTATTTGGCCTTCCACCCATGTCACGCTGTGACTGGTAGGCGGCTTCTGGGAGCCTCCCAGCCATGCCGCCGTCGTTTTCTTCTTGTTAATCTTTGCCCCCGAGGCTCTTTCATAGACCTCGAGAGCTCCGAGCGCCTCCTGCAGGCTATCCATGTCCTGCAGGAAAAGCGTCGTATCATCGGCGTACTGCTGGACTTTGACGCCACCTATGCCCCTAATGTTTCCATTAGAGCGGATATAGGCCGCCATCGTCTCAGCAGTAAGGACGTATAGCATGGCGCTCAGGGGGCATCCCTGGCGTATGCCTCTAGTTGGGTGGATAGGCGAAGAAAGGAAACCGTTTTGTTGTATCTGTGTGGTTGTCCTGTAGAGGATGCGGATGAAACTTATAAAGTACTCCCCAAAGCCGAGGGCTTTTGTCCTTATCAGAAAATTCCAGTCTACCCTGTCAAATGCTTTCTTTTGATCTACGGCTAGCATTATTCCAAGGGAATTTTCCGTGTCTAGCCTACTTGTGATTTCTCTGAACAGCTGGAGGGTATTCGTGATACTCCTGCCAGGGACTGCACAGGTCTGATCGGCACTTGTAACTTTACCAATTACTTTGCCTAGCCGATTTGCTAGCACCTTGGTAATAATCTTATAATCACTATTTAAGAGACTTACGGGCCTCCAGTTCTCCAGGTGCGCCCCGTCGCCCCCCTTCGGCAGCAGGACGATGGTGGCGGCACGCTGGGATTCTGAGAGAACCCCCCTACTGTGTGCGCTATTCGCAACGAAAGTCAGGTCCTCTGCTAGGAGATATTCAAATCTCTTATAAAAGTCCAGCGTAAGGCCATCCTTTCCGGGAGTCTTGTCTTTATTTGAGGCCCTAATGGCCTGTTTTATCTCGTTAACGTTTATGGGGCCTTCGCAGAGTTCGGCATCTAGGGGGTCTAGTTTATTTTCCAGACACGCCAAGATTTCGTCCTGAGCTGAAGGACAAGTGTCTTCTCTAGTGTATAGTTCACTATAAAACCGAGACTCTTCATCTAAAATGTCCTCCAGATTAGTGAGGGTCTGGCCGTCTTTGCTTATTAGTTTATTTATTGTTTTCCTATCACCGTTTGCTTTTTCTAATCCACAGAAGGATCTCCTACAACCTTCACCGTTCATGGCCGGTACTCTGGCCCTAATCCTCGCTCCTTCTGTTTTGTCTGTCTGAATGTGGTTAATCTTGGTTTGGATGGCTTCTATTTTGTCTTTGTTGTCTAGTCCTAAAGCGGCCTGTTTAAGCTCTAGCTTTAGTTCCTCTTTAAGTCTAGATTCTACGTATACCTTGTATGCACTACGTGCCTGACTGTACCTTATGCTAAAGTTCCTTAGTCTATCCTTACCTGTGTCCCACCATTCCAGGGGGTCGGCAAACTCGTCCTTACGCAGGGACCAGTCTCTCCAGATGTTCTGGACGCTCTCGACGTACTCCGACTCAGTCAGAATAGCGTTGTTGAGCTTCCATAATCCGGGTCCTCTGGTATTCGCTTGAATCAAGAAGCCAGCCGTGACCTGGGAATGGTCACTCCACGCGATAACGTCGTGCGCCACGTCCTGGAGTTGCCTAGCCATGTGTTTAGATGCGTACACTCTATCTAGTCTAGTAGCTACGCTATACTTTTTACTATAATGAGTGTACGACAGCGCGTTTGGGTGTTTATATCTATACGCATCGACCAGGCCAAACCGCGAACACATGGTCTGCAGTTGTGGCGCTCCCATCAGATGCGTCCTACTTTTAATGTCTGATCCCTGCCTGTCTAACTCGTGGGAAGGGACACAGTTAAAGTCACCTGCAATGTAGATGTCGTCTGCAGGGTATGACCTAAGTTCCTGCTCTAGTATATCATTGAAGCGCAGAAAGAACGCTGTCCGCTCCTTCGCAACGGTAGGGGCGTACACCGATACGATCATTACTTTTCTTTGGAGCTGGTTTTGGTAGCTGGCTATGACGATCCGTCCGTCGTCGTCTTTGTAGGTGTGTTCTATTTTTGGATGCATGTTTGGGTGAAAGAGGATTGCTACACCTTTCTTCCTACCTATTGGGTCTAGGCTGGTTACTGCTAGTCCATGCCAGTTGGTAAGATACTTATCTACCTCATGGTTAGACTGCAGATGCAGCTCCTGCATGCATATTATTCTATCGTGTGTGGTGTGTGTCAGTTGATCTAGGTAGCTATTCCAATGTTTATTAAATTTTATCCCTCTTAAATTCAGGGATAAGATTTCCAGGCGTCTAGACATATTCAGATTTCAAAAATCACAATCCGTGTTCCGTTCCCTATTCGATTCCGAAAGATCCGTCCAAAAGGAAGACACCCCTCAGGTGGGCACTTCCATGCCTTCAGCCCCTTGAGGCATGTGGGGTGTCAGCTTTTGTAAGACCACGGTGGGCGCCATGTTAGGCTTTTCCGTGGCCGCCTCTTGGGGCTTTTCCCCCTGTTCTTTCTGGGGCTTTTCCACCTTCCTCTCCTTCTTGGGCGGGGTTGGTGGGTTGGAGTCTCTGACCGATCTTTTGGGGCCTTTGCCCCTATGGGGTTTTCGTACAGATACGACGACTAGGTCGTCTTCCCCCTCCGATGGTGTTGGGGTTTGGGGTTCGTCGGGGGGTTCCTTGCGTCCCTCTCCCGGGTCCTCCTGCTTGACCTTGGGCGGTGTTTCCGCCGGGGTGTCCGGTTCTTTGTTTGACGGCTGGTTTGGTTGAGAGGTTGTGTCTTGCCTCACCGTGTCTTGCTTTTGGGGCCTAGGTCTACTCACCTCTTGTTCCTTCTCCGCCCCCGTTGGGCAGCTGAATCTTGTGTGCCCCGTCGTCCGGCAAATTCGGCAGTATGGCGGGGGTGCCGGCTGATCCCGGTAGAAAACTGAAAAACTGTACGTTCTACCATCTACTGTTTCTCTTATTCTCCTAGGAATAGGTTCCCGTAGGAGCATCTTTCCGCTCCTCTGCCCGGAGAGGAGCGGGAGCCCCCGGGTATGCAGTCATACTTGAGCGGGATTAGCGTCTGCCCATACCTCTCAAGTATTTGCTGCGGTACCCTGCAGCCCGTCGTCAGGGGTAAACCCCTTATCTTCACCCACGCTAGGGGCGATGCCCCCCTCATTACGTGGTGAATACCTTTGACTGTCAGTGCCCTGGTGCAGAGCTCTTCCGCGTCACGGGTAGTGCGGCAGATAACTTCTATCGCCCCCCCCCGTAACTTGGAATGACTGCTCTGACCTTTGGGAGCAGTCCTGCCTGGCTTAGTGCCCTCCCGACGTCCTCACAGTATACGTCAGTGGCCGGCGTAATAAAGAGAGAGCTGCGCCTCTCAAATTTCAGGCTGGACGCGTCCTTAGCGTCCAGCTCAAGCTCTCTGAGAAATTCCTCAAAGGACGGCATTCCTACCTGGTCCCCATTGTCCTTTGAGGGATTAGTCGTCGCCTTTGTTGTTTCGGCGGCTGTTTTGTAGCTTGTAGATGGCTGGGGCTCCATCTCCTTTTGTGTGCTTGGTCCGCTAATTGCCCCGGCTGTGCTCCTTTGTTCTGCTGGCGAGGCTGCGGGCAGTCGCTAAGCGGCTTAGTCTCCGGTTACAAGGAGCGGCTTGGTGCTATAGAAAAAGAGGAGAGGTGGGGGGGGCTGGAGGGGGCTGAGGTGGCAGATGGGGTGGGTGGGTCGGTGCTGGGGATTCGAACTGGTGTGGTGGCGATTTGTCTACTGTGTGAAAATTAACCCTATCCTTTTCTTGGGACTTGTTATCGACTTATTACTATTCTAGCTATGCTATTATGCCTAAGTAGTGAGATGCCCAAGAGTTATCCTAGCTATTCTAAACAGTTGAAGTGACAGATAGGGCTGAGAAACGCGGAGTGTTTTACTTACCTTGAGGGTGAGGGGTTTAACGGACGTGGTTAAGGTGGAGAGGATTTAAGTCTCTGTAGACTCTTACAATTTATCTGGTCTGGCAAAAAAAAAGATTTCTATGTCCGCAACCTGGTATTCCTATGCTATATATATAGGGGGCCTGGCCTCCGAAGCTCTGGGCTTGTACAAATTATGTGTACGGAGTGCAAAGACTCCTATGTTAAGATTCTTACGTATCTAAAATTTTCTGAGTCCTGTGACTCGTAAGGTAGCTAGTTTAACTTATTCTATGTATACGCGTCTACGGGTGGGTGGTAATACTTGGTGTCAACACCTTAAAGGATCTATAAGTCGTGTCCTTCTGGACTTACCCCGCGGTGACCTAGTGTCCGGCCGCGGCTTGCCTAAACAATTTCAGAGCCCTAACTAGCCTAGTAAAATACACAGCAGACAGATCGTGCTTCAGGCTAACAGGGGAGTCTAGTAAAGTACAGAGGAAGCACAGTAAGGAAATTTCAGAAATGCACACGCGAAAAATTACAGCAATAGAAAAGGTACTTACCGATCGACGTGCTGTCCGAGAGATGGTCTGGTACTGCCGCAATGCGGGTTCCGAGACGTCACAAGGTAAAATCCGGTGATAAGAACAAGTACTACACTTTGATCTTTTTTTTTTTTTTTTTTTTTTTTTTTTTTTTTTTTAGCCAGAGAAGGCCGAGAAGCGATCAACCAGATCCTGTTTTATTTTTTACGAATTAATGCGTGACATCCTTGGCAAACGTATCCAAAACCCCCACTTTCCTCGCCTTCCTTTCGGGTGGCGTTTGGATGTCTTAGTCTTGGATTTGCTGCTCTTTGGGTGAGCAGCTTTAGGGCGGACTGATGTCTCCTCTGCGGTTTTACTGTTTCCACAGGCCAGGTTATCTTCCTCTGGAGCTGAAGTTGGAGGGGTTATGGCGTCCTCTGCGGGTTGTTGATCTGTTGGAGCCAAATTTTCCACAGGTTGAGTCGTCTGTGGTGTTTTCTCCTCCAAGGACTCCTTCGGAGGATCCTTATCTTTAGGGGTTTCAGCGCTCTGGCAACTCTCCTCGGTGCACCTGCCCCCTTTCTTTGCAGATCTTACAAAACGGTGGTTCGGTAGACCACCGAGAAGGAATATGTCCGACATTTCTCTGGTTCTTCTAGGGATAGGCTCCCGGAGAATCATCTTACCGCTCCTCTGTCCTGAGAGGAATACTCAGGCAATCATCGTACTTCAAGGGTACGATTACCTTTCCACACTTGGCCAGGGGCAGTCCGCGGACCTTTACCCGGGCCACGGGACTGGCGCCTCTTACAGTATAGTTTATTCCGTTAATGGAGAGGCTTTTGTCGAGATTAATTCAGCATCTCGATGGCCCCTCCATAGCTGTAAATGACTGCACGGACTTTCTCGCTGAGTCTGGCATCGAGAGACGCTTTCCCGACTTCCAGGCAACTTACCGCTTGTTGGCCTGGAGGAAGAGCGAGCTGCTCTTCTTGGAATTTAGATTCTGAGGGATGGACGGATCCGTGTCTGACTCCATCAAGAAATCTCTGAAGGACCGACCGACTGTGTTTTTCCGTTGTCCTGATAGTCCTTCAGATTATTATTGCTAGCCCCTACCTTCGCTTCTCTAGCTGTTCTGGCACAGCTGGAACCTGCTGAGGAGGCTGATGGCTGTGAGGCTCCATCGTTTTTTTAAATATTTATTAAGTTCAAAAAATACAAACAACTGACTGTAAAGGAAACTAAATGGAGATAGGAACAAACAGAATAAGGACAGAAGTATTTAAATATCTTAAAATAGGCAGGTAAACTAAAGCTCACCGAGAAAAGGGGACACATATAAGCTAGTGTTCACATGATCGCTAAACCTGGCTATCGTCCTGGGAGCATCACAGAGTTGTATCCTAAATATCTGTCCAAAATGAAAGGGCACCTTTTCGGTGTGGGCACTTCCATTCATCATCACCCCTGAGTCATGTGTGACAGATAGGGGGGCCTGACGGATGCATGTTCTAAAAAGTGTGCTGAGAGGGCCTCAGCGTGGCGGGCCCGGCGGTCTGTCGGATTATCTTCTTTCCTTTTTGTGTGGGTGATTGTTGATGTGGTTGGGCTGGTCCGCTTGGGGCGGTCGTCCCCTTCGTCCTTGATTTTTGGCTATTTGGGGGTGAGGAGTTCACGCCTTTGTCTGTTCCAGGGGCCCTGGACACCTTCCTCTGGAGCTATTGCTTCAGAGGTTGTGATGTCCTCTATTCTTAACTTCCATTGGATGTGGTGTTACAGAGAGACTTTGCTGTGTTCTCAACAGAGTTTTCTAACAGAGATCAAAAATTGTTAATGTATTTATTATTAGTTTTAAACAAAGGTTTAGGGCAAATAGAAGTGTAGTATTAAATGATAACAAAAACTATTGTACATTTGAAGATGGTGGTTTTGTTTTTTCATTGTCATGCTGAATACTGCATCTCTCCCACTGAATTGTAGATAAGCTTTAATCTGTCTTATCTGGTCTGTATTATACTAAAGTCAGTTCATTGGAAGCACCATAGCCAATGGACCTATCTATCGTATCGATGTCTAAATGATTGTAAACGTGTGTACCTTTGACTCTCTGATTGCATGAGTTGAGAAATATTTGATGCTTGAAAAGAGAATATTATCCTCAGCTACCATGAAATTGGTAATTCAAAAATATAGAGGTAAATGAAACTGTATGGTTGTGTGGATATATATGCCTGAAAGAGCCTGGCATTTTCAAAATTGTCATATTTACTGTGCTGGATTTTGTGATACTGTGTGGTACTGGGTAGTTGAGTATGGCAGCATTGTTGTGCATCATTACAGAAACAAACATCCACCTGATTATAGTAAGTCTGACTTTCATCTTGTTCTGATGCATGAAGGTGGTCATCAGAGGGGTACATTTGTGCTTGTATGGCAGCAGTTTGCTGTATTAGGTCCACATTACAGCAAGTACCCCTATTTACATTAACAACATATGGCTGCCTATCATCCATTATGCAGCTGCCACTTCAGCTTCCCAGCTAGTTCCCCAGCAATGACTCAGGCTTGCTTCAGGTCCACTGGATGCTGTTGTGGATGGGGGCTGACAGGTGAACTGTTGCCACTGGGGCTTACTGCTAGAAAAAAAACATGGGACCTGCCACACAAGAACTTGCGGAGACAGCAATGGACGCACACCAGTTCGGCTTCACTCCACAGATAGGCTGGGTACAACAACCAAAACTGATTTTTACTTACAGAATTCAAAACCTTATTTACCAGCAGCAGAAGTGTACTGTCTCAAGCCACCTTGAAAAATATAAATTAATATTTTAAAAACAGAAAATTGGATTCTCTGTTCTGTTTTAGAGAACCGAAGCTACTTCACATCAGGAAATGTTTTAAAAAGAGGTTTTAGTCTCATGTTTACCTGTAAAATTGTTGTAGCTTGGTTTCTAATGTATAAATTTTAAGGTGATATATGTATTGTTTTTGAAGACTTTTTAGAAAAATGTCCATTCCATGACTTTATTTAAGGAATTTATTATTTTCTTTTGTGCACATTTTAAAAATGTGTCTTTATTTTTGTTATTTGGTTTTGGTCTGTTTTCCTTATGGTTGACTTGAAAATGTTTTAAATAAAAGATTTATTAAAACATTGAATGTCTGATTAGTTATTGATATTTTAGTCAATAATTCATTTTCTAGCTATAAAGGTATCATTGACAAGTCAGCAAAACCAATAATATGTAAAAGTATATATATTATCTTTATTATTATAAAAGTAACAAAAGAATAATATGGACTTAAAATGCTGATATTGCAATTTTCAGATTATGAAAAGCAAGGTGATATGTAATTCCATTAGTCTACAAGTAATACATAGCATTAATGCCTTTAGAAATGTCCACATATGCCAATTTTGCTTCATTTTTATTGTGGATGCAAGAAGAACATGGAATAAAGGCTGAATGGTAGACATTTGAAGTATTCCTTCATTTTTTACTGATGGATTATGTATTAATTCTAATAGGTTACAATGATAAGATAAGATCTTTGGGGCTGTATTTTGCGGGTATATTGGTCAAGCAAAAATGGGGTTGCTCTCTTGCCCCATAGGCTCTGGAAAGCTGCCTGGCTAATAATTGAGAGAAACAGTGCCAATGTCCATCTCCACATTTCACCCAACTGTCAACTATAATCAACACTGATTCAGACTATTTATCTGAACTAACATGGAAAGGGTCAAATAACAGAGAGCTCTAGATGACAGGGTGGTTTCTGTCATTAATTCTTGTAGGCCAGGCTTAGTATTGAGGAAGTTGGTTTTACATTTGTCTTTCCCCCACCCAACCAGTTTCCGAGATGTGCCATATTACCACCGCTATTTCTATTGATCACCCCAACTTTCTCAAAATTCTGGATCCACTCCATGATAACACAAACTATAAAAACAACAAAAACACAAACATAAAATTTTACACTGCAAACAAACTTTAAAGAAAATGTTATCATCTTTTTAAAATTTGTTGTATCAGATTATAAAATGCTTTAATAGAAGAAAATCAAATCAGCCAACCACCTGTCATTTGACTTCCAGTTATCCAACTGGTCTTTGATATCTGACTTTTCCAATATAAGCCAAGTAAATTCATTTAAATATCCAACCTTTGTGAAATAGTTAGCATCCTTTACACTTCTTGCTTGACGGTAGGTTGCAGCATGTTATCTAACTAATATTTAAAATAGTTCAGCCAGTCTTTACTACTGAACAAAACTAAAGAAAGTTGTTGGATAAGCAACAACACTGGTTTAGGTATCCAACCATCTCTAGATCCCATTAGGGTCAAATAACAGGTTGTTTACCCAAACAGTTCTGAAAAGGGGAAGTCGTCAGCTCTCACATTATTCTTGAGACTTCATCAGTGAGAATTTTTAAAAAACATATTATGGAAAATAAAGGAAAAAACAAGAAGGCTGTGGAGAAACAATTAACAAGTCACAGTGATGAAGTATTTGAGAGAAGCAGGAGCTGGAGTAAAGAATTGCTAAGCACCTATAAGTGTATCTTCTTACAACGTGATGCCTCTGGACCTACTGATGGACCTTCTCCTGAAGCTATTCTTATACCAGGTGAACATCAAAGTGAAGTAGCCAGGATTCGTAATGGATGTTGGTAGCATTTCTTGCAGAGTAAGGGTTTGCTATGAGAGGTAATGATCAAACAATTAGGTCTGCATGCAATGGTAACTACTTTGGTCTGTTGGAATTGATTGCAAAGTAACACATGGCATAGCACAGTCAGACTAAAGCTAACAAAGGCAAGAGACACATCAATTATTTATCAGCAAGTGTGTGCACGGAACTGACTTAGGTCATGGCAAAAAGTGTTGTAGATGTCCTGATTGATCGAGTTAAAACAAAAAAAAATATAATTCAATATCTTTGGATTCATGTGAAGACAATGCTCACATTCACCAACTTACTGTCATTTTGCAATATTTCAAACTAAATCGGCCTGTGTAGCGCTTTGTAACCTTTCTTAAGTCAACAGGCCATAATAGAAAAGAAATGACAGAACATTTCTAATATTTATTCAAGGTGCTAGGATTAACATAGGGGAATTCTGTGGCTAATATTGCAGTAAAGCATGAGGACCATATGATCAAATGAGTAAACTTAAGACAGGAATTTTATCTTGCAAGCACTTCAACAACATCAGCAAAGCCGGCCCGGTGGGGCAGGTGGTAGCGGGTTAGCTCCGTAAGGAGACCGTTGCCCCTGTACCGGGTTCGATCCCAGGCTGGGGTCGGAGGAGAGTTGTCGCTGATGATCGCCATAGCGTGAAACAGCTGTACGACATCTCCTTGGTGTCCGACGTGAGAGAGACCTCACGGTGTCGGGGGACCGGGCCGTTTGTCGGCTCGACGAACATCTCTCAGTAACGAGGAGGACTCGACAGAGAACAGGCCACTTATCTTTACGGGATGCGATGCCATTGAAAGAACCTCGTTCGGAAGTCCAAACTCGCTCAAACAACAACACAACAACATCAGCAAAACTTGGAAGCAGTGTAACTCAATTTGAATTCTGTGGCTGGTGTTTTGAAGTCACTCAAAGATTTAGTCATGATAATTTTGAAGAAGCTGGCAAGATTCTTTCAGGAAAAGAAGATTGTTAGGTAAAAGGTGTTGAGCTCATTATCATATTGTGCATCAGCAGCCATAAGCTGATGCTAAAGGAAGCTTTTCATAATAAGGTCTGTTAACAATGTATCAACAGGCTTTTGGTATGCCTGAAATTTCACTTAACCTACAGCAAATTATGTAATCTCCTTGGATGTGGACCCTGATTCTATTACAATTGATGCAAGTAAGTTGTTGGACTTCTACAAGCAAGATCTGGATATCAACCTTGGTGTTCCAGTTATTCCTCTGTCTTTTTGGATCAGAAAAAGGAAGACTGCATCTTGGAAACATTTATGTATAATATCATACTTCACAATGATGTTCAAGTTACTTTTCCCAACATAGAAATTGCTTTGAAGATCTATCTCACACATGGTCACTAACTGCTCTGGTAACTGATCCTTTTCAAAATTAAAGCTGATCAAAAGCTTGCAAACAAACTACTACGACTCAAAAGTAGTCTCTCAAATCTTGCCATATTGACGCTGAATGGGATATACTTTGTAGTCTTGTCTATATGGACATTGTTCACACGTATGCCAGCCAAAAGCAACACAAGGCATTGCTTTGAAATACATACTATACATATTTAGATTTGCTATATTGAAATGTAAATAGGAAAATATAAATAAAAAAGCTAACCTACTGAAGTTTTCTAAAGCCCCACAAACATTTAAATCAGCTGTAAATACCAGGCACTTTCTCCATATTTTACAGCATTTTATTTTTGTGCCCTAGTTTGCATTTTTTTAATTAAAAAGGAATTCTGGCTGAGTTTGGAATATTCTGATAAGTATATCTGAGTTATGCTCCCTCTCTCTCTCTCTCTGATTTGCTTCATGCACTGCAGGATAATGACTTTTTGAAGTTTTATTTTTTAACCAGCTGGAGTATCTGGTGCTGCACAAAAAATCACTTGAGGCCAATACGCAGCAGTCCCAGGTTTTGAAGTACCTACACCCAACATTTGGGGGCCTCTAGGTGCTATGGTTCAGCTACAGAAAAGTAACAAACACTCGAAAACATGTATTAGATTGTTATTTAAATTTTAAATGCCAACATGTCTATTTTTAGGAAAAAGTAATCAGCGTAAGAAATTTTAAAAAACCCTTCTTACTAGACAAGAAACACAGGAAGCCCTTTTCAGAATCAATGACGACCAGAAACAAGTGAAAGTAGAGGCCCAGGAAGTTCTGTTAAGAATACAAACAATGGTTAGTGAGGAGTCTTAGCAGATCTGAAAGATCATCCTTCGTAAATTCTTCTGGAAATAATAAACATTATAAAAATTGTGGATAATATTTTAACTGATCTGGCTGAAGTTAAGTACAGACAGCTAAAAATCAACAACATCATTGTCCAGGACAAGATACAGTTGATGAGGTTAGTGTAGGGTTTAAAGAATAGCGAGTAGTCTCTGTGTGTGGCAGTTGGGCACCAAGCTTGGGGGAACCTCAACAACAGTAGCTGGTAAAAGTCGTCTGGCCCAGTTAGTACAGTATCTATCTATTTCGCGTTGGCTGTTTAGGTGTAGTTCTTGGAGACACATGATAGCGTGGTTTGCGGAATGTTCTGGATGACCCAGGTAAGTAATACAGTGTTTATTGAATTTAATCCCTCGTAAATTCAGGGATAAATATTCCAATCGTCTAGCCATGATCGCTATACCGATCTCGTTCGTCCGTGGACGTTACCTAGTTGTGTCCGAAAGGAAGGGTCACCGATCAGGTGGGCACTTCCATGGGGTCGGTCCCCTGAGTCACGTTTGGAGGGGCATCCAGCGACCGGGCTGTAGGCGATTCAGCCATCCTCCTCTCTCAGCTTTCTGGTGGTGTGGGGGGGGCATAGATCCCCTGACGGTTCTCTTGCCCGCCTTTTTCCGCGTCACCTCGACGAAGGGGTCGAGTCTCCTTCCTCCTCGTCGCTCAGGGAGACGGTGCCAACCTTGGTGCGTTCAGCCGGTGTCTCCTTTTACGTCATTTGTACTTCTCGGGGAATTTTACCACCCTGCACGGACCCTAATTTTAATCCACGCTATGGGGCTGATCCCTTTAATGTCGTACACAGCAGTTCCTCGGTGGCCCCGCCGTCGTGTCGGCCAGCGTCCAGCGAGGCCGGACCTACATCGGGACAATGGATGGTTTTGTCTGGATAGAGGAATAGCGAACTTTTAGCCTCAAAGTCCAGGTTCCTCGAGGAAAGCCCGGAACGACTGTATCCCGTTACCGGCCTCATCAGCGAGGTCGGGTACTCGTAGGAACATCGTTGGTGTTTCGCCGGTACCCGACAGGTTAACAATAGACGGGAAGAACAAAGGATGGACGGAGCGAGGAGCCGGGTGGGATGGAATAAAAGAAAGAAGATACAAGATGAGAAGGAAGACGGGAGCGGGAGCAGAGGATTATCTGTTCTGAGATCAGAAAGTAGAGGATTAACAGGTCAAACAAAAGAACTATAACACAAAATAACCCGAGTATCCACGGAATTCACAGAGAGAAAGTCTGAGTCCTCACTGAAAATCTGGGAAATAATCTGAGTCTAAGAACTGATCTCACGGAGCCAAATTAAACTAATCGGTAAGAAAGCACCTGACCACTTAAGATTAATGAGCTACGGAGAAGAAACTAAGTTTGTCACCCTAAACACCCACAAAGTGCTCACACGGGGTCCCTAACACAAGGAGCTGACAGTGGACAGAGGCTGGCTCCCCTCGTCACGTGGCTGGTCCCTTTAACGTTTAGACTTTTTGTACAGAGGAGTTCGGCATTAGCCGAGGAACTGCCAATTATCTCAGTAGCCCCGCCCCCATAGCTACTGAGCACCGCCCTCACTTGTTCGTTCAGGCCGTCCGACTTCTGAGGTGGCCATGCTGTTGTTCCAGTCTATGAAGAGACAGCTCTTCTTTTCCAATCTTAGGTTCTTCCGGTTGCCTGGCTCCATATCCAGCTCTTGCAGGAATTCCATGGAGGACGGAATACCGGTGGCCCCGTCGTCCTTCGCGGGAGTTGGATTAATCCCTACGTCAGGGCTTTTAACAGCCTCGGCGACGATTCCGCATCACCGGCTGATGGCTGGGGCTCCATCAGTTACTATAAACACACAGAGAGAGATGATTAGTAAAGGCGACAGAAAACAGTCGGTGGTCAAAGGATGAAGCAGTGAAGGGGAACAAAGGAGAGAGGGATCCTGTCACAGTAATTAATCTGAGTCAGGAAAATAATTTATGTCCTAAAATTATTCTAAGTATTAAACACAGACAATAACCAGAGCTCTACGCGATAATCTACAGACAATAACCCGAGCTCTACGCGATAATCTACAGACAATAACCCGAGTTCTACGCGATAATCTACAGACAATAACCCCAGCTCTACGCGATAATCTACAGACAATAACCCGAGTTCTACAGCTAACAAAGAGATAAATAGTAGGAAAGTATCCGCCCACCTAATGAATATGCATGAGAACCTGACACGGGTTAATCACCAAAGCCCCTCTCTGACTAACAAAGTCCATTCTAAACTAATCTGGCACCACCAAATCGAAGAGTGAACACAGGAGGAGAAAAAACTAACTAACAATAGGTCGCTAGGCTGATAAATTCACAGCACGAGGAACTCGAGGAAAAAACGCAAAACGCACGGAAATTTGAATAAATTTGCATAAAAAAGTGTCTTACCTTGAAGATGCTGTATCTTCGAAGAAAACGGCTCTGCTGTCGGAATTCGGGGTCGTCCGAGGTTTGAAGGGGAGGAGGTGAGAGCAGGGGGCTGCCCAAACTCCTCCGTGAGACGGCAGGAGGGGTACGGTTTTGTCGTGGCTGAGACTCTCGGATACAGAGTTCACTCTCCCGCCTGTCCCTAGAGGTGTATGCTGGGGTGACCGGATGAGGGAGGCGAGAGTCTGAGATGAGGCTTAAAGTGCCGTGTGAGGAGAAAATGGATGGAGACAGGTTCTCCCCTCGTCACGTGGTGGTCGGAGATGACGTCAGGTTGAGGTGTAGACGGGAGGTTGCCCGGTGACAGTCGTCATGCTGACCGACGCCCAATTCCACATCGTGAAGGCAGAAGCTGGAGCAGAGGTGATGAAGCTGCAGGAGAGAGGGAGAGAAGCGAGGTTAGTCCAAAAGAGGGAAGAAGTGGGAGATGGATGGGAGACGGAGAGGGATGCCGATGAGATAAGATCTTCCGAAAATTAAAAATCTCTCTAAAACGAAAAGGGGGAGAAGGGATAAAGAGGAGGAAAAGGAGTTTTAAAATCTTAGTCCCCAGACGAAACGTAGGCATCATCAAAAAGGTGAACAGCCCGCGGACGGACGTAGGGGTGGTGATGGGACTCGAGGGGTTGGCCTGGAGTTGAGATGAGGTGGTGGCTGGCTAGATGAGGCGAGGGCGGAGTTGATGGTCGGCGTTGATGAGCCAGATGGATGCATTTGTCGCCCTGTCAGTGATGCTGGACTGCATGACCGTATATTTTTGCCGTCAGTAAATCGTCACGTAGTTTTGGTTGAGGTGGGCTGACCGCCCTCTAGAGCCTTCCGACTGCCCCAAGGGATCCGCTGGGCGGAGAAGACCAGGAAGTTCGAAAGACGGTTCTTTTTACTCGAAGGGGGAATCCAAAGATGCGCCAGTACAAATTAAGTTTTCGCTGGGGACTTGAATGCGAAGGACCAAATCTCGGACTGGGCTCCACAGTTCTATGTTGCCGGGGCAGGAGAATAGACAGTGGATGGCCGTGTCGTCCTGCTCGGGACAAGCGAGACATTTCGGAGAAGTTAATAATTTCCATTTGTGTTATTTTCCCTCGTGGGAGTACATTTCGTAAGAGTTTCCAGTGTATGTCGAGGAATACCCGTCCATCAGGCGGTTGATGCTGCTGCTCGAAATCCTATCCCATGGAAGAGGGCCAGAGTTCAGGGTAGTTCCCACTTCCCCTGTAGTCGGTTCCGTGATCGGTCGCGACGACAGGAAGAAGTAGAGGTCACGATGGGATAATTTGTCTAGATCAACTACGTTAGTCCCTAGGCTTACGGAGTTGTCTGTTCCTATGTTAACGTTAGAATCTATCCATGTGGTAAGAGGGTTACGTGGTAGTCGGTAGGAGTTTTCGGGTGGCTCTGTATAGCTTTAGTTTGTTAGTCAAAGCATGCAGGCCGTCGGGGATGTTAAAGGCCTTAGCTACGCGATCAAGAAAAAGTACTTGCCATCTTGGTCTATCTACAGTCCTTATGATATCAACGGTTTTTAGTTAGGAGTTGAGCACTGTTTTGCTCGCTAAGTTGAGGAGGTTTAGTCCTCCTTGTCTTCGGGGGTCTAATTATTTGATTGTTGGCCAGGTGTTTGCGCCCCTGCCACAGAAACCGGTCAAATCGGCGTCGATGGAGGTGCGCGCCCAACCTGGCAGCCCTATAATTTTAGATTTGTAGTAGATGCCGGGTGTGCTGTAGGTATTGATGAGGAAGGTTTTGGTGAAGAAGGAAAGGTTAAGGGAAGACCAGCGGGTTAGTTGAGCTTTGATTTTGTTAATAACAGGATTCCAGTTAGGAGGATGGACGTTAGTGTGGTTGTTAAGGGGGAAGAAGATGCCTAAAAGTTGTATCTTGTCCTCCACCCACGAAACGGGAAACTGCGAAAGCGGCCTCTGGGTGCCCCCAAGCCATGCTGCCTTCGTTTTCCGGTAGTTGATCTTTACCCCGGAGGACTGACCGTAGGCCTCAAGGATTTCGAAGGCTGCCGCCAGGATGGCCTCATCCTTCAACAGGAGGGTGGTGTCGTCTGCATAGAGGGCTATTTTAGCCCCCTCTATTCCTCGGATGGTGATGGTACGTCGCACATATGCAGCCAGCGGTTCGGCGGCAATGACGAACAGCATGGCTTAGGGGGCATCCCTGCCGGAAGCCACGAGAAGGGTGAAGGGACGAAGACCGAAATCCATTATGAACTAGGTGTCTGTATGTGTGCGTGGGTTAGTAGTCTAATGTAGTTGAGAAAATACTCCCCAAGCCAGGGTTTTTAAGTGTCCTAAGCAGAAAATTCCAATCTACTCTATCAAAAGCTTTTTGGAAGTCTACGGCTATCATAATTCCTAGGGAATTTTTCTGTGTCTAGCATACTTGTAATTTCTCTGAACAGATGAAAGTGTCGGAGACACTCCTCCCTGGTACTGAACAGGTTGATCTGCACCGATAACTTTATCCATAACTTTGGCCAGCCGATTGGCTAGCGCCTTAGCTATGATTTTATAGTCACTATTTAGGAGACTGATGGGCCACCAGTTGTCCAAGCACTCCCCGTCGTCCCCCCTTCGGCAGCAGGACGACGGTGGCGGTACGTTGGCTTTCTGAGAGCACCCCCTTACTGTAAGCGCTATTCGCTATATCTGTCAGGTCCTTAGCTAGGAGGTATTCAAACCTCTTATAGAAATCTAGCGTAAGGCCATCATCTCCTGGGGTTTTATCTTTGAGGCCCTAATGGCCTGTTTTATTTCATTAATGGTTAAGGGGCCTTCACATTGCTCGGCTTCGAGGGGGTCTAGTTAATGTTCTAGACACGCCAAGAATTTGTCCTGAGCTGACGGACAAGTGTCCGCCTTAGTGTAGAGATCTTGATAGTAGCGAGCTTCTTCCCTAAGGATGTCAGCTGTACTAGTAAGAACGCGGCCGTCTTTAGTTATTAATTTAGTTATAGATTTCTTTGCTGCCCTAGATTTCTCTAAACCACAGAAAGACATTCTATTTCCTTCGCCGTTCATGGCCGGTACTCGGGCCCTAATTCTAGCGCCTTCTGTTTTGTGTAATTGCAGATTCGCTAACTCGGTTTTGATGGCTTGGATTTTATCACTTCTATCTAGCCCTAAGGTCGCTTGTTTTAATTCTAATTTTAAAGCATCTGTCATCTTATCTTCTAAAAACTGCCTATAAGCTGTACGTACCTGACTATACGTAATACTGAAGTTCCTTAGTTTAGCCTTACCTATGTCCCACCACTCCAGAAGGTCAGAAAACTCGTCCCGACGAAGCGACCAGTCCTCCCAGAGACTCTGTACACCCTCAACATACTCTGACTCCGTCAGAATACTGTTGTTGAGCTTCCAGAGCCCCGGTCCCCTGGTGTTCCCCGGAAGAAGAAGCCTGGCCCGAACCTGGAAGTGGTCACTCCCCGCGAAAGCGTCGTGCGAAACGCTTTGGAGCGATTGTGCTACATGTTTAGAGACATACACTCTGTCTATTCTAGTTCGCTACGTTGTACTTTTTACTGAAGTGAGTGTATGACAACGCGTCTGGGTTTTGAATCTATACGCATCGACCACGCCAAACTGCGAACACATGGTTTGCAGCTGCAGCGCCCCGATCAGATGCGTCCTACTCTTAATGTCCGGTCCCTGCTATCGAGGTCGTGGGATGGGACACAATTAAAATCGCCTAGAGAATATAAATCATCAGCAGGGTGAGACCTAAGCTCCTGCTCTAAGATATCATTGAAGTTCTGAAAGAACAGTGTCCGTTCCCTCGCAACGGTAGGAGCGTACACTGAAGCGATCATCACTTTCTTTGGAACTGGGTTTTGCAAATAACTATGGCGATACGCCCATGATTATCACTGTAAGAGTGCTCTATCTGGAAACCTAGGTTACTATGTACTAAAATAGCAACACCTTTAGCCCTACCTACTTTTCAAGGCTGGAGTGGATTAGTCCGGACCAGTTAGTAAAATAACTAGCTAGTTCCTGGTTAGATTGTAAGTGGAGTTCTTGCATGCATATTATAGAGGAAAGTTCTGAATGCTGTAGGTGGTCTAGGAAAGTATTCCACTGGGACTTGAATTTTATCCCTCTCAAATTCAGGGATAAAAATTCCAAGCGTCTATCCATAATCGCTAAACCTAGCTCGTAGTCCGTGGACGTTATCAAAAGTCGTATCGAAAGGTCCGTCAAAAGGGAGTCCCCTTATTCGGGCGGCTCTTCCATGCCCTCAACCCCCGGAGTAACTGGAGGGTATTGGGTGACGGCAAGGAGGAGTTGTTGGAGAGGCGCCTCCAGAGATCTGGACCGACTCTTCGGCGGAGAGATTGGCGTGGAGTCACGTGTGGTCCTCTCCGCTGTCTTGGAGGACCGTGACCCGGCTTTCCTTGGCGATGGTGGGGGTGATGCCGGATACGGGCTGGTGGCGACGTCGGCCACAGTGGTCTCAGTTGTCGTGACTCCGCCGGACGAGCTACGGCTGGTGTTGGTTCGGGCTTAATGGTGGCGGCGGCGTCTGAACGTGTGGACACCGTGTGACCCGCCTCTCTGCACCTGGTACAGTAAGGCGGAGCACGTGGCTGGTCTCGGTAGACGACCTGGAAGGAGTAAGCCGGCCCGTCCACCACCTCCCGAATTCTGTTTGGAATGGGCTCCCTGAGCAGCATCTTCAGGCTGCGTTGGCCAGACAAAAAAGGCAGGCCAGGGAGACAGCCATATTTGAGCGGGCGAAGAATCTTCCCGTACTTGGTCAGGATAGACTCGGGTATTACATTCGAGGTCGCTAGCGGGAGACCTGGAACCTTTACCCAGGTTACCGGGCTAGAGCCACGAAGGGGGCATCCAACCCCCTTCACCACTAGGTTCCTCGTGGAGAGGTATTCGGCGTCTTGGGGGCGTGCTACACAGCACCTCAGTGGCCCCGCCAGATCCGGACAGGACTGCCCGAACCCTTGAACTGAGTCCGGCGTCGATCAGTGCCTGTCTGACCTCCACGTCGGTAATGGTTCCCTCCGTGTACAGGAAGAGGGAGCAATTTCTCTCGAATGAGATGCCCCTCCTCTGCTCTTGATCGGCCTCCAGGACCCTGGAGAAAGGTCCGGAAAGTGGGAACTCCCGGAAGGTCTTCAGGTTGCTGGTGCGTCCTGGGAAATCCGGGCGACATCAGCAAAAGATGCAGCTGTCGAAGTCGACGGTTGCTGGTCCATCATGAAAAGCAAAAGTAGTTAAGGCAAAATACAAACAGGTTGGTTGAAAGAGAGAAACTTACCAGAGGTTTGGAAACACTGGGCTACTGACACAGTGCGTCGTCACCCACAATCACTAAACACCTTTCACTGCCTAAAATCTTTGTTTTTGGCTTCTATACAACTTTATTAATCATTTACATTACAGCTTTTTACAAAAGAAAGATGTTCAAAATGAAAATTTCTTGTTTGATTACAGTTTTCGGTTTTTGGTCCCCTTCTTTACATAGTTCCTGATAGTGTGTGTGTAGTTTCAATGCCACACGAGCGTCTTCAACAGAATCATGGGTAAATGGTTGTATGGTGATTTTGAAAAAATACCAGGCGAGGAATTTCAAAGAAATGTTTCTCTGACGAGGAAGATGTAACAACTCAACTGTGTCGATTACTTGCTTCTTGGGAACGTGTATGTTAATGACCCTGAAGTCCTCCTTTAACCCATGACCAACAAAGCAGACCCCAGCATCTACCAGGTACCGCAGTTTTTGGTACGTTGACTTCAAGGTGGTTAAATGGTTGGTGTAGAAACAGAAGCGATCAAATCGTCTGGTTTAATGCCAGAGTATTCTGTCAAGTAATCGATCACTTGCTCTTACATTGAAGTGTAGTCATCTAAAAAAGGTTCTCCGCGCAGTGGACCGTACCTCAGTTTTCATATGATTGCTGTACCTTTGATACTTTTACTTTCTTTACTATGTAAGATATCGTATATGCAGTCAGTGGCCAAGTGGTTAGCCTGTGGCCTGAGGGACCTCAATCAGGGTTGGCTCAGTGTGATCCTCGCCTCACCATTCAGTCATGTGGGCTACCCAGAGCACTCCAGTTTCCTCCTACATCCTCTGATACAAGTGATCCGTGCCAAAGCCAAGGTGTGATGGCTTCAACGTAACCCTGGTCCCATCGCTTT
>JACATO010002040.1:0-27082 GCA_018389105.1 Nautilus pompilius
TGTTCCTGGAACTTCTCCAGGGCAGAGAGGGCAGCTTCGTCCATCGGTTATCTCAGGTGAGAAGAAGGAAATCGTCCACCTCCCTCCTCGATCAGGCGACAGTGAGTCAGGCAGACAGACAGCGGTCACGTGATCCTGGACTCGTGTCCACTGCTGATTGGCTGAATTCTTCTCTGACGTCACTTTCGCTTTCCCTCTCCCCGGTTTTTCCTGTACAGGTGATATAATCTGGGGACAGATGATCCATCGGGATCTTCCTTCCTCCCCTGAAGATTTTCTTTTCCTAAACAGTCGGTCGGGGATCGATATCTGTTCACTGTTCATTGATCTCCCCTACTTCGGGGTGTGTAAGGGAGATAACTGATATTGTTTTAACCAAATAAAATTACTGAGAGATTTACGTGGTCTGAATAAATTTTAGATGAATGTTAACAAAAATAAATATTCTTAGGGGGAAAGAGGAAGATCTGGATAATCTGGGATTACGATTATGTTCATCCTGTGAAGCTGTTATATCCCTGCATCATCATCACCATTATTATTTGTTGTTGTTGTTGTTGTAGGACAAGTGGTGTATCGATTACATGTAACAGAAGATCGATTACCCGCCCCGAGCTCCGCTGTTTTATGCCGATTGAGGGTCTGAATGTTATGATAAAATGACAATAAAGTGAACGAAAACAGGGGTCTGACGACCAGATGATGTGGGGCTGGGGCTGTTTTCACCTGGACCTTCCGGTGGCCGGATCTTATACTGAAGGGCCATTGTCTGGCTGAATAAAGTGTGATTAGGGAGAAATCAGGGCGTCAGACATCGATGGCCGTCAGGTTTGACCTGAATATTTGTTTAATTATTAACAGAATCACAGAAACATTGTGCTGTTTGTTTGTCCAGAACAGAGGATGTTGATGTTTTTGGTGACAGTGAACCCTGGAAGAATACTGGCGGAGACCTGGGGAAATGATTCAGCGGCAGGATGATGATGATGTGACATCTATTCAGAGTGGCTTCTGTCTGTTGACAGGGACTTATGGGATAGCTGTATTTGGTGTTGCCGCCACTCTCCCGCAGAGATCATAGGCCGAAGTAAATCAGGGTGCACTATGTTCACCTGCTGTCTCTACACTGACATCTCTCAGAATGGAGAAGCAAACTGCGGTCCGACTGTTTCAGTCAAGCGAGTGTCAGCTTTCATGCTGCTCACCCAAATGTATAATTTATAGTAAATGCCCACTTTTCAATCTTGTTCTCATTTGCACCCAAATAACAGCCATCTGCCCATAATATTTCAGGTATTGCGCTGTCCAACCGTCAGAAAGTCATTCTAGCTCAGAACATCAGCTCACCGTTCTGTAGAATGCTACTCGCCGACTTGTGTTCAGTTTGCCTAGATTTAAGAAGTTAAAGCTGTCTACAGATCCCCACTGAACACCTTTCCTACTCAACCAGTAGTGGCTCGGTACAGCACTTGGAACCCTTTGACTTACAGACATGCTTTACATCATAGGTCCTGACCATTTCGTAAACATTTTTAAAAAATTCCTCTTAATTATCTTATAATATGGTAAAATTTACATTTAAAACAAACAACATAATTTAAAAAATATGGTCACACACAACAAAAATACATTACAGATGCATGACTTCACTCTATTAATTGGGCTGGAAGAGCGATTACTACTCTCTGTTTCAGATTATTCACAAGGATCAGCCATCACCATGAAGACTGTTGTGACATTGTAAATCACCATGAATTATTATTGTCTTTTGGTCCACCATCCGATATCATATCGTGTGATGTATTGCACACTTTTATCTCTCTTGTCATTTATCGGTCAGTCCGCCACAAAAGGTCTGCAGCTGTGGTGACTACAACTGCAGTGTAGCATCTGGACGAAATGCAGTTTTCATCTGAGGAAACTTTCAGTTTCTAAAATAAAAAGGAGTATTTTGTGATACTTTACATAAATTTCACACTGGTGACTCGTCTCCGAATACCCAACATGCCATGTACACTAAATGAATACACCCAGTAAAACTCTTCCTGTGGTGAGTGGAAGTGGAAGATAGCCAATTCCCCTTGGTCAGTCACTCGCTGATCTGCATGGATTTTCTGTGATCCACTTTCCACAGGATTTTCAACTCAACTGTATTGAGTTATAACGAGAATCAGTGAACATCAGAGGGTGACATCTAGCTCGTGAATTTGTGAACATCAGGGGAGACATGCTCCCAGGCAGCAGCAAAATCTCAGCATCCTTGAGGAGGCACGACTATCAATAAGATGCACCATGTGTAACATTGGCGGAAGGAAAACAGCAAAGATGCTTCCTTTATTAACCAACATTCCTGGCCTGTGATGAGGTTTCCAGGTGCCCAGGTCTAGGATGGTTTGCTAACTGCTGGTAAACCAATCTGCTGAAAGTGGGTTTTCACTTCATGCACAAAATGATCAAATCATTTTTGAAAAATTTTCTTACGACATCCTGGCATTTTTGCTATTCTTATATGTCTCTGGCAAATGCTTAACATTCTTAAAAGTGTGAGAATGATCACTTGCTGATAAATAAAGGTCTACATTTATATCCTGCATCATTCCCCCACACATGCACCACTACCATGATCTTTGGCTTCCTTAAAACCTGTTGCCTGCTTTTCATATGTAGCAGCTCTAGTATTGTTTGTGGAAAGCACCGCCAGTGTAGTCCAGTTACATCTGGATTGAATGTTTGCTCAGCAGTCAGCAGAACCCTTTACTTAAAACGGCAAGCTTACGAATACCACATCTGTCTTTAGATTGGTTAAACCACCTAATGGAGAATTTGTGTGGTCCAGAAGTGGCTTGATCTCACTGTGCTGCTGTTGGAACCATTCCATCAGAATTTTGTTTATTGTTAGAAACTAACTACCTGTAAAAGTTCATTTTATCTGTACCTCCTGGGATATTAACTCGTGGATTGTAGTAGTTCTGATGCCATGATCACGAACAAACTTGGTTGTTACCTCAATCGCATGCAGATGTAAAATGTCTTGTTTATTGTTAAATGAATTCGCTTCTTTGGAGTATGCAATGGTGGAGGAGAAGATATGGAATCTAATGTTTTGTTTTTTTGGATGCCATTGGTGATATAGAGGTGCAGCTAATGAACTCAAAATTAGTGCAATGGACTGAAGACACTAACTGAACCTGTTTGACAAGGAGAGAGACAGTTCCATCTTGTGGTTGATAATATTAAATTACATTTTAATTACTCTGCAAGATTTCTTTTAGTGCTGGTATATAATGTTTGTGTCTATGTATATCAAAATAGAGCAAACTAATTTTTTTTCTGCATCAGTTGTCTAATCTGATGTTACTTAAATTATGGTACCACTCTCTTGTCCCCTATTCATTTTTTTATTGAAACAAATTCTGCTTGGTTTCAAACTGTGAATATTGCATTTTACTTACTTAATTTTTTAAGGTCTTGAGAACCGAAAACAGTAGGAAAAAAACTGATATTTGTTTGCAAAAATTGGAAAACTAATAAAAGTACTTTTGTTTAAAGGTGAGTTTGAAGCTTCACCGAAGACTGTCGCATAGTAGGAGGAAATGTTTGAGATTCCTGTCTGGGCGTGTGGCGTTGTAATGCTTTTTGTCAGGTTTTAAGCAAACCACAGGACTAGGATGTGATATGACTTGGTTAATTAAAGATCTGAGGTTTTAATCAGGGAAGTTTAAAATGCGAATTGCACGACACCTTACAGAAATCCTACTTCCTCAAAACAGAGCATTCAATACATTTTCGTGACTCTGCAAAATCATAAGAAGTTTATTTGTAGCAGATGGCAGAAGAAACAAAAAACCAATGCTGCACAGCTGTGGACAGATTAAGAACGGTAATCGATACATTCAGAGGTATTTCTGAACATTTGTTTCATTACTTTTACAATGCAAGTTAAAGAATGAGGTTCATAGAAACCGAGGAAAATTTGAACATTTTTCTAAAAGATTATGAAATATGAAACCATAAAAACACGGTCTCATGTTCTAGGACCCCAATTTTATGCAAAAACAGTTCATTACACTGATAATTTGGATGATCCCCATTATTTACATACCCAACCATTGTCGCTGCTGTAAAATGGGCTCCTGAGATAGGTGGATTTGCAGTAGTCACAATACGTCCTGTCTTACGTAGAGCGTGGTCCCAGCCAGTGTCTACATTGTATTGATGCTGGTCTTTTGCTGCCTCTGTGTGTGTGTGTGTGTGTGTGTGTGTGTGTTTCATCAAATTCTCTCTAACAAAGAAAGTCTGACCACTGCGCCTTTCTGTCACAGTCACTGCAGCAGACGATCTGGCCCCCAACAGTTCCTTTTAAGTGTCACAACTGCCCGCTGTGTCTTTTGCATGCAATTTATTATCCTGCATTAATGAAAGCCATTTGTGATATGCTTTGCCAGGTCTGACACGTGTCTTGGCGGGTCTCCTCTATGATGTAGCCTGGTGGTTCCTACAGGTGAGCCAAACCTTTGGTAATTCACGAGAAAAGATAGAGCACCCTTTTCACCTTGTTGTTTTTTTTTTTAGTTACTGCTAGGATGAGGGGAAATGCTCAGACCGATCCTCTGCTTTGTCAGATTCTGATTCTGATTCACACGGTGATTGCAGCCTGTGTAGGGTAGGAATCTGGATCACTGCCATCAGCAAACAACTGGCATCCCGAATCTTTGGATGTGGAGACAGCATTCTCTCATCTTACATTGTCCAGTCAGTCTACAGCTGTTAATTAATGGTTCTGGAGAAGATGTATCTGTTGGTCCTAATGCTGCATTGTAACATTGCTGGCCTATTTGGTGTAATTTGTGGTTTCATGATTAACTGATGATAGGGGGGATGGTCATCTGCATTTGAACTGTGGCTGCTTGAAGCCATGTGCAAGACCTCTGAAAACAGAATTTAACAGGAACCGTTTATAAGATCTGTGGCTGTTCTCGGCCAGAAACGCTACTGCTGCACATCCATTCTCTCTGAATTGGTGCAAAATCTTGTTAACAATGGAAAATTATGTTCGTTAGGAAAGGTTTTCTGCTTTTAAAGGTGGGCAGTTTAATGATGAGGACCGGCGGGTGGTCGCTGTACTGCTGACATCTGTAATTACCTTGCCCACCAATCAAAAATTCTAGCTCTCCATTGTTTATAATGTTACCGGTCCGAAGTGAAAGGGTGTAGGCTTTTTTTGTGTTTCCTCTTTGTTCTGCTTGCATAATGAGCTGCTTGAGTTATTACAAAAATAAACTAGGAAAGAAATGTTATTAAAATTATTTCGCATGTGTTCTTTAATATTTTATCTCTCCATACTAGAGTTGTTGACGAATGGAAAAGAAAGAAGTTATAGGCTAATCTCTCTCTGTCAGTGATGACAGCCAATAAGAAAGTTGACAGTCTGCACTTAAAATGTTTAAAAAACGTTTTCTTGCTTTGATTTTCTGTATCGATGGAAATGTCAACCATATTTCTTTTGTATCACGAGTTACCTAAACAAATTCTGTGGTGTGGTGTGTTCTTTCTATCACAAGAATAAACTGGGGGATTGATTTCTGGCCTCACCTAGTATTTGCTGATAATGATTTTAGGTGAACTGAATTTTTCAGATAAAATGCTTTAAAAGTTAACAAAAAACTACTTTAGTACATTCCTCCTCTGTGCAATCAACTTCATTATGTGTGCAAGCAAGAATTTTAAAAGCACATCTCCCATTTACAAGTGGCTTAGCTAGAGAAGGCTGAACAACAGATACAGATGTGCAATAATATGATGTATTACCATTCTTAGGTGTTTTCTTTGAACTGAGCATTATGTGACATGGACTCGTGGGTCTCGAAACTAGGTTCTGCTCACCATCAGCATTTCAGCTGCCCGAGTTCTGAGATGGAATCATCAAGGATGGTAAATAAATAGATGGCACCAACCCTGGAGGTATTTGTATTCCTGCTCATGAAAGGCCAGCAATTTTAAAAATCAATCAGCCTAAACTTGTAGAAATTCTGGTGAATTACCATTTAGCTGTCCTACAATATGTTTACTCACATTCCAAATGTAAAAAAATCCTAGTACCCTTAGTTTGCTTTTTTTTTTCAAGAAGAAACTCATTTCATTGAGGATGTGTTTATCTGCTGATAAATGATTGTCTGGTGACATGTCCACGTGTCATGATAGTGAGTCATTCAAATGATTATCAGAACCTTTGTGCTGGTAGATAACTGTTCATGCAGGTAAGATGTACTGCTATATTGAACTTAACTCAGGATTTACTTACAGGTGATATTGAAAAAATCTGGAATGATGACTGAAAATTTGAAAGGATTATCAGAAGCACGTCTGGCAGGTCTTCAGTTCCTTGCTTTTAATCTGCAGTTGTACTGGAAATTCTATCGCCTTTGCAGTTTTACACCAAATTAAAAAGATAACATCAACATCACCCTACCTGTTCCTCTCAGTCTTAGTTGTAACTGACACCATGGTTCTAATCACAGGCCTAAGCTGCTACTGGACTCTGAACATGTTTGACTATGACATATGCACAATATCAGATGCTGGGTGTAAACTTTCCTTTGTTTTATATCTCAGCATGCAGTTTTCCTCTTGGATACTTGTGACAGTCACCATAGAAAGATGCTACATGGTTTGTAAGCCACTGACCGCTAGACAGATTTGTACAAAGTCAAGAACAAAGATACAGATGGTCATCATGTTCATCATTCTAGTTGGGGTAAGTGCTCATTTCTTAAAACAAATGGATTACACATTGGTGAAGATAATACAACAGACTGCACCTCGCTCAACGATGAATATGTTTTTGTGTGGATTGATTTTTTAGTCTTATCTCTCATCCCTCTCACCGTAATGCTCATTTGTAACGTTATCGTCATAGCAAATGAAAAATTGGGTTAATATCCGAAGAAACTTAACTCAGGAGACAAATCGTCAAAGTGTAAAAAACAAACTAAATATCCGACCGCAGTATCTAAGCAGCATGACTCGAGCAATCATGCTGCTAAACGTTTTCTTTGCCATCACATCTGTACCCATCTCTGTTTATTTCGTCGTAGAGACCTATTTCACACACTCATGTATTGGTTACTCAGAGAGTACAATGAAGCTGGTATGGACCCTGTGTTACCTCTTACGGTATTTCCATTCTGCAGTCAATATTCTTCTTTACTCTGCTCGAGGGAAACTCTTCCTCCGGGAGTTGGAAAGAATGTTTTGCAAAGATAAACAGTAAGTTAATAGTCTTTTCTTTTTATTATAAAATAAACTGCCCACAAAGTTGAAGCTAAAATAAATATACAATATGCATAGTTCTGTGCCTCATGATGTATGGGTATTAGCTAATTAGAAAATTATGGAAATTGAATAAGCTGACTTAATTGACTAGATTTGAGAAATGTTTAACTTTCACAGATTAAAACTCCACCTGGAGCAATCTGTGTATATTTTAATAACCCTTTTCCTTGATAGCTTATATAGACAGTGTTACCTTTTGCTCTGGAGAGGTAGTTACAATCTAAATAAATGGATTAATAATGTGCTTAGCATCATAAAAAGGCTGTCTTTAGTATGACTGACTTTTAGACACAGAAAACTCATTTGTCTTGTTCTAACCATAAAGTATAAATGATGCTGTAAAATACAAAATTGCTTTCCATTCTCTTGTCGCCAGTAATGTTCAGTCATTACTTTTACTTTTGAAACTTTAAATTGCATATGTTGATCAGACCTAAAATATTGGACATTCATTCACTTAGGTTCAGAATCTGATGAAATTTATCAGGTGATATGAAAATGTCTTTAAGTTTCTGGATTTAAGAAACATTGATGAGATCTACTTTTGCCGACGGGAAATCAGAAAATTGAAATACATCACTGACATCATAATCACTAAAAAGCTGACTGTATCGGGTAAAACAATTTAAAATACTGGGTGGCAATAAATTCAAAATACTACAGAACTTGGATTATCTTTAATGGACTTGACCCATTTGAATTGAACATTTTGGCATAATTTATGGTACCTTCACCACTCAGTAACCATATGATCATGGATTCCTTTAGCACTACAGCCTTCTTTGTGCAAAACCTCGGGAAAATCCATATTCTGAAATCAAAAAAAGGTATTTGTATACAGACGAGGCAGGAGCAATAGGTATGTATTCGACTTATTAAGCGGCTTATTCTTAAAACTGGAACACTAGAGAAATTGGTTTTTCATACACAGAAAAGGAATTTATGAAACTGATTCCAGAATTTAATATTTTTTCTCGTCTGAATCTGACCATTCGTAAGATAAGAATGCACACTCAAGTTGGTGGCTTAATGGTGGCCTGGAACAAGGTCCTCTGTTGCACCGGGTTTGGTGCGATGTCAACTAGCTGAAGTATCTCAATAAACATCACAAACACCAAAAAAAAAACATGGAATAAATGTCATTTTAATATACTTGATTAAACAATGCCACAATAGGTCCTCAGAACTCACATTTTGGATTCTGAACTGTTTAGCAAACACCAGAGTAAAGTCAATTTGGGTAATCATGGGTTTTATCTGAAAAAATGTGACAGTCCTCTGGTTTAAAAGCCAGGTTCCAGCTGTTGCTTTGATTAAGAGGTGGATTAAGGCCCACATCCTTTTATCAGTTCAGCTTTCAACCAACAGTCTTGTACTTGCTTACCATATAACTGGAATAACCGTTTGGTATCCTAGAAAGTGTCTATTTCTGTCAAGTTACTGCAGAAGTGCATGACATTAAACGTCCGCATAGCAACCTCCTGGAAAGCAAGCATCTGTTTCAGAGAAATGGGAATAAGAGAGTTTGAGAAGGCAAAATAGGGATCTATCTTGTTGAATCACAACTAGGTAGCATTTTCCATAAATAACAAGATGTCCAAAAACGCTACATCAGAGAACATTCATGAAGCGAGAGAGTAGCAAATTTGGTCCTTCAGAATTTTGATTTATACATGATTTTAAATTTGATGATTAAAATACACAGTTGGGCTTATTGAGTCGTATTTTAAACTGTACTTCTGTATTATCTTATTATCATCCACAAAAATGAAGCGTGACACCTGCAAAAGACTGAAAACAATATCTCATTACCAGAGATAATTCCATGTTCTGCAGGATTTTTTGGCACTGGCTCCTTGAGCAGCTCGCTTGCAAATTTTTAGCTCTGATGCCTTAATAGGTGGGAGTTTGGGACAGCATTTCTCCTGATCTTTTATCTTCCAAGACCAACTCTTGGCATTCTATAATGGAGAAACTGGGTAATCGGTCCATATGTGCATTAATTTTACTACTATTTGTGGAAACCTAAATAATAATGCTTATTCACACACCTTGTAGATTCTTTCAGACTGCTGAAAACATGCTGCTGCTGGAAGGCATCTTCAGCTTTCTTATCAGTCTACTCTGGATAATTTTCTCCATTAGTCCCCTACACAGCTGGTCAGGCTAATCGGTCAGTGCAAGTCATCACTGTTATTATTAAAGCCATTTCACTACTGTGTTTTGTTTAATATTTTAAAATCCTATTCAAAGGTTACACATTTATATGTTGAAAAGTTAATTTTAATAATCTGCTTTAAACAATGAATCAAAATTTCTATTTGATTGAAGCTCAGCTTCCAGAACAGGCCCATGACTGTGGGTAAAACTACTAGCAAACTAATTATGAAGCAACTTAACTATTTTCCTGGAAATATTTAAAGGACCACACACCCAAAAACATTGTCTACTAAATGAACTTCATAATGTTTCTTAGTAGCAGAAGTTTAATTATATATGCACTTCTAGATATATGGTATCCCAGCCTTCCCTTATCTTATGCTTTACTGAATGTTTATTTATTTTTTAATGATAAGATATCAGTGAATGTCTGCCAGTTACCATCAATATCACTGCTGTCTGGTAAGTATTTCATGCATCAACACTTTAATTTGTTTTCAACTTCTGTTATTTGCTTCAAATACACAAGAGCATGTTCATTACCCTGACCAACATTCCAGGTCTACCAGGATGTAGTGAATCAATGACCTTATTCATTGAAAACAATTTGTAGGGCCACCAGTAGGATGTAAAACACCTACACAAGGTGGTATCAAAGTGACTCAGGGCTCAGCTATCTGAGTTCATCTGATACATTTGTTTCTTTGTTCACTTCTTAGTCCTATGAAAAACCAAGTAAAAGGCTTCACACATTCAGAATACAAAAGAAGACTGCCTGTGGACATTGATTTACAGGCAGGGAGATCTGGTACAACATCTTTCTTTTAAAAGCTGATACAATAGAAGATTCCTTTGTGGACTTTACTGATTTTGTAAAAATGATTGGAAATGAGAGCATCATGGACAACACTGTACAAACTGAAGATTCCATTAAAGTAGCCACAAGATGTCTCTGGAGGGAGCTAGGTGTCCCGCTCTTACTCTTTCCATGTACTGGGAATTGTATTTCCTTTGAGGTCTTACTCCGGATAATCGAAAGTTCCCCATCACCCCCAACCCTCTCCGTGCTGGAGCAGGGTAGGCCACCGGTCGGAAGATGCAGACGACATTCCTCTGATACTCAACAAAGTTTACGTCCCGCCTCCCTGTGGCCCCGATGTCTGCCCCTGTTGTCCTTAGATTCGAGTGTCAATGACTTTCCGGACCGACCGCTGACACAGCCAGGACCGGCACCGTCCACACACCGGCCCCGGTAACACGGTCCGCCATTGCTCGCCCCTCAACAGGTCCACCAGACCGACACCTGACCCGTGTTCACACTCGGCCGGCTCAGCAGACGTCGCCATCTCCGCCATTTGCTGGCCAAACACCCGGCACAACTAACCGAATAATAAAAACCATTATTATTATTAATATTATTATTCCGCTAATATATTCGTAATTAAACAGATGGTCTCCATTCAACTGAAGAGGTTCATTCAAGGAATTCAAGGAGCTGGTTCACCGAGGATGACGAATTACAGCCGTTTGTCTTGTAGAGGTAAACATCGTCTCTCCTGGACTCGAGCAGCTAAAAGTTGCTATGGAAACTGGAAGTTGAGAAAAGACTGCGGCCGGAATTAGTCGGCTGATCTAAGGAATTATACGTGGATTAACGAATTATGGTGGATGGATGTCGGTCTAGCTTTCCCGCCATCCTCTGCTCTCTCTCTCTCTCTCTGGTACTGCGCAGACCGACCGCCAGAAGAGAGCGGGATCCCAGCGGCCGGCTGATGTCGCCTCAAAGTACCCGCCACCTCCTTGGATAGTCGATCTCCAAATAGACCGGGAGTCCGCTGACACTCATCAGCATCTAAACTCTAAGATTCCCCATCCCCGTTTTTAACCATTATCAAAAATGTCGCGACACATCATCGGGTTATGGAAATCACATCAAAAATGGTGAGAAAGGGAAGTTGCGAGGTTATTTTCTGGTGAATAGAATCGGGTGGCGTCGTTCTCGCCTGTGCTTTGGTCCAGAGTAGAGCTATGACAGCAGCAGAGTCATCTTCTTTAACCGCCCGTCTACATCGTCAACCATCATCGGTGCATCCCGAATTTTAGCCACAGCATCTTTCGTTGTTAGAAAAGCCTTCGGAGAGACCTTCGGCCACTGCACGAAGCTTTCTCTCTCCAGTGAATGGTCCCCCCGACTTTGGTGGAGTTTACGAGTCTTCAGAGTTTAACTATAGCCCCTTTTTTTCGAGAGGGAGAGACAGATGTTTTTCTGTGTATTCGGCTGATAAGGATGATCCTGCAGCAATACTTTCGCGACATAAGTCACCACAAGAACAAGAATTCGTTCACCTTGATGTGCAAAACTGCACTGGTCTCTCCCCGTTCTCCCCGAACCATCCCTGTTTTTTGTTTTTTGTGTCCCCCCCCCGTCATTATTAACATCAGGGTAAAGTTGTCAGCTTCAAAACCAGGAAACTCTACGATCTATGCTTCTGTAGAGCCAACACCGGAAGGTGCGACGTTCTCCAGACCGTGGTACGGCCGGAGCAGGTAGAATGTTCATTAGTTTCAGCCGCTGCGCTTAGGAAGAGCGATTTTTAATAACACAGTCAGCCTCGATGTGATGCGAGATGAGCAGAGATCCTCCTTTTATAATAATATACTTTTCTTTTATAATTTTGTTTCTGTGGATTAGGTTTCTCGTGACTAAATTAAGAAAATCCAGACTCAGGAGAGGGTTGGGGACGAAGTTGCAATGTGCCCGATTCCGCAGTGTGAGTTATGGTTTTTCGGAAAACAGAGACAAGAAACAGATCTGTTTGACAGATGGGAACGAAAATAGATTAATAAAAAAGGGGAAAAGGGAAAGAAGAAGAGAGGAAAACAAGAGAAAAAGACAAAAATCAAAGGGAAGAGAATAAAGGGAGGCAGAGGGAATAGAAGAGAAAGAAACGAGGCAAGAAAACCATATTTTCCAGTTCCAGAGAAATTTTAAACAGTAACAGAAAAATTTGGAAAGAAGTTATTACCTCTGTCGCCTATCGACAGGTGAAGATCTCATCAGGAGAAAGGAAAGGCAAAGGTAAAGTTTTTCCCGATGGTTTATTTCCCTGGGTTTCATCCCAGGAGGCTTCTGAGATAAGGTGAGCAGACTGTGCGCTTGTTTGATCTATGGAGGGTGGTACCTGGCAGCCCCAGGTCGGATGTCCCAGGAGGGGAGTCTGTTCCCTACCTACAATAACCAACGGTAGTCTCAGGTATATCCGACTGTCATTAGGCTACTCGTTGATTAAACTCGGTTTTATTCATTAGTCGAATTCTAAGGGCGAGGTATTTTTACTACTAACTTCAGTTCCATTTCCAAATTCAGTATCTACACCAAATTACGATCACACACACACACACAGGACACAACACAGTATATAACGATAACTCTGTCTGAACAGAAGCGGAGATAATCGAGTTATCTCCCCTGTAATGCACGCGGCGTAAAATGGCGACCTTCGTTTCGGAAACAGTGGTGAGGTGAGGGAACCAGCGCTCATCTGTCTGTCTGAGGTACATCCAGCTGCTCGGAGTTGTGATGGGAGAAAAACTGCTGGCATCTCTCCCCTGGATCTGGACCGTAGTGTCCACCTTCCTGGTCGTCTTATCTCGCTAATTCCCGTTGTCATGACAACAGCCGAGCGACCTCCAGGTATCTGCTGTACAAGGTTTCCTCCTTCATCCTTGTTGTGTATCCTTATTCCTTGATGATGGTGATCCATAAGCTGCTTGGATTAGCCTGGCTCCTGTTAACTCATCCACGGTCTGGTGGTCGACATCAAACTGGATGTTTTCCTTTTTTGAATTGAATTTGAAATTCGCTTCTTGAAAAAATGTGGACGATATTAATACAGAGCAGCCAGCGGCTGATGGGCAGAGGGTCCGGACTCGGGGACACCTGGTGCCCCTGACGGATTTCCCTGTCAGTGCCAGGAGAGAGACCAGTAAACCCTGTAAAAGCCGGACATCATCACGGGGGGAACAGGTGATTTTAGCGACGACGCCGAGCATCTTTATTACCTGCAGTTCAGAAACCACGGGATGGATGCCGTCCGTCTAATATATATATATGTAGGGGTATATTTTTTCTTAAGAGAGGGAGGACAAAACAGGGAAACACTAAAGTTTAGGGAGAAAAAACTACATGTGGTTATTAAACCGAGACAAAATGTACAGATAACTTAGTTCAGCTGGGTATGGAAGACAGCAGCGGAGCAGTGCAGACAATGGGTGGGAGCCTGAGTTTGGAGAATAACGAGCAGATTCCATCCATATCGTGTAGTGGAGGAAATAAATTAATGGGGAATTATTTGTCTTTTTATTCTTAAAACCTTCACAGTGTTGCTTTTATATAATTTCAAAGTGTTGTATAATTTGATTAAAACTTTACTGTTTGGATCATTTAGAATTTGCATATAATAAAAGAAAGCAGGAAGTTATTACAGGTTTAAGAAACGTATCTATTTTTCTTTAACTCCAGTAAACAGAACTGTTGCTAGTAGTTTGTAGACTATTTTCGTCTTAATCACTCTCTCTCACTGACCGAGAGCTGGGATTAGTGCAGATATAGGCAAACTTCATCTCTGATTTTTTAAAAGATTTTACTGCAGCATCTGTTGTCAAGGAAACATGAAATAATGACAAGCATTTTAATCATTTTCTTGTTGTCATTTGTAATCATCCAATCTGTTTTCCAGATGAACTACAATGTGGTTGTTCCCATTTTCTTGTTTCTTTGAAAAACTGAAGATATCAGTCTTTAAAGAGCCAGGAAAGGAAACCTCCTCCTGAAATGTATACATGTAAGTACATTTTTTTTTATTTCAGAACAAGGATTACACGTTTCGGGGGAAAGGTGATAGCGTAGATGAGCTATGTTGGCATCCTACTAACCCAGAGCACCTAGTAACAGCTAGTGGTGATAAAACTGTCCGAATACGGGATGCAGGAACAAACGAGTCTGTTGCCACTGTTAACACGAGATGTAACGGAATTTGTTTATGGATATTTGTTAACCCTTTCACTGTGGATTTCAATTAAAGGTTGATATAAATAAAGATTTCATCGACTATATTTGATTACCACACTGAAAGGGTTAATACATTGTATATTTTGACATTAAAATTATTTTTTTTTGCTTGATAATATGAAATAAATTTGTTGTGTAATGTGTCAACTAAATTAAAACTATATAGATAAAAATTCTTTGGAACCGATTTAAAATATACTCAGGTTTTGTTGTGCAAGAAAAACAAGATCTTTGCTATTTGTTTTTGAATCGCCTTAAGTCAGTAAAAATGATAACATTTCCTCCAAAAAATGAGTTGTATAAAATTTTTCATTACTTAATTTAAAAATTAAAAGAAAAAAAGATTGATATCCTATTTAATTAACTTCCAGTTAAGCTTATTTATTCACATCAATGTATCATAATGACATAGTATGCATATTGTCTTAGTGTTTGTGTGTTCACTATAATCATGACGAAGAAAAAAATGATTTTCTTGTGCTTTTTCATCATCTTTAAGATCATTGTAGTGAATATCAGTTGAGATTATGTGACTCTCTTCCTAATCATCAATCATTTAGACCAATGAATACCAATGATTTTGGAAATGCTGTCACTAGAGCAACCATTAGAAAACTGTTTCCTGGAGCTTATTGAATATTGTTTTCGGCTATTCTTAAAAGGTATCATTAATGTCGATTAACAAAAGGTGTACTCTAGTGATCCTGCTAATAATCAACAGGAGTTTCTTTTGATAACATAGTAAGCATTTAGAAATTAGTGAATTTTTTGGTTAAAATTAGTTTTGAGCATAGAAACTCTAAAGAGAAATTTTGTTCTTGTGTATGGGAATTATATTATAATATTTTGATACAAAACAAATTTAAATGACTTAGTATATTACAAATTTACATTTTGGTGCATGATATAAATTTTAAAATGTTCTTTTAGCTTTGTTGCTCCATATTAAGAAGGTATTTTGCTGCCTTATGTAGTTTTAAAAAGCAAAACAAATTGCACAGTAAAAACTATTCCTATTTGGATAATTTGGAAGCACATAGATAATGAAGACTTTGTTGTGCCCTCTGTTAAATGTATTTTGAAAACACAGACACACAAAGTTTCAATATTATTTTATAATTGACAAAAGTAACTTGTAGCCCAATAAAAATTTCTTTCTTAACGGAACAATTTTCTTGTAACTGCAGGAGAGAATATCAATATATGTTGGTCTCCTGGTGGCAACAAGGATGATTTAGTCACATTCATTGATGCCAGGACACACCGATCACATGCAGAAGAGGAGTTTAAGTTTGAGGTGAATGAAATTTCTTGGAATAATGAAGGTGACCTCCTTGTCTTGACTAGCGGTCAGGGGAGTATACATATTTTGAGGTAAGTTCAAATTTTTACATGCTTTTTATTATGTACAATTGTTATTATATATCATCTCCACCTTCTGTATATGCACACTGTAGTTGCACTGTCTGGCTACAAATTCCAAGTTAAACATTTGAAGAATTAATTGTATTCAGCCTGAAAGAAACCATTGTTTTGTTTTAGTTTTGATTTTGATCTGAGCTTTTTTATGCTATAGTGTTTGACTTGACAGTTTTTACCAATTAGAGAGATCTTTTTTTCTTCTTGGCTACCCAGACCTCAAACTGCAGCATGTTCTCAATGCTCACCCAGCCAACTGCATCTGCATAGAATTTGATCCAACAGGTAGTGAAGATGCTCTGGTCAGTCTGTGGAATGTTGAAGAGCTGGTCTGTGTGAGAACATCTGCAAGGTGGGTGAAACAGAATCTACGATGTTAGCTAAAACAATAAACTGCCTTCTCATTTTATGTAGCCTTTCAATAAAAGCAGACAGTTGAACCATGATTCAAATGCATATACGATGCTTAGCCTATTTTTTGTTTTGGAATTGAAAACTTGTGTGTGACTTCGTCATTATTTCCTGTACACAAAATCAAACAAACACTAATTTAATTAACTAAAGAAAAAGCATAAATTTTTCATTGTATTAAACATTTTATTTACATTAACTTGTATTATACCTTAGGTTCCTATCTAATATTTTACAAGATTACCTCAGACGTTTTATACAGAGTGCAGATTAGATATAATATTCGCTGTGTCATATTAAAGTACAGAGAGCAAGCGAGCAACCTTCTTTTTTTAAAAAAAATCCCTTTAATTTGCAATGCTGTGGAGATAACCATATTCCTTTGAATTTCAATCTGCCAAATCTCAAAACAATTTAGTAACATTACACTGGCACATCTATCTGATTTATCAGAAAAAAAATTGTTCAACAATCTATTAATGCAGTATTCAGGCTAATAAACTTCCTTAAAAGAAAAAAAAAACAATTTTAATTATCTCTACAATGAAAAAATTATTTAAATGCTCAGCTGTCTATACTAAAATAAAACATTGTATTAGCAGCCTAAAATCAAACAAGTATCAAGTTGTGATTATAGAAATTACAACTGAAATCTTTAAAAGAAGAAAAAAGGGCAATAGATTGTGTACCTCACATGGCACTGGGCTGGATTTTCTCATGGTGATCACGTGCTCGACTTCTCTTCAACAGGTGAATCAACATTTACAGTCAGTCCTGAAAGGGTTGGCTGATTTTGTTAAAACTGGTCTCTATCTACCTTTGGGTCTGGCAAGTTAACTGTTAGGAAGACTTCAACTATAGCAGTAGTTGCATTGGTACCTGGGCAAGAACATCATTTTGCCACCACAGGTTTATCTTGAGTGGATTTTTCCTTCAAATACAAATTGGATTGAAAATTTTCTTTGGCAACAAATATTAGATGCAGGATCAATTCAGTTGGATACTTGTTTCATCTGGTATCTGTAATGGATTAAGTTCTTTAACATTGCTTTTGGCTTTGGTTCCAAAGCCTGGATGGAATTCCCCAATACCCGTATACTTGGAATCCAGATGTTACTGTGACAAAACCTTCAAATGGACTTTCCAATTTTACAGGCTGCCATGTAATGCAACATTGAACTCTGGTCAACTTTTGGCACATTTCTCACCAGACAAAGAATATTTCAAACTTTACTTTAGTAATTAAATAGGAAATAAAACAATTTCCATTATAATTGAAAATCAATCCCCTTATATTCCAAAGGAGTAGATTCATTGTGTGAAGAAAATTAAAGAATTATAACTTTTTATTTAATATATGATTATATGGTTATCGGTTGTCAGTTGCACTAAATAGTACCTGTACATTGGTGTAGATATTAAACTGAAAGTAAATTTTAAAATTTTTTGTTTTGCTTTAAAATGAAAATCATTTTCAGAAATCATGGTCAGCGTGTTAAATGATTTTGATTCTGGCATTGACAGACATTTTCTGCCAGACAAACAGAAACCTGAACGTGCTTCATAAATAGAATCGTTGCACTTATTTCTGCAGTGAAAGCCATCTAACTATACAAGACACACAGCTTATTTTTTAAATTGTCAATAAAGTTAACCGAAGGGTCACCCCACTGGTAGATCAGAGGTTTTGATTAACTCTGCACAATTGTTTTTTATTTTGAGAAAACCATGCTAAAAACGGAGTAATAATCAGCGGTAGTGGATGGGTATTGATGTCGCTATTCAGAACTCAGATGGGTATTTGCTTTTGAAGAACTGTAAATTATTTCAGGGGAGTTAATTCAGTATTTATTGTTTTTTAAACTGATACAGTATTTTACTTTCCATTGTTATTGATGGTTTTATATCTGGTACAGTGCAAGAGACACCAGACACGACTGATTTTATGTAATAAACAAAGAAATACTATAACTTTCAACAGATTTTAAGAATATTTAGCAGGTTGTACACTAACTCTCAGTTCCATTTTCTGTGGTGGACATCAAAAGTATGGCAATGCATTTTGATGTCGAGAAAACTGCTTCAAATGAAAATAATATCTGACTGAAATGCAGATCTTCAGATGAAGACTTTTGGACTCTTTTTGACAAAGTTAAATACCAAATCCTAAAGAATTTTGCCATGAGAATGAAAGCATCATTTGGTTCAACATACTTATACAGATCATTGTTTTCTGACAGGAAGTTCATAAAATGAAATATCACGCAAGAATGACATCTGCACTTTGATGACTGCATCAGGCTGGCTGTGATGTCCTACTTACCTAACTTATCCAGACTGACATCAGAATCAAGAGTTAGACATCTCATCAGTTTTACGAGTTTATACTAAATTTGGTGTTAATACGTTATTTGATTGTGTTGTTTTTATTATATGTTGTTTTGTGTGTGTTAATTTGTACCTTTTCTGCATCCTAAGTTGTAAGTAGATCGGTAAATAGCTTCTGAACAGAAAGTAGCTCATGGCACAAAAAGTTGACAACCTTTGTCCTAGAGGTTATACAGTTTCTTAAAAATCTGGATTGAAAGAGTTAAAGCCAACCAGTGGGAATAATTTTTATTTATTAAACATTACATTGTAACTTCTGATATATTGCAAGATAACAAAAATCACAAAAATGTAGTACAAAATACATAAACAAATGTTTTTGCTCTGATAGGATAATATGCTAACAGTTTTTCCTGGACCAAACCCACAAATTTGTATACTTGTCATTTTAAAGCAAATTACTGTGGTAAAATTGGTTTATTCTGAAAAAGTTTTAAAAGTCAATATTTCACAAAACAAAACAAACAAACTCACTTTTGTAGAAAATAGAATGATAATAAATGTTATAAACAGTTCAGCAGTTAAGAGTGTTTTACAATTAAACTAAAGCAATCTTTATAGGATTTGTGGGTGTTTTTCTTGTTTGAACAGTCACTGATGAGGATGCTTTATCCCATATAAAAATTTTAATCTGATAAATCATGTATCAGAATATCTAGACCATTAATTGCATGTTGCTCATTCAATTCAGCTTTTTGCATAATTATGAACACAGCAAGTTATTTCTACAATTTAACCTTTAGTTCTAACTGAATGCATGATGTTATTGTGCTAATTTGATTTTCTTCTATTAATTTTCTTTTGTGGACTGGTGAAAATTTTTATCTCAAAAACATTCTTTCATTCACCAGGAGATACGTAAAAGGTGACATTCATTACCCTTTTCTGATTGTTGTTTCATTTTCATTTTATCACTGCCAAATATCATAACATCCAGATTTTGACACATACTGCCCACCCATGATGTCAAAGTGTTGTAGCAAAGAGCTAAAGTCATGGCTTTTGTTCTATAATGGTGCAAAATATTGTTTACCCTGATAGTCATTCACTAAAATATCAGCAAAACAGGCTCTTTATTTCACATTCTTATTTTCCTGCAGCAAAGTTTAAAATTATGCAAATGGTATCTTATCAATGAGGGCTTTGTACTTATTTTAAATTGCAAACAGAGTTCTAGTTAAACTGGTACTGGTACTTGTAGCCTTTAAGAACAAAAGGACTGAGCTGCCATTTTTTACTGACCTAATTACAATTTTTATGGCATGTTACTTAAGAATAAACTTCTGGTGCCATATGATTCACTTTATGAGCCTTCCACAATAAGGTGGGCTCCAAAAAGAGAACATTAAGGGACAAGGTGAGAAGGCCCACAAAGAGCTTTTGGCCAAGGAGATACTAAGATATGCTAAATGAGAAAGTTCAGAAATTAAATTAGGATGAAAAGAACATAGCAAGAAAAAGGAACATAAAGGAAATGGACGATCAAAGATGACAACAAAATCAGGCAAGCAGCCAATGCAGCAAGGAAGAAGAGAGATTGATAAGTTGAAGGTACAAATAAATTTTTACAAAAGAATAAGGCACTAAGAAACTATAGTTTGTCTGAAAAGAACTGATAATACATTAGTGTGACCTCAGCATACTATACAAATATAACCCTAGGTCAAGGCAACTATATTCTCATGCAAAATATGATTCATCTACACTAGCTGAGTTTGCAAAGAAGCTGGAAGAATTAGTTCCACTAAAAGCACACCTTTGCTGAATTCATGCTCAGTTCCTCACTTACTGTCAGGCAAGGCATCAAATGCACTTTGCCAAATTGATAAAAATGCAGCATTGTACTAAATAAGACGGGGAGAAAAGACACAGCATTAGAAAGTGCCCCGTCTGACTTTACAGATCATAATGTGCAAGCATATTTGGTGGTGGAACAGGACATCAAGAAACTTGTGCCTTATTCACCTACAAGTCAATATCAGAACAGGGGAAAGTTCTGTTTGATGTCAAAATTTGCGTATGAGAACCAAGTAAGTGGATGGTTTTCCTAGACGCTTGATAGCAGTTCCTACTTTTTTTGTTTTGAATAAGACACAAACATTATATATATTGGCTGGGAATGTATCATGCAGAAATTACCTGATCAACATAAATTCAAGGGGTCAGTTTGTATTCCAGGATATACTAACAGAATGTTCAATAGTGATTTAAATTCTCAGTCCATCAATCAACTATGAATTTAATCCATTCATAATGTTGCTGTTAATATTTTAATTAAACAAGAACATTTACATTTTGTCCCACCTGTGATGTCCTCCTGAACAGCCCACTTGGGGTGATGGCATGTACTGATGTTTCAATTCTTATTTCAGTTTAGCTGAAAAAGTGTTAAGGTTTTGAATAATAGAATTTTATCTTTATTGGTTTGTCTGCACTTTCACTAGCCCCATGGGCTCTCATGACACAAAATGACAAAGATTGAAGAATCTTTGCAATATCAAGACAATATTGTGCTACTGTAATGGTAGCAATTATGCACTAAATTTCTAAACAACTGCAGGAGAAAGTGACTGCATTTTACACTTCACCATGAGGCTACAGAGTGGAGAAACACTTATCAGTGGAAATAGTATAATACTGGAAGATTCATATAGAAATATCTCAAAATTGGAAGAGAAAGTCCATCAAACTTGAGCATTTAGGAATAACAATTTACGGGTTGTTGATAACAAAAGACCATATGATTTTGTCAGTCACAAAGGTAGCCAAATGTTAAGATTTGTTGCAGTTGCCTCAATATCTTGCTAGAAATTAGAAAGACTTCTTAAAACTATGTTTGTGCCCCCTAAAATTTCCAGATTTGAACCCCATTGATTTTTGTGGGATGAACTGTATTGAACAAACAATCAAGGATCAAGGTGCAACCAATGTCAGTCAGCTATGGAAAGACTTGAATGCAGGTTAGCTTACTTACCAAACAACTTTGAAAAGTTTTCACAAGAAAGATGGCTATTTTGATGTAAGAGGCTCAATGTGATAACAAAATCATAGTTAAAGGTTTAAATGTTTTGACACATGGTTCATCTTATTTTTTCTTTTAGTACTAATGCATTTTTAATCAACAATAACATGTTTGGAAAGCAGATAACAATATTTTCATATTGTAGACTCATAATTTTGAATGTCTTTGCATGTGTGTGTGTGTGTGTGTGTGTGTGTGAGAGAGAGAGAGAGACACCTCTCACCACACATGGTTTCCAGATTTCACATCTGGTCAGCATTTGTTATGAAAGATCAAATACAACAATAAACTACATATTAAACCACCACCATCAACTGTTAAAAGCTTCTATATATGGGGTTTATACTCTGAAATATTTTTAAAAAAATATTTGAATTATGCAACTAAAGCATCAATAGCCTGCAAATAAAATAAAATTCCAATTTGTGGCCATGATTTAAACTATCATAATTCTCTTTACTCCAGACATCTGATGGATTCACCAGTATCACTCATGCACTGTTATATTATTCTTAACAAAAAGCACCAGACAATTTAAGTGTTCTGTCAAAGGAAACACTCCTAAATTGGTCTAGTCACTGGTGCCAGAACCCACCTCTTTATTTAGGCGTACAGAATGAATTCCTTTCTTTAAGGCTGGTGTACCTTTATATTTGCCTGTGAAAGATATTCGTTTGGTGTATGTAGTTGTGGAAAGAAAACAGATATAAAACAATTATACAAAGATAAGACATCTACATTTTGAATAGTCTTCAGTGTGAAGAAAAGAATCCCTTGTGGATGGTTTTCTATATTCTGTAGGAGAACATAAATCTGATGGCGTATTCTTATCGACGCCGTACAAACACTAGATAAAACTATTAAGCTCTCTTTACCTCCCTTAACATTTAGGGTGAGCACAGATTTTCATTATTTTGTCGAAAGAAATCATATTGAAAACCATTTTCTCAAGGGGCTTCAATGCGTCACGATGGCGGCCTAAATCTAAAGCAGAGAGTTTTCGTTATATTCACAAACAGTTTCAGTCTCCTTTGTACAGAGAAAAGTCGTTAACCGGCGCAACCTGTTTCGCTGGGAACCGATTGTTCGAGTAAAGACTGGAATCAGCCGGAGGAGAATTTCTCGGGATAAACTCTGTGGTAGAGGCAGAGTTCTCTTTCTGGTCGAATTCAATTTTCCTATTGTCTGGATTTGTCTTACAATCAGATTAAGCAGGATTGAAGATGTATTCCGATCCAGCCCCGCCGCAGTGTGTGCAATACGAGCAGGATGCAAAATCCCCAATTATAATCAGAAATCATCTTCCATTTCCGGTGGCTGCCCTTTGGAAGATTACATGGGTCCTCCAACTGTGCGGGGCCACTCACGTAAACCACCATGCTCACATACATTACATCCCTGCTAATCGTAAAGGTTACTACAGTTTTAAAATGTTTAGTGTTTTCAGCAGCATCATATTATCATAATGAATGTCATGTAATAAAGCCATACTGCTGATCTCATATGCATCATCAGTAATTTTACCTACAAATTAAATTAGAGAAGTAAATTTTTGTTTCTTTATTGTTTTATTTCAGATGAAAGCTGATCTAGATGAGCGCACATTTTTAGGACTGGAGTAGTTCGTGTTATCACGGCTTCCGGTCAGTTCGTACAGAAAAACACTTTTTAATCCTTATAAATTAGCTAAAATTAAGTAATGTATCCATAATTACTAGGCCTACCTAATAGTTTTACAGGAAATCACATTTAGCAAAATATACTAAAGATATTCAGGAAAAGTCACTTTAGATTCAAACTTTTCAGGAGAGAATAAAGCCATTTGTTGTACCTTTTGTTTAATCATTTCCATGCCACCTGGGGGTGCCCTCATTACCCATCCAATCTGTGTTACACAGCACAGGTTCGGCTACAGGTGCTGTGACACCGAGTTAGTTCCTTCCTTCCTGATTGCGACGACAAATCCGTATGCTGTTCCAGCCCCACGTGTTTACATCACCAGACTGGTGACTGAAGGTACAGCCAGGTCAACACAAAAGCTGCCGGCGCTTCTTGGCGTCAGGTAAAACCTGAATTGGTCTACGGAACGATATAAATAATAATGTTATTGCTATTATTATTTATAAATACACATTTAGAACAAACATGAGAAAATTAATGAAAGGTTCTTTAAAATTATAATAATTTTTTTGAAAATAAAGAACTAAAATGTATTACTATTGTTATGTTTCATCAGTAAATTATTGGTTATTATTTCAATAATCTAAACAGTAATTTCAGCGAATCACGAAAGGCAGGTTCCACATTCTCTGCCCACAAGACCAGCTGTATAATTATGATGATAAGTTGTTTACCTTACTCACTTTCCACTGGAGCAGTCCCTCTTCAGTACCAAAATCTATATGCTGTTCGCTCTGTAAATTTCAAACTTTGCTTCCACCATCTTACCAATTTTTCTTTCTGCTCCAGCTTAAGATCATCTACATTTTTTTTATTTCCCTGGACTGGAAATATTAACTTCTGTATCTTGATTGGCTAAAAATCTGCACTGGAAAACTGCTACTTTATTTAAGTTGTTTAATAAATAAACAATTAACTAGGGAATGGTTAGAGGATGTTAAAGTTACTAAGTAATGATACAGAACGTAAGATATAGGACCTATCCTAATCCACTTGTCTTCTCCAGAATGCTGGTAGATGTAATGTGGATATTATGCTGCTACTCACTGATGATCAATTTTTTCAAGCAAGACCTGTGTATCTAAGGAAACAGTTACTGAAGTGAGATGTGATGGTATTAACACGAGAACTCATAGGTCAGTAGAAGTTATAAATGCTGCAGCATAACAAAGGATGTTACATGTTTTAGACATTTTTATGACAAAAACCCTTCGGCTCCATATGTTCAATAAAAGATTAAACGAATAAGGGAGATCTTATTATTTCTAGTTAAACGTCACCTATACCACGCTGTGGACGAGATCTTATTAAAACCAGACGATTACAGATCATGTGGTCTTACTTTGCTCGCTGCTCCATCCTAACTGATGGCTGACTCTTGAAACGTGAAGCTGCAGATTACCACCACAGTAGCTGGCGCACAAGATCCCAGAATGCCTCTCACTCGTGGAGAAATGAGCGCCATACTTTTTAGACTCTACAGTCTACAGTCAACAACGGCGTCAGTCCAGCACTTTCCCAAAAAAATAATAATAGAGCAAAACTTGATGCTGTTGAAAGATCGCCATACTTAAAGTTCCCTGAATCAGTGCATAACTGAGTGCAGAAATCTCATACAGGATCGGTGGGGAACAGTCACGTGCCATCACGGTACTGTAACAGTTTTCTGCCAAGATGTCTGACAACAATATGACTGTGTAGCTGTAGGTCTTCAGATTTGTGGGGTGATTTTTATTAGGAAAGATGTGAATTTTGTTTAAATTACCAGTTTTTAGTTTGAAAAACTTATATAGTACTAAAATAACAGATAATGAGAATTATATTACTCCATTACTCACAATTGCACAGTCTAATGAAATATCTCCGTTTGATTTCTAGTTGACTCGTGGCAGATCTCCTCCTATCGGGACATTTAAGATTATCAGAAATTTTTATCAACATAATCCAATTATTCTATTCAGAAACTGTAAAAGTGGCGACAGTATTAAAAAAAATTACATTTGATTATCTGCCACTACTATTTATTATTTAATCTCATCGATAGCTAACATTGCAAGTCATGAATTATGCAGTGCATATAAAAACTTTGGTCATATGTTTTGTAGCTTGTGAAATGTGTGTGAAATGTATGGTACAAACCATACAGGTCAATGGCATCTCGCACAATTCTGACGCATGCAAGGCTCTTTTTGATTTTCATAACAGAAGAGAGCTATAGCAAGCATTAATACTGGAAAGTGTTTGTTTCGACATTTGAAATATACTTTGGGAAAACAGCGACCGTGATGTGAAATTGAACGAAATAGCAAGAATATCAAAAGTTGTTCGATTTGGACTCCGTAATAGTGTGATGCAGTTAGAATATCAATGAAGCATTAAGTACCATGATTGAATGTTCATGTATCTGCTCTGCTAAACTTGTCTGTACGCAGGTTGTGCTGGTAACTCATTTCATGTGTTTTTGACCTATGACAAAGAAAATACCACTAAATATGATTTCTTTCTAGAATTAATTCAATTAGGTTGAATGTTTGGCAGCGGATCAGCAGGTGAATGACTGGAGGAGGGATGAGAACTGACAAAGCTGGGCTCCTGATGGTGTAACCTGCTATAATCAAACTGCTGTCTGCTCAGTAAAGTTTCTGGGTGGGGAAAGATTAGGTACAGGGTGGGTTTTCTTCCACCAAGTAAACAAACGTCAGAGGAAATTCATGGTTCTAGTTCTGTAATCGCTTTAACAAACGATAAGGTGGCATAAAAGATCCAGGATGAGGTTCTGAAAGATGAAGTGAAGATAAATTTTCTTCAGTGTTAAGTTGTCGTGTTGCCCAATTTGTTCATCTGTTGATTTTAGTAAATGAAAGTAGGTTTGAGGAATAAGAAAAAAGAGAGAGAGGAGGGATGAATTTTGGGGGAATATTCTGCCATAGTAGGAAGTCTGATTTTGTCCTTATGCAGATGTAATTGGGACTAAACGGTTCTCTGCTCGTTCTGTGCCTGTGATATTTCTCGACATCCTCATGGATTCTCATAGTCCCAATAACAACATTAGAAATACATGTCACAGTTGGTGAGCCCATCAACAGCTTTACTCCGACTGGAGCGAGTGGAAATAGCCCAGTTACTTGCCCGTATCACGTGATCTGTAGACATGGTCCACTGTTTTGCGCTGGTGGTGAAATTCTTTTTGTGTTGAAAGAAAACAGGGAATATTTCGCCGATGATGGCGATTTGTATTCTCTTGTGTTCGGACACAATTTCCCTGCTTTTAAATAGTTTTGTATTATTATTATTATTATTAGTTTAACATGATAGGTAATTTTCTTTACTTTTTTGTCCCATTTTAAATAAACTTCGACTGTGACCTTCCAGCTGATTGGGCATCGATACCAACAAAACATTTGGCTGATGTCGCTTTAAGGTGATTCTTGCTTTATTACCGCCTGTATTTCATATTGGTTAACTCATATGGAGTTTACGCAACAAGTAATATACATCCAGTAATTCGGAATGCCTGTGCTCTCTGTCGTTCTAATATCCTGTATAAGCTTTTGAAAATGAAGGATGAATCTATGAAGATCAAAAGCAAGAATTTATTA
>JACATO010002041.1:0-12425 GCA_018389105.1 Nautilus pompilius
TTGTCGACTTCTGAAAAGTATGTTCATTTATGCACTCAATACTCGGTCGGGACTCCTTTTGCACAAATTGCTGCATCAATGCAGTGTGGCATGGAGGCGATCAGCCTGTGGCACTGCTGAGGTGTTATGGAAGCCCAGGTTGCTTTGATAGTGGCCTTCAGCTCGTCTGTATTGTTGGGTCTGGTGTCTCTCATCTTCCTCTTGACAATACCCCATAGATTCTCTATGGGTTCAGGTCAGGTGATTGGCTGCCAATCAAGCGCAGAATACCATGTCATCAGCAAACCAGTTACTAGTAGTTTTGGCATTGTGGGCAGGTGCCAAGTCCTGCTGGAAAAGGAAATCAGCATCTCCATAAAGCTTGTCAGCAGAGGGAAGCATGAAGTGCTCTGAAATCTCCTGGTAGACGGCTGCGTTGACTTTGGACTTGATAAAACACAGTGGACCAACACCAGCACATGACATGGCACCCCAAATCATCACTGACTGTGGAAACTTCACAATAGACTTCAAGCAACTTGGATTCTGTGCCTCTCCACTCTTCCTCCAGACTGTGAGACCTTGATTTCCAAATGAAATGCAAAATTTACTTTCATCTGAAAAGAGGACTTTGGACCACTGAGCAGCGATCCAGTTCTTTTTTTCCTTATTCCTGGTAAGACATTTCGGACCTGTCTCTGGTTCAGGAGTGGCTTGACACTGGGAATGCAACACTTGTAGCCCATTTCCTGGACACGTCTGAATGTGGTGGCTCTTGATGCACTGACTCCAGCCTCAGCCACTCCTAGTGAAGCTCCCCCGAGTTCTTGAATCGGCTTTGCTTGACAATCCTCTCAAGGCTGCAGTCATCCCTCTTGCTTGTGCCCCCTCCTTTCATACCACACTTTTCCCTTCCAGTCAACTTTCCATGAATATGCTTTGATACAGCACTCTGCGAACAGCCAGCCATTTCAACACTGACCTTCTGTGGCTTACCCTCCTTGTGGAGGGTGTCAATGAGTCTCTTCTGACAACTGTCAAGTCAGCAGTCTTCCCCATGAATGTGGGTTGTGTACTGAACCAGACAGAGATTCATGGTATTTATACTGCATAAATAATGATTTACTCGAAATGGAATATTCTAATATTTTGAGATACATTTTTAAAATATTTTTTTAGCTGTAGGCCGTAATTATCAAAATTAAAATATGCTTGAAACATTTTAGTTTACAGGTAATGAGTTTAGAATATACATAATTTTCACTTTCTGAAATAACTGACAAAAAATATTGAACTCTTCTTCTAATTTTTGAGATGCACCTGTATGTGGGTTATAAGGAAAATGGGCTAAATTTCTCATCTTTCTTAATTTCATTCATTGAAGCCGGATAAGATGAGGTAGCTGACCAAAACTTGCCAGAACACCAAGTCAAGTCTTGCAAAACAGTTTTAAAAAAACTGTGTGGTACTTCCATGCTCATGAATATCAGTGAGTTCTTTTGAAATTATCTGACTTCTCTTTGACGTGTTCAGGCAGTCTATCGTATGCTGGATAGTCTTTTCTAACACAAAGCAGAAACACCATAACGGACCACTCACAAAGTTCTCCATCCCCTCCCACCCAACTCAGCAGTGGTGTGTTTTGCTTTTAATCTCACTTAAACAGTGTAGTCCTCGACATGTAGCACATCATGGTGACATATACTCTTCTAATCTTTCCGGTTTTTCCAACAAGGTGTACACCCGTAGTTTGCCGCCTCAGTTTTCTTTGTTGTGTGCAGAGCATCCGTTGTCTTATTCCGTTCCCAGACACATTTCACTGATACTGTACATACAATGAACAGCCATATTCCCTCCACTTTCCTCGGCAAATTTTTATGACTTCCAGTTTAAAGGCTGCTGTGTAGGCTATACACGATGTAACAGATAGCATATCATTTAAAATTAAATTGAATGGGGGTTTCTATACTCACAATTACGATCAAAATGGATCAAGATGGCAGTGGCTTGGCACTGATTGGATAATTAAGCATAGTCTAATGAACACCAGACCTACTAATAAAAGAAAGCTACTGTTTGTCAAGTAGTTTCATATGAACTTCAGTTTTCAACATGTAAGTTGATTCGAATTATAAAAATGAGACCAGGATTTCTGTTAAGTCTTGCGTTATAACCCAGCAAGTGTGGTTAAAACATCATCGAGTATCTAGTCATTAGTGTGCTTGTTTAAAAACAAGCTGGCTAGTGTGGATTCTGCAGTCAATTGGCATGTGTAGTGCTAGATTACCAAGTGTTCTAAATATTCTGTATGCTGCAATATCCCCCCAACTTTTTTTTTACTACAATAAAGAAAAAATCAATTTGAACAATTTTATTTTTGAATTAAAACTAAATGGTTTAAAATTTCATTTGAATTTGCAAGAGGAAAAAGACACCACTGTAATTACACAGATCTCAGTATCCTCTGCCCTTAGATACTACTGATCATCATTAAACTTGAATTTTCAGCTTCATATTATTTGACAAATTGTTTTAGATTGCATTCTAGCCCACAGTAATGTCTTAAATAGTAGTGTGTAGTTATGTCAAGCAGTTCTACGAAACCTACTACAATCACTTGATAGTTGATGAGACTACAAAAAAAATATGAATTGACATATTTAAAACCCAAAATGTAAAGCAGGTCTACATGACACCATGCAAACATGCAAGGAAAAAAACTCTCCTTCAGAAAACTTGGAACATTTGTTTGTTATACCGTATTTCATTGATCAGGGCGGCACTCTTGAATACCGCTGCACCTTTGAACAGGGCAGCAGGGTGAAGGGGCACTGAAATAATAAGGCGGCACCTCTGATTTGGGCGGCATGCCGGGTTATTCAATTCATTACAAGTGTTTTTAAAGGCAGTGCGTGGCGGTGTGAACGTGTCTCTTTTCACTAACTTTGTTGTTGTTTTCTTCTAAAGTGTTGGAATGTAGTAGTGTGGCGTTTGTGTATCTCTGGCACCAGGTGTGGCACTTCTAATCTGTTTGACACTGATTGCGGAGCTTCTTTACTACTTTTATTGCCACAAAACGACTGAATGAAATAAAGGTACTTTACGCCGGAACACAATTAGTCTGCACGTAGAACAAGAAAAACAGAATAACGACGAAAACAATCTTCCTTTTCATGAATAAAACTTATGTATTTATAGAGCGCATAATCAATAATGGCAATATGCCAAGTCATGTGGAACCACCTGATTAGTTGAAAGTTTAAGCAACGGGATGCTCTTTGGAACGCCTTAAGAGTATTTAATGCCCGGTATGATACCTGGCAGACAGAACGATATTGCGGGCAGTTGCAATTAATATAGTTAGTTAGTGGTTTTGATAGTTGCCACAGAAGGTACAATCCATACTTTGCTACGTACTCTGTATGCCGTGACTTAGTCTATATCCCTCAATTTTTTAGAATTGAGTAGAAACAGGAAGAAGAAGAAGATCATGAATCTGAGCAAACAACGGAAGTTGCTGCTGCTGAATCGTCTTCATCCTCTTCTAAGCAGAAGCTGAAAGGGCACAGTCTGAAAACAAAGCTGGAAACTATCGAATTTGCCAAAACAAGCACCGTTTCTGCCGCAGCGAGACGCTTTGGAGTATCGCGGAGCAGTGTGCAAGATGGAGGGCAGGCAAGGAGAACGAGCTACGCGTGACAATCGATGAGGAGGGACCATCAGCGGCGAAGAAGAAACAACGTCTCGCAGGCGGCAGGAGAAAGCCACTCAGTGCAAACATGGAAGCTGAACTTTACGAATGGATAGAAGTCTGCCTTGAAAAGAAGCAGCGGATTTCGCGACGTTTGATCTGCTTGAAAACCCAGGAACTTGGTAAAAACTTGGCATTTGATGGAAAGCCATTCAAAGCAACTGAAGGTTGGCTAGACAACTTTATGTCCCGTTACGAGCTGAGCCTGCGCGTTCCAACCACCACTACCCAGAAGACGCCCGTCGAGTACATGGACAAACTGGTGTCGTTTGTTCTTTACATTCGCCAACTGCGGCAGAAGGAAAACTACAACTTTGCAGACATTTACGCAGCTGATGAGACGGCGGTGTGGTTGGACCCCACTGGGATAAAGACAGTGGCGAAAAAGGGATCGCGCAGTGTCACCGTTTTGAGCACTGGCCACGAGAAGATGCGCGTCACTGTGCTGCTTTGTGCCCGAGCGAATGGAGCCAAAGTGAAGCCATTCATTCTGCTGCCTCGAAAGCGCCCAATTCCGGACATTCTGAAGCGTTTTTCGAGCCGGCTGCACCTCTGCTGGTGTGGCAGCAACTGGATGAACCAGGATTTGACGTTGCAATTCCTCCAGAAAGTTTTCGGCAGACTTTCTTTCCGTCGAAAACTGTTGGTTTGGGACGCGTTCAAATGCCATCTCACTGAAGAAACAAAGGGGACCTGCGGAAGAAGAAAGTGGACGGCGTAGTCGTCCCGAGCGGCTGCACAAAGTTTGTTAAGGCACCGGATGTGTGTTGGAATGCACACATTCAAGAAGCGAATTCACGACATGTACGAGGATTGGATGACCACTGCTGAGAAGAGCTACACACCAGCGGACAACATGCGGGCACCACCCATGGAAGTCTACTTACAATGGATTGTGGACGCCTGGGACAATCTGGACGAAGAAATGATTGCAAAATCATTCAAAGTTTGTGGCATTACCAACATTGTCGATGGCAGTGAGGACAATTTCATTCACGTCTCAGTAGTGATGGCGAGTGCCAGGCTGGATTGCAGCTGCTGAAAGAAAGGGCGATGACGAGCGAGACTCTAGCCTACGATGAGAAAGAAGAAAACAAGAGAGAGAGTGATTTGGAGGAGATAGTTGTGCTACCGTAATGTGTCTATTCTGTCCCGATGCTAAACCACAATAACTGAGCAAAATTTCATTTGAGAGGAGATTGAAAATATACGGCAGCACCTCTGAATAGCGCTGCACCTTTGAATAGGTCGGCAGTTTTTTGAGACATTTTGAGGAGATTGAAAAAATAAGGCGGCGCCGCCCTATTCAATGAAATACGGTATCTATTGTATTAGTATTAGAAGTACACATTTCTGAGACAAAATAATTATTGATATACAAAAATAAATTTAAATTAAAAAGGAAATTAAGGAGTTTGCAACATGAAACATTCCACAATATTGGAGAAAGGTCATAGCAAAAAAATGTGGACTGATCCTCAGCCTACTTCAACCTGAAATGACAAGAACAATTTTAATAGCCTTGCTGAGGGGTGGGGCAGGGCTAAGATGAATTGATATTAACCAGTGATTAAAGAAAATACCTAATGTTTTAGTACTTTTTTAAAGAACCTATGCAGTTTTCTTTTAATATTATACAATAAGATAACTTTGGTTGTACTGGAAACACCCCCATCTGATCATACGGATTGCAGTCAGAATGTTTTTGGAACATTTTGATTAAAATTAGGAATAAATCATGCCTTTCCCTTCCTGCTGTAGCTAGATGCTTATTTTTCAAAACCAGTCTTACAAGACCGCACAGAGCTGGAGAAGTGGACCCACTGCAGCGGGCTTGTGCAGTGTTTAAATGGCAGCCCGGGTGTTTTTGAAATGGAAAGCCATTAACATGCATCTCCAGAAAACGGAAGAGGGGGGTAAAATGAAAACCAAGTGCAACATTTTGGTTGACAAATTGGCAAAGATTCTGTTCTTTCAAATAAAAAAGTGGATGAAAAGTGCAGAGGTTTATGCATAGGCTGGTCAAATAAAAAGCTATGGACCTGCTGATCACCACATCTCTCAGCTCCATTACCATCCAACGAATCCTTGTCCACCATCAGATACCTGCTGACAGCTTCCTTATTCATCTGATAACCATACTACATTTTATTACCAAGCTTAAGCCACACCATGCCTGTTCGAGATTGCTGATTTGAAAACATCATCCAGATAAAGACTTCTAACCATGCAGTACTAATACATAGGATCTTCCCCAGTACAGCTCACAAGTAACCTTATTTTCAATGTAACACAATGTGTGTGAATTCTGAGTGCACATCATTGATCAGGATGACAAATTTAAACTAAAAACAATAGCATATTGTTACAATATCCATTCTTTAGCAATCTTCAAGGATCTATAGAATATTTCGTAAACAAATGTTATGCTAGCAAAACAAAATTAGATGTGTTCTATCTATTAAAAAAATAGAAATATTAATGAGATATGGTCATAAAAGTCTTAGATATTTCAAGAAAATTTTTCTTCTGCTCAGGAATCACTGGGTATCTACCATGACACTACATTAGAAGTTCTACAGGGATCTGAGAGAACCCAAATGTGCATGCTACATTTGAGAAAATAAATTGCATGTTTAACTGGTTTGCATGAAGACAATTATGACTATTTTTGTATTGATACAAATTATGAACATTCCGGTGAAGCATTCCACGAGCTACAAAATAAATTGGACTAAGTAGTTATGAACACAGACAAGACTTACTTTTCTTAGTGACATTCTGTTTGACAGGAACTTTGATCTTATTCTGGAAGAGACTTTCATTGCCTGGAATTTGTTTGGCAGAACTTCCATCTGAAAAGAAATGATCCTTTAGAATTTTTCAATAAACTGAGATATAATTACAGTAATTTGGTGTTTAAATTGTAAGTATATGTGAGTTATAAGGCAAATGGGCTAAATTTCTCATCTTTCTTAATTTCATTCATTGAAGCCGGATAAGATGAGGTAGCTGACCAAAACTGGCCAGAACACCAAGTCAAGTCTTGCAAAACAGTTTTTAAAAGCTGTGTGGTACTTCCATGCTCATGAATATCAATGAGTTCTTTTGAAATTATCTGACTTCTCTTTGAAGTGTTCAGGCAGTCTATCGAGTGCTGGATAGTCTTTTCTAACACAAAGCAGAAACACCATAACGGACCACTCTCAAAGTTCTCCATCCCCTCCCTCCCAACTCAGCAGTGGTGTGTTTTGCTTCTAATCTCACTTAAACAGTGTAGTCCTCGACATGTAGCACATCATGGTGACATACTCTTCTAATCTTTCCTGTTTTTCCATCAAGGTGTACACCCGCAGTTTGCCGCCTCAGTTTTCCTTGTTGTGTGCAGAGCATCCGTTGTCTTATCCCGTTCCCAGACACATTTCACTGATACTGTACATACAATGAACAGCCTGGCGAATCTTATGACTTCCAGTTTAAAGGCCGCTGTGTAGGATCTACACGATGTAACAGATAGCATTTAAAAATGAATGGGGGTTTCTATACTCACAATTAAGATCAAAATGGATCAAGATGGCAGTGGCTTGGCACTGATTGGATAATTAAGCATAGTCTAATGAACACCAGACCTACTAATAAAAGAAAGCTGCTGTTTGCCAAGTAGTTTCATATGAACTTCATTTTTCAATATGTAAGTTGATTTGGATTATAAAATGAGACCAGGATTTCTGTTAAGTCTTGCCTTATAACCCAGAAAATGTGGTTAAAACATCGAGTATCTAGTCATTAGTGTGCTTGTTTAAAAACAAGGTGGCTAGTTTAGAATCTGCAGTCAATTGGCATGTGTAGTGCTAGATTACCAAGTGTTCTAAATATTCTGTATGCTGCCAATATCCCCCTTCAACTTTTGTGTAAAAAAAAAAATGTAGTAGTGGAAATCAGTTTCTGCAGCAAATGATAGATTATCCAAAGCATTAATGTTTTGGATTCCTTAGTAGCACCCTTCATGACTAACATTTAGGAATTTCTAACAATAAAAACATTTCAACACATTTTGATTGTTGGGAATTCATTAAATAGTCTAGCCACTTCACCTGAAGAACTTACAGGTATTAAAAATAAGCCTTTTCTAAACAGAAATCACAAGAAAAGTTATCCAATATTGTAATTCAAAAAATAATGAAATCATTGACAGATTTCCAATTATTGCCTTCAATGATACTTCATTATATTTGTAGAGATAGAGCAGCCCATGCAATAGAAATCTTCAACAAAATGCCAACCAGAGATCTGGTGTAGCTTTCTTAACATCTTTGTCAACCATATATCCAATCCATTTGTCTTTTGCAGCAATATCATTTCCTAAGGTTTCAGTCACCTGTAAAAGGGCCTAATGTCTTACACTGCTATCAATTTAGAAAGGAGACTGACCTTGGCAAGGGAATATAGAACTATTGCCTATCCTGCATGAAGGGTCTGACACTACTGACTTTGGCAGGAAAATTCCTGCAAGAACTCTTCTTGGGAGAAAAGCAACAACTGGCTGGTGAAGTGCAAGAAGAAACCATGTCATGGAGGTAGATAGACTGAGGCACAGACTCTCAGCCCAGTAGTCTAACCACTGGACCACCCATAATAAGTACTTATGACAATTATTCTGTTCATGTGCCTAAGTAAAAAAGGTCTCTCGCTAAATGGCACTGTAATTAAATATAAATTTAGAATTTTGGTCAGGTCATTGGTAAAAAAAATCTCCATTACATACATTACTGGTAAAAAATACCATACATGCTAATTCAATAATAGGTACTTTGTCTTTTTGCATGTTTGTGCATGTTTTCAACCATTTTCCAGTAGCTTATAATCAAAGCCTCTTTGGGTTTTCCATTTAAATAAGTTTTTCAAATATTTTTTTCTAAATGTAGCCAATGTACTCTGAAAATGATTAACCATTATGCATCAGTTGAAAAAAAAAACTACAAAAAATTCATTCAATATTTGTGCAATCCATTCCAAATTGGATTATTTTCCTTCATTACTATTTAATGACACTATGTAACAACTGTTGGTAATCCTCTAGCTCATTAATTTGATGGGTCTAGAACACCACCTAAAATTTTCCTCATAATAAAAATTATTTGTACACAATTTACTGAAAGAGGAGGGGTGGTGATCTGAGTATTTCCTATCACCTGTCTATTATTAAGTGAACTAAGTAGAATAGAAATTCCCAAATCAATCTTCTTTCTGACCATTGTCACCACTAGAAGCCAAATGCCAAGGTAGACAGGCTCATTTTCCAAGTACAATGCTGAATGCACAAAGTAACCCAGTCATATTGCCAGAGCTCTATTCCATAAGTGTTGTGCATTAAACAGTCTATTTATGGAGAAAGGTGTGACTGCTGTATACCAATGTCCCGAACATCCTGCCATTAATTTTTGTGCACACACACACAACAGACTTTACTGCCAAACAAAGTGACCACCAGCAATCCCTCTTACAGCTGTTCCAGCATCAAAAGTTCCAACAGATTATTTGTGTCACATGGTTTAAGGCCATGGTGCAACAGGATAGTAGTAGCCTGTAATTTTTACAGACAGTTTTACCAATTAATTTCTGGATGCACCATAGATTCTGGAGAAAGATTGGCATTTCTTTTGACTTAGTATGTTTACAACTAATTGTCAAGCAAAATATTTGGGGCAATGGTGCGGTAAAGCAAATCTTGCATTCAATGTCAAGCGACTAATCTCCACCAGTTACAGACCCATCATTCAGAATTTTCTCCAGCCCATATTTGATCAAAAGATTCAACAATAATCAACATAACTAAAAGGAAGATGAAAGATACCATGCATCCATCACCATCACAGTTTGGAAGCAGCAGAATGCACTGAACACCCATGGAAGCAACATGTTAGATAACCAAAACCAATTTGAAAGCAGGGATATAAATCTGGTTACCACTATTAATCAATCTGATAGATTTCTAGCCATGAAATCTATAAGATTTTAGACCATGCAAAAGCTATTACCAAAAACTGAAACAACTTTTCAAGAGTTACTGCACATACATTACTGAATAAATGAACATGTGAAGTATAATTTCCAGTAATCCATATATGAAAATGTTGGCATGACAAAATTTTGGAAAACTTACTTAGCAAAGCAGAACACAGGATCTTTTGATTCTATAAATTTGCTCAATATATTCATCTAAAAATTCCACAAAAATTGTCAGGTGTCCTGCTAGAGTCTGAATAAAGTCATCAACTCTTAACATTAACTTCCTCAGTTACTATTAAATTTCTACATTAGTCATACAAGATTTTTCCTCTCTTCTGAAATCTGAGTATTATTCTATTTCATGCATGTCAACACAAAAAGCCTAATGAATTGAGGCACATCAAACACTACTATTACATCTAATTGGTTTCTAAATCTAAAATATAAGAAATTAATGCACAAATTTATATTATTTCAGTACAATACATAATGTGCTTATGTTGAAATAATCAAGGATCTGTGAGAATACATTTTTAGAAACAAAATGAATGATTTTCACAGCTTTGTACAGATTATCTAGTAGCATCAACATTCAAAAATTTTTTCATCCTACCAACAAGCAAAAGAGAATTAGCAAATGAAAAGGTTTAGCAACTTAAAAACATTAATCACTACTATCTTTATAAAAAAAATTATATAGTTTTGACACAAAATGGTCTTCAACAACAGAGCAGAAGCATTCAAAATATGAGATCTTTTTAACATCCCTCTATTTTATTTTCTAAATGGTATAAAACTAAAATTACCAAGTTCGAAGTTCTGCTTCCGCAAGGATTTCTCACTTGTTTTATTGTGTAATGAAGATGAAGCTGCCAAAATCCAATGGAGAACATTCAAGTGTAATAAAATGAATTAGCCAGGTATTGCCAAAAATGTAGCAAGGCACACACTTTGAATTCTAGATACATGGATTTGTTAAAAAAAATAATATAAATAAGGTGTGCGCACATAAATATGAAGATATGCTGTTACTTACTTCTGGGCATCTCAACACTTCTTTGGTATCGAGAATCTGCAAGTGAGAGAAAAACAATTTTCAATCACAAAACCTTTAAAATATTAAGTTACTAAATTAACACATTTTTTTTTTTATGTAAAGAAATTTAACAAAAAAAAAAAAAAGTCATGGTAATTGATGAATCAAATCAAAATTTACGAAGTACAGGAGAGAAAAAAATGTTAGTTTCCACGGTTTACAATATTAAAGTTTTTGCCTGAGTTATTTTGCAATCATTCACAGAGATTAATTTTAATTTTGCACAATAATTCAAGTAACAGATAAAATGAATGCTATTTGTTTTCCAAAAGAAAGAAAACCTCAAAGCAAGTCTTGTTTGGAAAACTTAATTTACACTGACAGTAGCTGATTTCCCCCAATCAAATAAAACAACAGCTGTCACTCACCTCCTGATGATTTCTGGATTGTACACTTTAATTGGCAATTTTTAGAAAGGTTTTTACTTTTCAAGATAGGATCATTACTAGCTGAGGTAACCAGAAGAATGCGGCCATTAAACTCAGACTGGTCAAGTTCCAATATAGCTTGCTCAGCATTCTGAATATCAGGCATGGTGATGAAGCCAAATGTGCTTAAAAATATCAAGTAAAACACTTTCTTAAAGTTTCTACTTTAAGTACAACCTGTAAACACCAAAGATGCAGAACAAATCTTGGAATCTATCCAAACAATACAAATTATACAAATAACCAAACATTGCAAGTTATTATGGCATCTAACAAACCATTAATCACCATCTTGGGTCATGTCTTTTGACTGTTTAAAGCAGGAAGACTAATTCCTAAAATGTGTTCCTCAAAATAGATTTAATGCAGAATTATTATTTACTTTCATGCACATTTAATATTCCAAACAAGGCAGGCTCAATTACAAAAGAATTTCTTTCTACAAACATACCTTCTGTTTCTGTCAACTCTATTTCTGATAAAAGCAGCTGTGGGATTATGATTAGCAAATAACGCATCAGATCAACCTATTGAAGAAAACAAAGGCTAAACTACAGAGACTTGTAGCAAATCAAGAATTAAAAACAAAAAACCTTGTACACTAAGATATACAAAGTTGTCTACTTAATTCCATTGTTTGTTTCAATACAACTAGCCAGAATGTGATTTGAGGTGCTGTAATAGTGGGGAAAGTCAGAATTGCAGTTAAACTAGAACATGTACAAGAGCTGCGGAGCTTTACAAGCCAGTTAAATGGTACTATTAGTGTTAGGGAATATCAGTTTTTTTTTTTTTTGTCTACTTATATTTCATCCTTTTTAATGTGTGGAGATTACAAAAGAGCCACTATCATTTAAAAAAAAACAAAAAAACAAGAGACTAGTAATAAGAGAAATAAGTAAAGTTCTGATGTTCAGAAACTTACTAGCCTAACCTCATAAAAAAGGATAATAAATGAACTTCCACCAATCATCCAGGTAATTTTCCACTACTTTCTAGAAGTATTTTTGGGTATTAAGTCAGTTGGATTGGATTTATTGCTGCTCTTCTAATCTAGTAAATACACCAATAATTTATAATGTAACTGTGTTGGTTGTAGCTAGTGAAAATATTATCCAACCCTTCCTATACAATTTTCAAAAGAAAATATCTAAGTCAGGAA
>JACATO010002042.1:0-18116 GCA_018389105.1 Nautilus pompilius
TGCCTCTCCCCTATTCCTAACGTAATTGGATTTAGAAAAGACTCAACAATTACTAGACAGATTTTGGTGCGATCTTTCGGGGAAAATATCGAGTGCTGGAGCCGGAGAAATCTTAACTTTACCGAGTCCAGCGATCGATTCCCGGATCAGCGGCTCCGAGTCGACACGCTAAACAATCGTCTAGCTTATCGATCGATCCGCTCTTTAATACCTAGGGGGAATGTATGGAGGCGTGGTAGAGACCGCCTCACCTGGAATACGGGGGGGGGAGTGAGAAAAGCAACTGTTCTGTATTCTCAGGTGATGCAAGAAGAATAGCACACATTACGTTCGTTCACTTATTTAGCCTTAGAGTCTGTTTCCATCTTCTATTCGCTGTCAGGTGTTCTTCGTGGTCGAGTTAACAACTCGAACCCACGGTCCTAATATAAGGATGCTCAGTCTCTGCCACCAAGGTGTGTTGTTTTCGTATTGCCTTAGCTATTTCATGCAATGCAATAACAGTTAATAATAATAAGAATATAATAATATAATAATATAATAATAATAATAATAATAATAATAATAATAATAATAAATAATATATAATAATAATCTTTATTATCATCATTTGTAATTTCAAACGAATTAACAGAACACCTTTTCAATTATCGATACTGCATATCGCTTTCTTTTCCTTTTTTTTGTTTTAACATTTCCTGATGAAGACAGCAGATAGCTGGCGAAAGCTTGTCACATTTCCAAGACGAGGTTTAATGTCGGACGCAGTGCTGTTCACAAGATCATTAATCATTCTTCTCAAAAGTAATTATCTGCCTGCCTTCTTGTAAGTGACAGCTGTCATACAATTCCACACTATCAGAATATAATAACAATATGCTTTCAACTGGTGCAGTAAATATATATAATATATATATACACAACACTTGTATATTAGACACTGATATATCAAGCTATTAAGCGGAGAGATTTCTTGTGACCCTATTAAATAGGGATCCTGAGTGACCCATCAGCAGAGGGTCGGGTACGCCCTACTTTGACCTCTCCGGGTAACCGAGGAAACGAAATCAGGCACTGAAGACATCAGCGAATCTTCAGTTTGCGCTTTAAATATCTGAAGACCCCCCCTTTAATTTTTCCGAACGTGTGAATCGACTCACTCAACTCACTCACTTCTCCCCCCCACCCCACCCAACACCCCCGGGCCCCCTTCCACGAAAGCCCGATCGTTGTGTTTCTCTCAGGGGCCCCAGATCCAGCTTAAATAAACAAAGGGGATAAGAAAATTACCAGATAGAAACCGCTGCACATTTTTCATCCATGCTTGTTCTGTTCTCTTCAGGGTAGAAGGAAACCGAATTTGACTGACGGATCTATTGTCGTTTGCATTGAAGTGTCTTATTCTAAGGCATTGTTGCTTACGTTCGACAACTGGCTGTGTAAACATCTGCAGTGTCATTAGAACTTCCACGTGTATACTATATTACTTCTTGTGGTAAACATCATTATAAAGGGAGATAAAAAGACGACTGATTGTCGGCATGAGAAAGGAAAATACGCGATATTAGGGGGGGAAGAAGAAGAAAAAGCTATTTTGTATACAAGATTCAACACTCCCTCCCGATGGCAGGGTTAAATATTGACTTGCGAGAAGAAGTTGGCGAACTTCCTTGAATTAAAGTATTTTCCGTTTTTTTTTTTTTTTCTGTTCGGCTCAGTGACGACGTTCGATTTGGCAGTCAACGACGGGGCACTAACCCTAACCCAACCACCTGATCGTCGGTAGAAAAACCAAACTATGGTCTTGTGATTCAACCCTTCTAAACTTCTGCACCATCCGGGCGATGGAGTGAGTGGAGCAGAACCGAAACTTATCAAAATATTGTTCAGGTCTGACGTCACAGGCGGATCGGGGCGGTCGGTCGGTGGAGAACCGCGCCGATTCCCGACAGGTAATCAGGTCTGACGTCACAGGCGGGTCGGGGCGGTGGAGAACCGCGCCGATTCCCGACAGGTAATCAGGTCTGACGTCACAGGCCGGGCCGGGGCGGTCGGTCGGTGGAGAACCGCGCCGATTCCCGACAGGTAATCAGGTCTGACGTCACAGGCGGGTCGGGGCGGTCGGTCGGTCGGTGGAGAACCGCGATAGTTGCTGGCACGTTACCGGAAGTCGGTGTCCAACGTCACAGCTTGACACGCAACTTCATAAATCACGGAATTAACATCCGGCTCGTTTTGTCATTACGATTTATTTATCTCCCCCTGACCGCCATTATCAATGGACTGACTCGGAAATAGTTGGGGCTCTCGGCCAATAAATCTCATTAAGAGATTCTCCCTCCCTCCATTGTATCGCCTCAGACCGGTTTTGATGGGGTTTGTCTGGAATGTTAGCCAAATTTAACAAGAAGATATATTTTGGCATCATCTGGTTCATGATCCACTTATATATAACTCGGACCTGACCACGTGAAAAACCGAATCTGGTTAAATGGAACAAAGGCTACGCAAATCAAATTTCAGGTGACGGAGGAGGGGATTCTCGACAAGGGAGAGAGGGGGGGGCGAGCGCGAGACTAATAAATGGCGTTAAAAACAATCGCAGACGACGAGGTATAGATAAGCGAGCGGTTTGGGGAGGAATCAGGACTTTAGAGATAAAGAAAAAGAAAGGAAGAATTTACAGCAATCCGCTTTTGACCGAAAAATCGCGACTCTGGCGTGTTTTTTTTGGGGGGGGGGATCGGTCTCCACGCACCTGCTGGAGGGTGGAATGGCGTTCCAACCACTGGACGGGAGAAGCTCATCCGAGGACCCGTGGCGAAGTTTGGCAACGGCGGAACCACGCGGTTAGGGTCGGCGCGGTGCGACCGTCCCGACAGTGTATTGATCAGCCTCTCCGCCGCCGCCGCGCGACTACGATCGCCGATATCGGGGGATCGATCCGTGAGAATCGCCGTACCGTTCGATCGCTTGATCGCCGGGCAGTCTCGCTTACGGAAACGACACCCGCGAGTGGCTGTTTGTACGTTTTCTGGGATGCCAATCCTCGACATCGATGCGATCAAACAGTGGGAGTTGGAGAAAGCAGCCGTCGTTAAACACCCGTTAATGGAAGCCGGAAATCGTCGCATCCAAGCACGTATCGATTACCGATAATAATAAACGAGATCGGTACTCGTTAATCACGTCAGCCATCCTTCCCCGGAACCGACCGAGACGACTTTTTCCAGCGCGTTCTGAGCAAGAACTCTGTCTATTTTTTAAAATTTTTTTTTAAAATAAAATAAATAAAAGAAACAAATACAGCAAATTCCTTAAGTAAATTAAGGTTGTTTCCTCCAACAAGTATTTAATTGTTGCCTTCTATTTTCTAAATAAATATCGTTTTCACAAAGTGATGCCCTTCCTACGTAGAAAAGGCCGAGAGACCAGTTATCTTTCAATTGTCGCGGTATCTTAAGGGAAGCAAATATTCTCGGATGTTCTAATATGTTTCCCACTAAAATCTCCATGAAGTGTCTCTAACCCTCGCAACTTTTCTCTCCACCTTATTCCCTTAAGAACCGTACCTTTTAATACGCTATTGGACTCTCTAGGGTCGAGAGAGTCCTTCCGAAGTCCAAATTAAGTATCATAAAGGCCATCTGATCCCACCCCCTTTTTTCCCTTTCTTTTTTCAGTGTCAAAAACGGGCGAGGGGATCTGCTGTCTGACTTCTTAGAAAAGATAGAAATTATTCCTTTAGAAAGGAAAAAAAAACAGTTCTGAAGGAACAAAAGCTCAAGATCTCTTCATGATTAAAAAAAAAATGATTTAGCCCGTCAGGGACAGGCAGAGAGAGGTACATGGAGGCTGGAGAGGATGAGTCTATTAAAGCAGCTGCGAACATCAATAACGGATGTGACCTCCGACCCCTGGATTAGGCGTGACAAGGGTGGATCGCCGGTGAGCGTTGGTGAGGTTATGCATTTGACTTAATGCTGGAATTATCAAAGATAATTCAGTTATTCGTTAACGATAGCAATGTCGTCTGTTTCTTGGGCTTCCCCTTTCCCGTTGGTAAACTCGGCTGTTTGCTTTGTTTTAAGTGTGAAGGAAATACATAAATAAAAGGAATGTCTGGCAGGGTTAGATATCAATAATGAAGGTCGGCGATCAAGGAAAGATAACTCAAGCTGTGCATCTGAATTAAATGTGGAAACGTATGATGAAGGAAATCTGAGTAAAAAGGGTTCGGCACGAAAATATTGATCTACCGACTTCTTAATGGACCATAATAATAATAATAATAATAATAATAATAATAATAATAATAATAATAATAATAATAATAATAATAAGCACAGTTCAAATTGTAAGCGTTTTAGATTAATTGAATTGCTGTTGTTTGTTTTTTAATTTTTAAAAAACGTTTTCCGCTTTAAAAAAAACTGGTTGCATGTGCAAAAATACGAAGGACATCTTCTCCTGGCTAATATTTATAAAAAGAACAAAACGATCTTCTTAAAATAGTTCTGCCATGACATTTTACAACGGGATTTACGTTGGCAGAGAAAGGAGTGTTTTGTCCATTAATATAAAGTAAAAAATCGCTTTCTTTTTCTTAAATCAAATTCTATTATATAATTTTTTTACAAAAAATGGAATGGATTTCCCTCTGCGCCAGTCCAAGACTTAAAAATGAAATCTAAATAACGCACTGTCTGATTCTTTTCAACTTTTCTTGTGGGGATAAGTCCTCGAGAAAACTCATTAGAAAAGTGGTAGTAAGCGAGACCTGTCGCGTGAAGTGCAGTTCGCAGGTAATTTTATCTGTTTTTAAAAATTATTAAATGAATAGAAACTGGAGAGACAAACTTGTAAGCGACTTACGTGCGCGGGCTGAATTAGAGAGTTCAGTAACTGATTGTCATAATTCCAGCGTAGCTTTATTCCGGACATTAACAAAGGGTGGACAGATAACTCCCCCTTTTGTGGAGCTCTTCTTTTTTGGAATCTTTCTTTTGCTTTTAAAAACGGTGCATGCCAATATTAACAGCGCGTGAAAACATCGTTAATATCATCTGCCTCGTTTTTGCTTCGAGGTGTCCGGGGACACGTGATGGGATTCGTTCGTTTCAAAGACATCTGTAAACCTTGTAAACATCAACTCATTATTTAAATGCATAATAATAAATAATAATAATAATAATAATAATAATAATAATAATAATAATAATAATAATATCCGCGCAAGTTCTCTGATATCGGTCGTGATGAACATTTCCAGGTTTGTACAGAAGTCGGACGTGGTCAGGAAAGACCTAGGATAATTTAAAGTTGGAAACAAAGTGTAGTGTTGTGGGTGGTATCCTGGACCATTCCCCGCGGCCGGCCTGCCTTCCTCCACTGGTGAGATCAGGGCCCGCTCTACATTTTACAAAGTAATGGTTTGAGATTTGGGCAGACGGCGGAGATACAGTAAAAAAAATTAGTATAGAAGCAATCGCGGCCAGGCGACACACTTGGCCGACTTGGGGGAAAGAATGTCCTGGTCTGCAGGCAGCGAGGTGGTTGTTGCATTGACAGGGAGCGAGAAACAGAAGAGAAGAAAGCTGAAAGAGAGCGAGAGAGAGATGGAGAGAGTCAAAAGAAAGAGAGAGAGGAGGAGAGAGTCAAAGAAAGAGAGAGGGAGGAGAGAGATGGAGAGAGAGAGAGAGAGAGAGAGAGAGAGTCAAAGAAAGAGAGAGGGAGGAGAGAGATGGAGAGAGAGAGAGAGAGAGATAGAGAGAAGAGAGAGAGAGAGAGGAAGAGAGAGTAGAGAGAGAGAGGGAGAGAGAGAGAGAGAGAGAGAGTCAAGAAAGAGAGAGAGGAGAGCGAGAGAGAGAGAGAGAGAGAGAGAGAGAGAGAGATAGAGACGAGAGAGAGAGAGAGAGAGCGAGAGAGTAGAGAAGAGAGAGAGTCAAAGAAAGAGAGAGGGAGGAGAGAGATGTGAGAGAATGAGAGAAGAGAGAGAGAGAGAGAGATGAGAGAGAGAGAGAGGAGAGAGAGAGAGGAGGAGAGAGATGGAGAGAGAGAGAGAGTCAAGGAAGAGAGAGGGAGGAGAAGAGAGAGAGTCAAACGTAAGATAGAGGGAGGGAGAGAGAGAGCTAGAGAGAGAGAGTCAAAGAAAGATAGAGGGAGGAGAGAGAGAGCGAGAGAGAGCGAGGAGAGAGAGAGAGAGAGAGAGAGGAGAGGAGAGAGAGAGAGAGAAGAGATGGATGGAGGATAGGGAAGGGAAGGAGAGAGAGAGAGACAGAGACACTGTGAAACAGAGGAATAGACAGGTAGGCTGGATAAACCGCGACAGACAATGAACAAACAGAATAGAACCGGGCAGAGCTGGTTGGACTAAAGGAAGAGAAGCGCTGACGGTAGCTCGACAGGCCGGATAAATACGGCTACAGAGGAGAAAAATCGAAGACAAGCAGACAGATACATACAAAAAGCGAAAACAGAAAAAGGTTTCGTTGTTGTTGTTTTTTCATGAGAACGACGAGAGAAGGGCGGGTCGGGACCCAAGAGCAAAGCCGAGCAAACACGCGGGCAGTTGATTTTTTTTTGTAGAAAGCATCTTAAAGTTTACATTGCGATGGCGGTGTCTGTCTACTTATAAGATTAATAGGGGCTGGGTAAGGGAATCTTTCGTTATTCGTCTAGCCTTACTGTTCCAGAACGACGAACCTGATAAAGAGAAAAACAGAATGATGCAGTAGCTAGGCAGGTGTCGCGTGATCATCGCACAACGCAAAGGTATCGCTCAGGTAAATAGGTGTTTTAAAGATTACAATGAGTCCGAAAGCCGAAAGGTCGCTGAGCGGTGCGCAGTTCTCCTGGTCACCTGTCCAGCGGGCGGAGAGGAGGGGACGCGTGCGTGCCGTGGTGGACAGGGTCGGCCACCCAGCCCTTCCTCGATCCCCTACCCAGAGACACCGGGTCGAAACGAGCATCGAACCGAAGCCGGTGTGGAGAACGTGATCTCTACTCGTAGTAAACGGGCTGTATGTGAATTAATTCTTTTCCCACCCGATCGGGAATCGAACGAGCACCGAGCGAAACAGCGGGTGTTAGTCAACACACACACACACACACACACACACACACAACTAGGGGACGGGCAGAGCAGTGCGAGAACGGTGTACGAATATAGCAGATCTCTGAACAAAATCAGTTTCTGAAATTTATACTCGAAAGATTATATATATATATACTAAAACTTAATTCTAAAAAAAATAGCTTTGTTTCGAGGTCTTTCTAATTAAAGTAGAATTTAATTACTGCCCTCAGTGAAAGCTCATCATGCGAGGTATACCAACATCCGTAAAGACTGCAACCCATACTTCAAGAGTCAGATATTCCTCCGCCCTGGCTGGCCATCTTTCCAGCTGCTGTATTCCTCGCCTGTCTGCGCTTCTCCATCGTTAACTTACGAATTTATTTACCTTCAAAACTAATTTACTGAACTCTAATCCCTGTCCATCCGTACTTTATCTTACATAATAATAATAATAATAATAATAATAATAATAATAATAATAATAATAATAATAATAATAATAATAATAATATTAATAATAATGATGATGATGATGATGATGATGATGATAATAATAATAATAATAATAATAATAATAATAATAATAATAATAATAATAATAATAATAATAAAATAACAACAACAACAACAACTTACTTCGACTAATCTTCCTTGTTAATAAATTATTCATCTATCAATTTGCTAATTCAATTTTACTGTTATTTACTCTCTTGATTATGTATTTATCTTACGCTAATCCGATTAGCGACGGCCACGTCTCGCCCCGGGCTCCGTTGGTTTGTATATAACACGACGCGTGACTTAACAGCTTTGCGACGCGGAAAGAAAAAAAAAATTGCGGTTCACAGAAAACCTAAGGGGTGGGAAGCGGGGGGGGGGTATTGCCAGAACTCGTTTTAACCCTTCGTATGCCAGTCGGGTTTTTTAGCTCACTTACTTACTCGGGAACGGTAGTTAGCATTTGCGCTAAGCTGGCTGCATGTTTAGTCAACGCATCGGTCCATGCAAAACGCGGAATGGGGGCTTGGAGCGGTGTACGGACTTGTCGCGCCAAGGGGACATGTTAATGAGGAAGGGACCATGTCACATCCCCCCACTAAGTGCAGATTTAAAGAATAATGAGTTAGTAAGCCTACAGAGACTTTATAAAAATGATAATGAATACTGTTGGAGATGTGGGGCCCCAACCCCGGAGTAGCTCCCCCCACAGACAAAACCCGAACCGTTTCCGGCACTTAGTGCGCATGTGGTAAAACGTAGCCACTTCCTGCCTTTATCTTCTTCGCTATTACGCGAAACTAATTCTGTTTACTACGACATTTGAGTGCTTGACAACAGCTGACGGAATCTTTCAGGCGAGTCTCTGTCTGGTTAACGCAAAATGTTCCCATGGTTAAGATCGGAAACAAACGGGGAATTCTTCAGAATCGGTCCAATAGCCTGCGCGTAACCCCAGGCCTCTTGGCATCCCACAGGCTGTTGCTCAGAGATTACGGTGGAGTCTGAAACTAAAGACGTATTAGTGATAATAGATGCTCGTTCTTGATGCCTTCGCCGTACCTATCGTTTTCCAGGTGTATCATGCTAAGAATTCACTCATTTGGCAATTGGAGCTAAACCCCAGCTGTAGAGCTCATCCGGTACTTCCACGGTTACAGATTTCCATCTGATTGTTATTTACCTATTCACTATTGACGTTTTTTTGTTTTCTTTTTTTTTTAAACCCCCTTGGTGTTCAATATCAATACTTCTGGATATCTGGAGGAAAATCCGGTTAGAGGCTTCGTCACGTGATCAAACCCCCGCCTGGCGACGGCTTTTCAAACTAAAAGGCAAACGTTCGAGTCGCCGCTGCCCCTCTTCATGATCAGCTTTCGTCTCTGTCGACATTTCGAACTGACCGGAATTCCTCCAGCTCCGCCTCCTCTGTTGATCGGGATGTCTCTGCTCCTGCCTTCGTTGCTGCTGACGTTGTTTTCCCCTCCTTTTTTGTTTTGTTTTTGCAGTGTTATTAATAGCTAACTTCGATTTTAAATGTTAATTAATCCAAAAATTAATTAAGTTAAGGACGAGCAAAAAATTTTCTACGTACATCAGACAATAAAATAATTTATTTTTCTTAAATTAACGGAAGGGCTGAAAGTCGATTGATTTTATATTCGTGTTACTGCTACAGCTGATTCCGTTTGGCTAATAACCTCCTCGTCTAGTCTGACCAGGGAATTCTGCACGACAGTGCGTCTGTCAGCCTGCCTGTCCAGCTCGGCTCACCTGGCTCTGAGGCTTCTCCTGCTCTCGTTGTTTAAGTTGTCGGAAAAGAAAAATTACACGAAGAAAGACCGGGATTTAAAAATGGTGGAGCTGAGGAAGAAAAGAAGTGGAAAGGGGAAGTAAAAAAAATTTTTTTAAAACTTTCCTTCCTCCCCCCCCTTTACGCCTTTGGGGAGGAAGGAAAGTATTCAGCGAAGAGAGACGCGGAGAGAGAGCGAGAGAGAGAGCGACGGAGGCGAGAGAGGAGAGAGATGAGGAGAGAGGAGCGTGAGAGAGAGAGAGAGAGAGCTTGAGAGGAGGAGTGAGAGAGAGAGCGATTGACGAGATGGATGGAGAGAGAAGATGAGAGAGGAGAGAGACCGGAATGAGAGAGAGAGAGAGGAGAGAGAGATAGAGAGAGGAGAGAGAGAGAGATGGGAAAGCGGAGAGAGACGGAGAGAGAGAGGCGAGAGAGAGAGAGAGAGAGAGAGAGGGAGAGAGAGAGAGAGAGGAGAGATGAGGAGGAGAGAGAGGAGGAGCAGAGAGAGAGAGAGAGAGAGAGAGGAGATAGCGAAGGGGGAGATGATGGCAGAGAGGCAGAGAGGCAGAGAGAGAGAGAGAGAGAGAGGGGAGATGATGGAGGCAAGAGGGAGAAGAGAGAGCGAAAATACACAAAATTTGGAAAAATGTTTCGTATTAAATCACACAAAACACAAAAGAGTTGGGCATTACTTTCTAAAAAGGATATTTTTACTGTTGTGTCAAAGTTATTCTAATTCTCACGCTAAAATCTCTCTATTTTATTATCAAATATACCAATGATAGCTTGCCAGCGTATTTTTGTTGATATTAGTCGTTTCACTACGCATTTTCTTCTTCCTTGTCCACCCTCCCTCCCACCCGCCCTGACCTCCTCCATCCAGTGCACTACAGTAGTTGTTCCATTCTTCTCTCTCCCTCAGGACGGCAGAGAAAATCCGGAGTCTACGCAAAGAACCAGATGACCGTCGTCTCGCCACTGAAGATTACTTTGTCCCCGTATATCACCGCTCTCGGCAGTTACCGTGGCGGGCGAGACCAGCTCTCTCACCTCCACCGGCTCTCACCACACATCTCCGCTGACTTCCATTAACTGGTCAGAACGCGATGCTCTTACCACCACCACTACAAATAGTAATAATAGATATGTGAGATTACTAGTAACTATAATAAACCCATCTTATCTTCAAAATTTTAAAATCTAATACAAAAAATATTTTTTTAAAAAATTTTCTCGTTATATTATTATTATTATTATTATTATTATTATTATTATTATTATTATTATTATTGTTTGTTGTGTTGTGTGTTGTTGTTGTTGTTGTCAATATTGTTATTATAATATTATTGTGTTGTTGTTGTTGGTTGTGGTTGTTATTATTATTATTCTTATTATTATTATTATTATATTATTTATATTATTATTATTATTATTATTACTACTACTACTATTATTATTATTATTATTATCATTATATTATTATTATTATATTATTATTGTTTATTACTATTATTATTGTCAATATTATTGTTAATATTATTAACATTATTATCAATGTCATTATTGTCCGCTGTTTACTCTTTTTTAATACTCATTTTAGAGTTATCTCTTTTATAATTTTTATTCTATTTAATTAGTGTCGTTTTTAGTATATGTGAAATCGTTGCATCTGAAACACCAACATCGATAATTACAGGTGAACAGGTGGGCAGGCAGGTAGGGAAGAAGGAAGGGAAGGTAGGCAGAAATCCGCCCACACCTCTTGGACGTGTCTACTGAAGTAAATGAAAAGATGATTTTCTGGCAGTCGGATAAAACTTCAGCGTTACCTAGAGACGGCCGGGTCCACATCAACTGCACACCTTCAACGATGGTGCGTCCTACTATATATATACTACTTGCAAAAGATTATTTTAAAACTTATTACTGTCAGATTTCTTTGACAAAGAAAACTGACTGCTGTCTGGCTGGCTAAGGTTCAGTTCACCCTTTCGCTGTTAGCTAGTCTTAAGTGCGTTTTCCTAAAAGGGAAAAGAAATATTTCTTCCGGCTCTTTGGTACAATTATCGCTTCTTTCTTCTTCTCGCACAAATGCTCGTTCGATTTGATTCTCGGACCGTTTAATTCCCTACGTGAAAACAATATATCACCTGGATTTATCTCCACGTACCTGTACAGATGGCGTACAAACAACTCGTAACAAAACGGCAATTTAAAGGGCAGTCCCTTTTTTTAACTTAGGGTCTTATTAAATAAACGCGAAAGTTTAGCTGAAGTTTTCAGACAGTCAGCGGTTAAGTGACTGGGAAAAGTTAACCCCAGAAGATTCCTTTTCCCTCTCCATCTATCTGTTTCCTCCCGATGTGCTGCTGCTGCTGCTGCTGCTGTTGTCTTCTTTTAAATATGTCTATCGCATCTGCATTTTCGTTTCTATTGTTCAGTTTGATCCTCTCCTCATCCCAGTCCTGTTTCTCTCCCCTTCTACCGTATAATTATTTCCTCACCTCTAAAAAGAAAGTCTTTATTATCTCGGTAAAAAAAAACTCAAGGTAAGAAGATCATTATTCTTTGTCTACATTTAAAAAAAAAGGGGGAAACCTACGATAGCTGCGTAAATAATTGCATAAACAAATGAATAGATATTTAAATCCCTTTAAAAAAAGACAAGGTTAATTGCCGATTTTAATGCGCCCTATTCTCTGTCCATGTCCACGGGGCAGTTACTGAGGCTTCGTGGAACTTCTCTGGTTCCGGGGAAAAAGGAAGATGCGGCGGGGCCTCAGTATTAAGGGATGCAGTTTTCCATTTCCCACCGGGGACGACGACCAGTCCGAGCCGTCTGAGTCCTACAAACACGGGGACGAGGGAGCTTTCTCACCTGTCTCGGCCCGAACTTCCTTCTGTCTGTTTGTCCGGTTTCCAGCTCTGGATGGGCTAAATACCAAAACGTGGGGTAATTACCTCCACACCCCCTCCCAAACCCCTTATTTTTATAGAGAAAAATTAGAGGTAAAAGCCGGTTGCCCCGCTGTACACGAAATCGACGGCGGGGGCCGGCTGACTCCCGGCGGGTCGTGGTTAGTTACTGGGGATAGGGGTGCGTTTCCGGACTGAATCGGCGCGGTGGTAGAAGTCTCCCTAAAAACGTGTCCCTCGTTAAGCTTACTCCCGCCTCCACCCTCGTCGGGTAAGTCACTAAGGCCGCCAGGGGCCGGGTACCAGCTTAGAGACGTCAACATCAGAACCCCACCTCTGAACTGTAGCAATACTCCGGGGTCTCGCCCCTTTTTTTATCCACCCCAATTCCCCCACTCGTAATGTTTACTGATGTTACTGTCCCGCGGGTACCCTAAAGTTCTCGCCAAACCTCCTGCCCCTGTCGCTGTTTCGTTTAGTTGATTATAACTCCCGTGAAAACCACAGCGTAAATATAAACGGACGGGTAAAAGAGCAGGTGGGCGGCCATCCGTCCCCTCGTCTCCTCCCGACCCCGACCCCGAGTTAAGTCTGATGTCGTGATCTGGCCGCGGCTGTTTTCCCCCTAAACCAGAATGCTGCTGAAACTGGTTAGCTACATCACCCCATTACTTAAATGCAATAATAATATAAAATAATAATAATAATAATAATAATAATAATAATAATAATAATAATAATAATAATAATATAATAATATTAATGATGATGATAATAATAATAATAATAATAATGATAATGATCAACCAACAACAACAACAACAACACAACAACAACAATAATAATAATAATAATAATAATAATATAATAATAATAATAATAATAATCATAATAATAATAATAATAATAATACAAGTTCTTTGAGCCACGTTAATCGAACCGGTTCCTTCGGAACGGGTTCTGTCCCCTGGTGCCGCCGACCCCTTGCAAGGGTTTTGTCCACGAATGTCCGTGGTTCGCGGGGAGGGGTCGCACCCGAGAACAATGGCATCTGCTATTCCACCGGGGGACGAAGGGAATCTGACCATTAAAGAACTTACAGCCGACTTCGACAAAGGTGAGTAAACAACAAAGGCCCGCCCAGGTAGTCCAGGGCGGGGCACTTCTTCTAATCACTGTCTGGTTCCCACCCCGACAACCCGCCGTCGCGCTGTACCACCTCGAAGCCTATCGCTGCTCTATGGATTTCAGAGTTATTTATTTATTATCAAGCAGACCGCACCATTTACTCTGCGGAAGGGAGAACCATGAACCCTGACCGACTGCCGCGTTCTCCCTCGCCTGGTAAGAGAATCCGGAGGACGCAGACCTCGGATCACGTGTTGAGATTCCAGCCCTCGTTGAATTATCACCGAAGAACGAGGGATGAATACTCGAACATCGGTCGACTCCGTGGTTACCTGGGCTGTTTCTCGCTAGGTTCGTTACAAGGCAAAAAACAACAACAGCAACACACATCGGTCTCAAGGTGAGAGCGTTGGTAAGTCGGTGCGGTACAAACAGAATTCTTATATATATATATACAAATATTCCAGTAAATAAGCCAAATAACGTTAGACAGAAAACTTAATTAACATTGATTTGTTTTCTCGCTATGTTGCACTTAATATTTAGATTGGAATTATTCTTCTTTTTAACCTTGTTGTGTACATTTCGCACACCAAAAAAACAGTGGCAAAGGAAAGAAAGAGAACGATTACAGGCGAAGAGTAAGAAAGAGGGGGGGAGAGAGAAACGGCGCGCGGGGGAGAGTGAGGAAGAGGAGAGAGAGAGAGAGAGAGAGAGAGAGAGAGAGAGGAGAGGAGAGAGAGAGAGAGAGAGAGAGAGAGAGAGAGAGAGAGAGAGAGAGATGAGAGGAGAGAGAGATATGATGATGATGATGCTGATGTCGGTACAGAGAGAGATGGAAAGAGAGAGATGGTGATGAGATGTCGGTACACAGAGAGAGATGGAGAGCGAGAGATGGTAGATTGAGTGGTCAGAGAGAGAGATGGAGAGAGAGAGATGGTGATGATGATGTCGGTACAGAGAGAGATGGAGAGAGAGAGAGATGGTGATGATGATGATGATATCGGTACAGAGAGAGAGAGAGAGAGAAGATTTTTAAAGTTAATGTGTCGGAAAGGTACAAGTAAGTAAGGCCGATACTTTTATCTAAATAAATTACTCCGGACATTTCTGATTTAAGTACTAAATATTGAATCTATAAGGTCGATCGGAGTTTGTAGGCAGTCTGTCGAGGCGCACATCACCTTGCTGTGCTAGTTAGAGCCACACCGGAGGTACATTCATCAGTGCAGTAATACCTATGATAAATACATGTGCGGTTTTTTTGGCAGGTGAGGTCGGATATACGACGCCATACATTGCATCGATTGTTAAATGAAGCGAAAGTTACGGTAACCAGAAGTCGTATCCCAGGTCGGAAGAGCCGGGATTAATTTAAAAAGAAAACCAAGCCATCCTAAGCACGGGTGCGCCAGGCTATATAGTGACGGTTGTAGGCAGCCACCCAGCTATTATAATTACGGTTAGATGGGTTCTAACGACAGCTGAAACTGCAACGTTTGTCCGCGAAAGGGCGACTCGTCTGTGAGCAGTTCTCTTAGAATTACCACACACGTTCTTCTTCTCCGCCTTCCCCCTCTCGAAGTCTGCTCCATTCTGCCGCTTATCCCTCGTATCCGTTTTAATTAATCACGAAAGGGTTTCTGTTCCTTTCTGAAATAATATACAGTCTTCTTTTTACCCGAACCCCGTTAACTCTGTCACGTCCAAACCGATCGGTTAATGCGAATTCACCGCCCTCCATTCCTTATATTTGAATAACCGTCCGACGGTATTTAAATGTCTTCAAAAGGTTCAATGAGAAAAACCCCCCTGACCCCTGTCTATCCCGATCTCCTTGATTAAAATCGCAATCTATTTCCCTTTAAAAACAGAACAGAACCCCGCCCCAGAACTGGTTAGTGTTCAGTACAGGGTCCGACCAATAATACCACCCCCGTTGACTGAAACATACATACACCGTGGACGGTCGACGATACGCGCTCACAGCCATGCGACGACGGATGCTATAATTTAGGCCACAGCCCCCTGTACACAAAAATCAAGGAAACTCCAAAATACAACAATGCACAATTAGGTCCGCATTAAAAAAAAACTTTCCCCAAAAATCAGTAAGTATTTAGCGTTTAAGAATTTCTAAAAAAACACTAACAGATTTATTTATCTCAACAAGTGTGTAAAAACATAAGCACTAGTTTTAAGTGTATGTCTTAAAAGCAACAAAGTGCTTATATATGTATCTGCTAAAGCGAAAATACTCATAATTGTTTCTTGAATATTATCTGTTTACATATTTTCAGATTTCAGGTTATTTCTTTTAAACGAACACGCAGTTCCGCGAGAACTATTTCAGGCTGGCTGTTTTCCGTACAGTTCGTTGACACAATGTCCTAGGACTGAATTCGACATGAATACTCGGAGAGACATGTCAGCCCCTCGCCCCTGCGGGGGATGAAATTAACGTTTCTTGTTTTTTTTTCTTCTGAACATTTGTTTATATTCTATCGCTTAACCCTAAATATTAAAACTGACATGTGCACATACATCTGTCTATAAATGCCCAAGACCGCATCGGGAATACGCTCCCTGTTAATTTATATTTTTTAAAAAATATATTTTTTTGGATGCACAGAAATATACCGAGGTGTTGTGTCTCTCTCCTCTGTGTGTGTGTGTGTGTTTGTGTGGTGTGGTATGTGTAGTGTGTGTATGGTGTGTGCGTGCTCTAAAGTTGATAAGTCAACCAACAGAAAGAGAGAGAGATGGAGAGAGATGGAGAGATGGAGAGAGAGAGAGAGAGAGATGGAGAGAGAGAGAGAGAGATGGAGAGAGAGATGGAGAGAGACAAAGAGAGAGAGAGAGATGGAGAGAGAGAGAGAGAGAGAGAGATAGAGGGGAGGAGAGAGATGGAGAGAGCTGGAGGATGGAGAGGAGAGATGGAGAGTGAGAGAGCGAGAGAGATGGAGAGAGAGAGAGAGAGAGAGAGAGGGGAGCGATGGAGGAGAGAGAGAGAGAGATGGAGAGAGATGGAGAGATGGAGAGAGAAGATGCGAGATGGAGAGAGAGAGACGGTAATACTATTCGCTCTTTTGTCTTGTGTGTGTGGGGAGGGGAGTACATAACTAAAAAGAATTTTAAAAATTCCAGGAGCTTAAATGATGAAAATCTGTCAAACCGGCTGATGACACAAAGGTACCTGTTTATTATATATGTGTGTATAGTGTCACGAGAAGAAAACTCCGCCGCGTGATACGGGGTGGTCTACTTGGAATGCAAAATAACTCTTTCCACGACAAAAGTCAGATTTAATAGAATCCTAATTAAACCAGCCACTATATTCCCACCTGGATGCACCTTTAGTTTTAGTATATAATTCTAGATATATTACAAATAAACATTTCCTGCTGTGTTCACTGTTTATGTGTTGTAGCATAGAAAGGAGAGTAAAGGAAATGACAAGATCAGATATAAAGTGATTTACATTACATCTGTAGTGGATGGAGACTGCTGCAGTAGGTACATAGTTTGCTTACCTGGTTGCATGCTCGTTATCCCATTATAAAAATTATAGGCTCTCAAGTTGTTGTTTCCGTCGGGGATATATATATATTGTTTAATATTTAATTCTATTTTATCCATAATAAAAATTAGAATTACCCGCGTACCTGGGCCGTGTTACGTTTCTTCTACATCATTTACAGTTGTTGTTTGTTGACAGGTGAGAAGTGGATACTTATCGTAAAGAAGACTTACCTTAGTGGTAGGAAAAGAAAACACAGCGACTTACCTGGGTATCTCGGACCGAGATAGCCCCCGTACCGCGCTAGCACCCAGGGGTTGAACAAGGTGTGGTCTCTGTAGAGTCCCAGATTTACCGCCGGCCCGATGGCCGTCGGGGTCGGTGGCAGGCCCGTAGCCCATGTCGATGTACCGGCAGCGGTCAGAGGGTGGCCGCAGAGTCGCACGGGCGTGAACCCACCCGAGGTATTCCGATACAGGCTTTCAGAGTTCTGCACGCATTTGAGCGGGTAATGCAGTCCGGGAGGGGGCTGGTGGTAGTCGGAGAACCGGTCCTTGTCCTCGGTCCCGGGCTTCTCCGCCGCCCGACCGGGAGCCGGCGTGACGGCCGCCGCGCTGTTCGCCTGCGCCGCCGCGGGTCTCTTGGCGCTGCTGTCCGAGGAGTCGGCGCCGATCAGCGACTCGATGGTAAAGCCGGTGCTTCGTCTGGGAGGGGCGTCCATCGCGGTCAGCCTGGGCAATGACCGCAGCAAGCTTTCAACCACCATTCCCTGCGACGGGGGTTTGGAATTCGTGGTGGTGCTGGGAATTCGGTAGGGCGGGGGGTGGGAGGTGTGGGGGGGGGGACTTTCTCTCCCTCCTCCTCCTCCTCCTCCTCCTTCCTCCGCCGCTGTCCCTTCGCGCGTGGGGGGGGGGAGAAACCTCGGTTAGGGTTTCACCGCGAGCAGGCTCCGACCAGATCACAGCGCCCGTCTGTGCGCGCGCTCCCTGTCTCGCTCGGCTCAATCAAACGAGCCCCGGTCCTCGGCGGCTGTTCATACGACAACCGCTGTGATACTATCTCGGCCGTGTCAGCGGCTACATCCAATTAAATCGGAATTACATGCGATGGAGGTGGCGTCTCGCGCGGCGCCGCCACGCCGATTGCGCCGGCCGCCTCCTCGCGGGTTGGGGACGGGTGGACGA
>JACATO010002044.1:0-32500 GCA_018389105.1 Nautilus pompilius
CGAAATACCTTTAATAAGTTCCGCGCCATTCCGCTTCGCCGATATCAAAAAGTTGGCTCTTTATTTTTTTGCGTGTGACGTCACTCGTTTGGTTCCTTATTTTTGTTCTGTTTTATTCTGGATCTTTGGAACATTTGGAGGCAAATCCCCTCCTCTGTCTGAGAAGATGCATTTTTTAAAAAAAAACGGTTTCAGTCGGTCACAAACTAAAGAGTTCTCAACTGAACTATGTGTTTTTTTCTCTCCCAATCAACAGAAATGTCGAGACGGCGTGTCTTAGAAATTAAGATAAATAAAGAAAGAAAGAAGGTGGCGCTATACGGCTCCATTAGCTGTCAAAGCCAATAAAGAGAATAATCCGATACTCATTAACCAGCATGCTTCCAGATTCCAACTTAACTATTAAAAACGAAATTCTGTTTTGATTTAGATATAAGGTAAAGTCTTTAGCTTATGAACACACACACACACACACAATGTGCACTTCCTCGCAGGAATAATGAGTTGACTTTTCACATTTTTCTTTAATAACGGAAATATTTGAGGAGCGCTGAGCCGGAAGGAGCAAAGCAGTTTCCATCAGTGCTGAATTAGAAGTAATGCAGAGAACCCTGTAAGTGCAAAACGAGTCGTGTAGAATTCTACGACATAACAACATAGCTGATATGTAAGAGTAGTTAAGTGATAGACCGGAAGTTTGTTAAGCAAAAATTCTGGAAGTGTTAATCCGGAAGTAAGTAAAGCAAGGTGCTTAGGAAGTGCTAAGCCGGAAGTAAACAAGTTGCAAGATATCATGAATTTTATTTTTTAATAAACTAGAATTTTTGACAATAGTATTATAATGGATGGAAATAAAATACGCAAAAGATATTTTTGACTCATTAAGTATCACAGAATATGGTCAATAATAATAATAATAATAATAATAATAATAATAATAATATAATAATAATAATATAATAATAATAATAATTAATAATAAATGCAGATGAGGAGGTTAGGTTTTCATTATTGGAGAAAATGCAGAATGAGTGATTTGAGAGAGATGGAGAGAGAAGAGAGAGAGAGAGAGAGAGAGAGAGAGAGAGAGAGAGAGAGAGTATGACGTCATCACGACACAGAGAGAGAATGGAGAGAGAGGAGAGAGTTAACCTCGCAGTTTTTCGGCTTCAAATCGGCGCGCTGGATGCTAGTAACTCATCCTTTCTTTGCTCCCCCACCCTCTCACCCGTCGGTAACGCACGAGATACTACTAACTTATATTATGACGGCCATGATGATGGTAGATTAAACACCCGGCCTTGAACTTGAAACAGGAATGGTGGTGAGGCGAGTGGTGCCGACTGGCCCAGTATTTTATTTATTTTTTAAAAAAAAGAAAAAAAAATTCTTGAATGACTGTTTCAAGCAGTTGGCCTAAGGAGGGATCCCTTCGACTTTGTTTGGGGTCTGTAGTGGTCCGGCCTCACATCCCTTGCCAGATGCGCGAGCTTTTTTTAAACAAGACCGCCCCCTGGAGGCGTTAAGTGAAAACAGGAACGCGGCGGGCAGCGACTAAAGAAAAGAAAAAGGAAACGAGTGGTCATTCGGTTTTCATTATGTCGCAGCCAGATATTTTCTCACAAGTAAACGGAGGCTGAAATATTTTTTTCTGGGAAAATTTTTGCTGGCCCTCCATTTGGAGTTCTTTGTTTATGGTGCCCAGTTCTGCCTATATAAAGAAAAACCTGGATTCTGGATATGTTTCTATACCATAAGAGATTCTCGACTCTCTCTCTCTCTCTCCATCTCTCTCTCTCTCTCTCTCTCTCTCTCATATATATCTCTATAACTTTAAACGGATAGCAAAATTTTGTGCAACCGATAATCTGTCATCTCGATAGCTGATTTAGCGAATTATTTCTGGTAAAAAAAAAAAGCAAAACACATCATCACAGCAACATATGACTACATTTTATAAAAAAATCAGGATAGCTAATCTCGCAGGGACCAGTCACCGACTTCCTGGGTAGGCGATTGGCAAGGCATGCCCCATAGATCAGGTTGACCACGGGCATCATTAAGTCATCTTATTGATTTAATTTATTAATTTATTTCTTGCAAATCAGTGGTAAGGGTAGGGTTGGTGCGGTGGGTGGAAGCCTCTTGAGCCCCCAGTTTCGAATCTCACAGAGATCGGCCTGGCGCCCCCCTGGCTCCCGTTCGCCAAATGGCTTTCTTCCCCATTTAGAAATCGAGAAGTTCTAATAAAGGCTTTCTGTGGGTACGTTTTTGTGTGTGTGTGTGTGGGGGGGGGGCTGGTGAAAAAGACCCGGTTTGGACGGCTTGTAAGAACTCCACACCCACATTCCCTTTCCCCCTGGTCGACCTTAGATCACATCTGTGACCCGAGACCGTCGGTCTCCGGGTGGCTCTCGGCCTAAGTCAGTGAGGCCAGCGGTCAGGGTGATCGCGGAAGAACACACCCCGACCTGAGTGTAGACAGGCACCTCACTCCACGGAGACACCGACGCGCGGTACTTTGGTCGGCTACACGCGGCGTCTCTCTAAAACCCCGATGGGGTCCCCGCGGAAGTGAAGCTCTTCACTATGAGACACGATAATGATAGCGGAATGGAAATCGGCATTGAGGCTTTTCTTTGAGGACAAACAGCGAAGCAGAAGCCAGGGGTTGGCAGATCATTATCGTGAAACTGCTCGTTTGCAACTTTAAAGGTCACGTGGGGTCATGCCGTATTTTCGTTCTGTGTTTCTTTGATATGCCACTTAGCGCCGGGCCTGAAGGTGACTTGTCACGTCCGTATTGTGTTTCGCCCGTGCACACTTATTACCAGGCCGTTGGTCGGGAAGAGGGGTAAACGATCCGGCCTTGACAGTGGTCTCCCACCGCGGGTGACCCGAGGAACGCCGCCTGGCGGAGACTTGACACCTCTGTCCTTCACCTCGCTAATTGCTCGCAATTAATTATTAGCCGAGCTTCAGGTGATAAATGCGACCAAACTCTTCGAACGTGCCTGGGATGCTTACGTTGGCAAGTGCAATCTTGGACAAACTCGCCCCTCCGCCATTTCAAAACTCACAGATCTGCCCGAGATATTAAATAAAAGAATAAAGGCGATATCACCTGAGCCTCGAAGATTAATGCAGCTGGCGGAAAGGACCCCTCCCTATCGCTTATTTACTTTGCACAGAGAAACCAGATTTTCTTTTTTGTCTTCTTCTAAAAGACGTAACTACACCCGACACTAACGCGTACATGTGGATTTTACGAATCCCCCCCTGCCTTTCCGCGAGTTATAATTTATTGCACTTCGATGAACTTACGGTCGCAGCGTTTCCTTCGCATATCAGTCGGTGCTCCGACCAAACGCCCTGTTCGTGTGCAGTAAAAAGGCAATTAAACTGTCGAGGAAATTCTGACTCGAAGCTACACCGAGGTGGCTGGCTGGTAGAGCGACTAGTGCCGAAAGACTTTGCATTTTTCCAAATTACACTGGCAGCCGAGTCAGCTGCGCTGCTCGGATTACCTTTTCATGAAGGATGCTTTAAGCGATTCGATAAATTCCGAAGCGATTAATAACTGATGCCCTTTCGTTTACCAACCACCAGTCGTTCCAAAATGTACGCTCAGGCTCAGGTCCCGATTTTGGCAGCGATTCTGTTCATCATATTTGCATTTTCTTTATTATTATTATTATTAATATTATTATTGGAAACGGCGGCCGGCAAGAGGTTAAAACGATCTCTTTCACAATGGCTTCAGAGAAGTTCGCTTTCTAAAACCCTGCCAATGTCGCAAAGGAGAGGGAAGAAGGGTGGGGCTCGGTTCGCCAGCCACTGTCTTCTGTCAAACTATTTATCTTGTGGGCACAGACTCACACACAAACACACACACACACGGCTTTCATTGTTTGCTCCGGGCGGGTGGCCATAACTTGATCCCGCAATTCCCAAGAACAAAGAAATACCTCGAGACGGTCGTCTGCTTCTGGTGCATATATCCTCTCCACCTCGCTGTAGTCCCTTTCTTCCGAGTGGAATGTAATGTCGTGCAAGAATGAGCGATAGATCAGAACCATGTTCCGGTACAGCCTCGTTTTAGCGCTCTAACCAACCATTTTTGTTGACCACCATGGAATTATGATTTTTCCTAATTATTACCGATCGTTTCAACAATTCTGACGTCTTATCTACTATTCTGTTCTTGGTAGTTCTTATTGGTTTTGCGTCGCCATGTTCGATCTGACCAAGGTAATCTCCATCATAGCGACGGGCCACGGTTGTTTGCTCTTTCACTGCCGTCGGGTACTGATATTTGTCGTGTAGAGATGATAGCAACCGGAAGCAGACGCCAGGGACTTACTGGTTGATTGTAACAGCGGAGTGGCATGCGCTGTAGTTGTCGTGTACGCCGTGTGTCGGGAGAAGTGCCCTTAACCCCGCCCAACACGCTGGCCTCTCTCGAAAAGTCTCACTGATGCTCTTTTCTCTATAAAACTTCAGAAAGCAGCTCTTTCTCGACGAAGTCTCGTTTTCTCGCGATGACAGGGCGGCTTGATCCAATCCACCTCCACCAACAGTCACGTTTCCCTCGAAAGCAGATCGAGTTTCGGGTGACGAGATAGTAGCACATGGACGTGAACACAGGTGGGTAATCCGTGAACGTTTTAATTAAAAACAACAAACAATGGGGTAATCCTTTTGTTTTGGTAGACGGAGTTAGTGCATAGATGCGTCAAGAGTTAGAAGCACAAAACGTCACGAAATTACTGTTTCTAGAAAGTTACTCGGTTCCAGAACCAAATTCGTTATTCTCAGAATAATCAGTATATATTCTACCATATCGAAATAATGAGAAAAACCGTCTAGCGTGGCTTTTAAAGCGTGTAAGTCTTTGGATAATCTGTTATTTTCTGCCGGTAACGTGTCGAATTTTCCATATCTCTCTGTCTTACCTTGTAAAAAATATGTGTTTTTGTTTGTGTGTTTATATATAAATATGTTCTAAAAATAAATTAAACTGAATAGTTTGATTAGATCATTTATTTTTTATCTACTATCGTTAGATATACAGTATCAAATCGATTAATACTTGTAAGTTCCATTTATGTACCGCCAGGTGGCGTATAGTGCAAGTCACAGGGGAGATAAGAGAAAAATAGGAGGGGAAAGAAGTTCAAAGTGCAAACCTCCACGCAGGATTCAATATAGAGGGTAGGGTACAGTATTTTGTAACCAGGAACAAAATTTGCAAGAAAGTTGACTTCTGAATTTTTTAAGAATTATTTATTTATTTTTATTTTTACAGTAAACTTAAGCCTGTGCTTTAGAAACTTTCGCTGATTTCTGAAATATATTTAAAATATCACGTGTAGACAATAAAGAGTGGTTTAGATGCATTGATGTATCTACGGTTTGCCAGTTTGCTTTGGCGAATAAAGCCAAATTTAGGTCCGGCCTAGAATGTCAATATTATAACCAGTATTCCTTATTAGTGAATGTGAAAGAAAATTTATTTAAATAATAATTTATCGTATTAGCTTTGGTGACCAGGCAAGTAGCTACTTAGGTATGGTTGGGGATTTTGAGCAATGGTTAATGTGCAAGTGCAGTCAAGAGTTATCTTTCCCTCCACGCGGAATGCCCACCACGTGCACCCGGAAGAAAACCAAGCTAGGACTGTTCATTTTGAGGGAAGCGGAGTATCAGCAGCGGGAAAACATCATGCCAGGGGTACTGACCGACATGCGAAAAAGGGGCCTTACCTTAACAGTCCAGTAGTCTATCACTGGACTAACGGCCACTCAGATCCTTAGTTTAGCCGCTACAAGAAGGCAAGGAGCTCATAAAAGGCTTCCAAAAAGAAGGAAACTGCTTTACGTTATCAGCAACAACCACTGACGATTTATATTAACTTATTGGGTATAATTAATTTATAGAAAGTTTACCTAAGACCAGAAGAAATTATTGTACACGGCTATACAAGCATGATGCGGGACGGGCGTGGATGGGTCCAGTTTGAAAAACACGAGAGGCAAAGAATTGTATGTCCACAGTTAGTTCGGCTGATGGTCACCCGAGATGAATATAAAGCCCAGGTTATTTTCTGCTGTATAGGACCTTACGTCTTCGGTCAAAAGCTGCTTATGTCGCTGATATCGATAGTCTAAAAGATTGCTGCATTTTCCCGAATTCCGACGAGGAAAAAAATTCAGCTCGAACCTTTGAAGGCGCTGAATAAATGCGAGGCTGATAAACTTCAGTACTTGCAAGTGTGGATGCGTGGGACTTAGAGTACAGTAATCAGAGGTATCGGATTGAAAAGTAGTTTCATTAGCAATTCAGATTTGTGGAAAGATATGCAAGAGAAATCTTAATGACCTCTGATAAGCTGCATGGTAATATTCTAGATAGGGCAAATATAGTCTTGTATCCGTTCAAGTAGGCATAGCACCAAAGTAAACACAGCATGCCACCAGTCCTCTTGTTCATGTAAAGCATTGCATTATCAAAAGGACAGGCTGCCTGTCTTGGTACCCCGTCCATTTTTAAAAGCCTGCTAGGTTTCGAAAACTTGCCAAGACATAAATCGGGATGGATCCGAATGGAAGCTCTTAAAGATCGCAAGGGGATTTATAGAACCGAAACAGCAAGGTCTTGGACTACCGAGATCTCGTTACCATTTAATATCTGCAAATAAAAAAAATCTTTAAAAGTCGCAGTCTTAAACTGCAGGGCACGGGGCACCATTAGACGAATTATTATAAAATATACCTTCTATCTGGGTCGGTAGGGGGGGGAAATGGGGTAGCTGTTACAAGGGGAAGTTGTTACGACACAATTAATTTCTAATTAAACGCAGATTTCCAGCTATAGCCGACGTCTTTTTGGAGATCAGATCACACGACGTTGATCACAGCTCATTAATTAGAAGTTACCGGTGCTATAACAACTTGCTCCCGTCCTCCAACAACTAGCCTCATTTTTGCTTTCTAAAATAGGTCTTTCTCTTAACCTAGCATTGGATTCTTTAACTCCTGGAGAGAGGAAAAAAAAAATCAACGGCAAGGCAAAAAATACCAGTGCAAACGTTTTCTGGCCAAAAAGAGGTACACCCGTAGTGTTCAGGGTAGAGCTCACGACGTGTGTGATTGCCAGGATCCTCGATATGTTCGCCAACATTTGGTCGAAGGATGGCAGCAGCAGCAGCAGCGAGTCTGTCAGCGGGAAAGAGCGTGAATAAAAGTAGAGCGCGGACCTTTCTTCGTCGCCAAGAATGTTTATCTAGGTTTTATTGAATAGATGTTTTCCTTTTTCCGAGTGGCTGACGATAAGAGAGAGAGAGGACGTGATGGTGAAGGGGGCTTCCTGCAGGGACTTGGTCACGTCGCCCGCTTCCACTGTCTGATTTCGCCAGAACATCAGCAAGAACATCGCGGATAGCAGAGAGACTGTTTATCAGCGCAAAATAAACGTCCAATTCCTTCCCGTAGCTACTAGGGTTGTTGCTGTTTGTTTTGTTTGCCAACCTCTTCTCCATCCCAGGGTTGAAGGTAAGGGGGTTGGGGAATTATGGACCTTGATAAACCTGAGTGGTCCAAACATAAACCAACCCAGAGGTCGAGTGGGATAAGCGGGGCGGAGAGTTGCAAGCCTTGTCGCGTGCTGATCGCTTTATACTGACAAAAACAGCCGTAACTAATATCTGTTCCATATATTTGTGGACTGAAAATATGAGGGAGGGGGAGAAATAAACAGTATTCACGCCTTATCCTACTAAATCTGCGTGCTTAATTCTCCCCCCTTTTTTGTTTTAGTTTGTTATAAACAGCAACGGTGTGGGGAGTTGTTTATGATTAATTTATTTGTCTGGGCTATAAGCGGCCTCCGAATATGCACATCTAACAGGGCTATTGAGCGCCATTTTGTTACTGTTCCTGGATTGTTTAAACAGTCGGATAGTGAGGGTGAACAGCTCGAGAACATGGCTACTAGAGTAGAGGGTACCACTACACTATTTAATGGCACTTAGCATACCTGACATGTATGTCAATTAAATTATCCTGAAAGCAAATATTTTTCTGAGTAAGAAAGTGTCCATGAAACTCGGATACGTTTTGAACGGTTTACTTTACTGATGAAAATATGATGGGAGGAAATCTACTGCGACCGTCATAGCCGGAGATGATTATTAATTATCCAACACATCTTTCGCTTTGCCACTGGCTGCCCAGAGTAGAATTATTGAAGGTAACTTCCATATGGTTCTCTTATAAATTCAAACCTGCTTTTTTACTCAAGACAACAATTCTTTTTGTGTTAATAATAATAATAATAATAATAATAATAATAATAATAATAATAATAATAATAATAATGAAATACTGTGGGTTGAAAGTCTTCCGTAATCTTTCAATTAATTCTATCAATAGATAACTAACCGATTCGTAGCAGCCCATTGTCTTTATCCAACATTCAGTTGACGATACCTTTATTAAAATAAACATCTCGTGAACATTTAATTGAAATTGCATTAAATAGCTTCATATATAATGGTTAGAATTGATTTCATAACCAGGAAAGTTAAGACTTTTTGTGCACTGTTCATGATTTGAGGGAATTTTAACAAAAATGGAAAATACAAGAGAGGCAGTAACAAAAAGGCATACCTAACAAAGAAATTCTCGGAGAGCACTGTATTCATTTTCAAACAAAAATAATGGAGACGATTGTTATTCGAAAATTCCCTCTAGGTTTTAGCTGCACTTAGTGCGCTGGTTAGTCTGCTGGACTGCTAAAGGTCAAAGGCCAGAGTCAGAATCGCGATCAGGGAAGGCTTGGCTTGGCGTACTTCTTTCTATAGCATGGATTCTTTTTGCTCTTTTTCACTAGCCGGTCGCGATGGGTTTTTCCGGTTACTCCGGTTTCTTTAAACACCTAAAAAGGGTAGTTTAATACGGTTTTTCTGAGACGTGCACGTGATTTAGGTTCCTCGGAAACTCTTCACCGGCTTGTACTTTGACCACCATGGAAGAGCCCCCAATAATACCTAGGTTACTATTTGGTCATCATGATTGTGATACATAATAATTTCGGCTTTGAGTAGATATTCATAGCGGGATTCGCCAAAAAAAAAAGAAGAAGAAACATACTCAAGTATGAAAAAGACGTTTGTCTATATCTAACTTTTCAGGTTACCTGTATTATAAAACCATTGTAAGTAACCGTTTGGGAACTCGTCAAATACACTTTTGTAAAAAGTCAGTTCAGGTTTCCAACGATTAGTTTCTGCGGGCTACAAACTATGTGAAAGTTTTACAAATAAACTGTTTGGCCACTAAGGTAACGTCTTTATATATCAGCTTGCGTTATAATATATTTAACTTAAAATTCTTTCTAAAAACGTTTTTTTTTTAAAAAATATATCTATATATAATCGTTGGTTTATGTGTGATAAATAGATTAGAAACAACAGGTTTTTATTTACGGAAAGTCTGCGTATGATCAGTGATATTACAGAATATCAGGTAGTTCCAATAGCGAGCGGTTATAGCTGGTTGTGCCAAATGAAACTAAGGAAACAGATTAGAAGACTTGTTAACATCAGTTTGTTTGCATTAAAAAAGACGTTTAAATGAATATTCAAATGCACTGGTACATTAAAGGCCAAAACACCTCAATATTGGAAAAATTAAAAGATGAAGATGATTACTTTTCGAGTAATTTGTTGATAGGCACAGTTCTCCCACTCAACGTGGGGCGCTAATCATGGAAACAAAAAAGGGGGAGCAGCAGAGGTGGTCTTGTATTTTTATTTTGTGTATTTTAGTTCTTTTGCCAAGAAAGATCCTGATTCAACGAAGGCCAAATGTAATTTGAATATTCCAATGAGCCGACGCAGAGCATTAACAATGGACTGAGCACACTTAAAGTTATTCGCGGATGTGGGTCTGCAGCAAAGAATAATTCAGCGTGGAAAGTGAAAGGGCGGCTATCGCCATAAATTGACGGTTTTAAACGGTACGGCGTTGCAAAGAAATACTCTGCTTTTAAAGATACTATCTCAAAACTCCGAAGAAATATCGGGAAGAAGTCAAGACTGGAAACAAGAGAGGTTGAGAAAGAAACGGCAGACTGGTTTAAAGGAAGACATCTGAACATAGCGAGAGCAGAAGAAAGGATAGCGAACGACTTGCAGGCGATGTACTCTGCGAATAACCACGCTTAAAATTAACACTTCACTAATAAAATATGAACCCGAAAGTTGGGAATTGTTAGGACGAGGAAATAAGGCAAAGGGATAGACATGGCAAGAAAGAAAGAAAAATCGACGTAAGAAATAGAGCGTCGAAGAATGAAAAAGACTGTATGCGGACAATTCATACCGCATAAGAAGCGCCAACCATACCTGGGTAACTACTTGCTTAGTTATCAAGGATAATACCCTCACCCATCTAGCTCACTGTTGTAAGATGTCCTTAGATCTAAAAAAAATCAAGATAGGGATTCGCCAAGAAACAGAACTGTTGAAGCTGTCGAGTTGGCTAAAAGTACAAAGAACCTGCGTGTAAGTAAGATTGCAGCTGATGAAGGAGGTACAAGTAACGTTGCGCATGGATTGGACCTGGCAACTTTATTAAATTAATGGAAAAATAAGCAGTGCAAGAAAATTTCTTTTTATCGCGCACTACCCAACCAATTAATGTAACTTATTTGGAGAAGTATTCGTATTTCAAATTCAGGAGTCAAGGGGAAAATCAAGGATTTCTTAAAAAGCTGTCTTGGGTCCTGATTTGAATATCATCAAGTATGTAGGGAACTACATGAATCCCGAAAAATCCAGAGAGCTTCAAAATCCATTGGCCGCCAGAACATCTGTAACGTAATTCCTATACATTTTGATAAAAAAGCTATTCAGCAGTGTGCCACACCGGACAGATGAGCCTTTGGGACGCATAACATTAATGCTTGTAGTTCTAATTCTTCTAAAGTTATTCCGAGCTGGCGTTAGCTGTATCATATTCCTTGCTCGTGTGGTTAGAATACACGTGTCACATTTTATTGCCACGCAAATAAACGGTTTCCAGAGAGTCTTCTAATTTGTTTCCACAATATTTTACGGGATCTGTTGAAGCCGAGTCATTTGGATTCTTATCCGGTATTAAGGGATCATCTAGTCTTCGCGGGAATGTTCACAACGTAGTCCAGGTGACTCTTTAAGTCTAGGCCGGGAACTTTTATTATAGCTTATCGTAGAGGTAAGAAATAAGAAAACATATTTCAGAACGCGAAATACGTTTCCATAAAAACAAAGTAAAGCAGTTCACCGGAAAGCGTTCGTGCGCGCAGGGGCTTATGGGAGCGTATCAGAAAGGACTGTAAGTGTGTGTGTACAAACGGGTGCGGAAGGATTCTAGCCGAGATTATGCTCGAAGGAAATTCCATATAATTTATTTTCGAACCACAGCCGAGCCGGACAGTAATGAACTTATCTCATTCAGTGGGAGTTAAAGTCTCCAGCTGGGGTTAAGACGGTTGGACTTCTATCTTCTACAAGCCTGCGCGTGCAGAAATGGCATCACTTAATGGAGTCCAACTGGTGAGCCGAAAAAAAAAAACAGAAGAGATCGCGTGCTGACGTCATTAAGAGATAGCCAATCAGATCGCACTCTAAGTCGGTTTGAATGATGAAACGTCTACATTTGATTAAAATGTTGTTTTTTGTTTTTTTTTCCCCTATAGTTTTTCACGGAAACCAATTTTGGATCCGAATAAGCAAATACGAGCACATCAGAAGAATATTAAAAAAATGCGAAGCCGGAGTGATGGCTTGTCTCCACTTGCGTGGGCCCGAACACGTGACTGCAGCTAATTACGGGCGAGGTTGGTGCTCTGGTCTCTCGAAGGAAAAAAAACTTGTCCGTCATATGCCCCCCCCTTCTCTCTCTCTCTCTCTCTCTCTCTCTCTCTCCCCCTCTCTCTCTCTCTCTCTCTCTCTCTTTGGTGAAGATTCATTGATGGCGTAATGTATCTTTGGCACGATATTTCGCGCAAAATGCATCCAAGAGAGAGGGCTTGCTGTTAATTTTACTTTTTTTTCTGGTTGATGATGGAGTAGTCACAGAATACAAAGGAACTGGGAAAGAGTGATGGGGGAGGGTGGTTGGAAGTATCAACGGGTCTTAAAAGAAGCATTCGTACAGATGCACGCAGTTAATTTCCGAAAGCACGACTCGGCTTCCAAAAATGGCTTCCCCCAACCACGCCGTCCGGAATAGGCCCCAGGCGAGTCGGCTCAAACGGAACCGGTAGTTTGTTCAGACTTGACAAGATGGCAGAATACACATCCAACATGTTTACTAAGAAGACAAAAAAAGGGGTGAATCCAAAAAAATTAAATAACCCTCCCCTCTTATCACGAGGTTTCAGTAATAATTCTATCACAGCAGTCAGGGAATACGGTTTCTGATGCAACCGATGTTCAGTTCTGGCGTGAAGCAGACAGACACTCTCATCTTGTTTTGGTAAATTTTAATGACACTCTGAGAAGGATAGCATTTGCTACTTATAGCCCTAATTCGGTCAAACCGCAAGAATGTATCTGCTTACTCTGACAGTATAATCAGCGACACGCCCTAGTCATTGTAGAATCCGAGCGTGGGCGCCTCTGATCGGGTTAGAATCATAAATCTCAGATTATCGTTTTGGGGAAATAAATAAGCTCAGACTTAAGATCAGCACGGTCTTTAAAAAAGAAAGAACAAAGAAAATAATTTTAAAATTGTTATTACATTTTAAATATTATTCTGAACTTTGTGCCCATTCTTTTACTGTTAGATGGCTGCCGGTGAGCAGAGGCTATATACGTTACTTGTCTAAAATGACTGAATTATTATGAGATTTAAGAAGAGAAACATCAAAGGGTGGCATGCATGGTCTTAAGACGGGAATGGAACGTTCTTGGAGTTGTGCTGTTTACCGAAAGTATAGGGATTCCTCAGATATTCGCCACCACTTGTAATACTAACTGACATCATTTTATTAACAAACAAAAAAGAGAGAAAAACGGGCTGTCTTTAGAGACCGAACCTTGATGGTGACACGTACACATCTCGAAACGTTGGCTTATTATCGAGTTTCGCCACCGTTAAGTCGATGGGAGACAGACCCCTTAATCTATCTCCACAGATTCTGTTGTCTCGCTTTTAGAAATTACATACCGTAATTCATCGGTATACAAGCCAGGAATGTCTGGTTTCGGTCTATACGTTTCTTCTGAGGGGATGCAATGAATCCGAGCAATCTTCATTCACATCAACGTGCGTCCCTTTCCAAGGAGCACTTTTCTGGGGATTTATAGCAATAAAAGAAGTGAAGACGAAATATAAAGGAAAGCTGTTCACACACAGCTTTTACATACAAATCTTCCTCCTCCCCCACTCCTTTTTCTTTAACTCCCTAATTTTCTTATCATTCCTCAAAATGCTTGTCCCGCGACCGACGTGTTTCTAGAACCCCCAGCAGTCTCACTGCCTGCGACTCAGCGTGAGCGACGCTCCCACGTAACCAGCGTCAACGCTGGGTAACCGCAGATCCACGTCCCGACCGTCGCTCTCATCAGGACCGCAGGAAAAGATGCCGGTTCCATTCCTAGCCGTTATCAATGGCACCGGACGGTTTCGAAACCGCGACGATTAATCTACTTCTTGTATTCTCAGCCGGTCTCTTTTACTGCTGCTTCAAGGGCATTTCCCCATTGGCGATGTTAATTCGATTATTCGCCACGTGGCCTGACCACTTCCGGTTCCGGGGCGACGTTTTCCCTTAATTCTCGCGGTAACGAGTTTATTCCATTATTTCAAAACCGATACAGAAACAACGACAGGTTTCCTAACGTCGCTGATGAAATTGGAAATTCAGAAAAACAGTTTCGTATCTGCTCTTCGTGTTATTATTAAAACTTGATTATTATTATTCACTTTAAGATGGAAAAAAATACACGGATATCGAGAAAAGGGATACGATTATGATCTTGATACGCTTCTGAACTGAAACCAGCCCATACCCCCCTCTTTGCCAACTCCCACCCTGACTTCGAGGTCCTAAGGACATCTTGCAAGAGTGAGCTAGAAGGGCAGAACGTAACCGAGCAACGGTAACCGCGGTACGGTTGGGGATGGTTCATATGAGCAGTGGTCTAAGAGTTACCTGAGAAACTTCCATCACAAGTAACCGGAATATCCCTACTAGAAACCTTTTCTTCGTTTCTGGCCCCGATCAGATTGGCTAGGTTTGACGCACTTCTCAAGCGCGCTCACCTGTTCACCTGCCAGCCGCGCAAACTTTCTCCCATCTCTGAACATGAAGAGTTTTTGGTAGCGACTTTCGTTTCTTCCCCTCAGTATAAAAGCACAGGATTCCTAATCTTGTAACCAAATTATGGATTTTAAAACTTCCCCTCAACACATGCAGCTATCCTCAAAAAAAACCTCTCTTCGGGTGCTATTCATCTTATCTCGCATCCATTTGTTGATTCGCTCTCTTAAAAACAACGCCATAAAATCCCTGTTTATTTGGAATTAGAGAAAGCGTGGAGACGAATTTACATCATCGCGCGACGCTATTGTTCTGGCCAGTTCCCGATAAACCGTCCAGACGCTCCAAAGACCAACACCGGTATCATCTTACCCCACCTCCCCTCTCGTTTCACTCGCAGAGCCTCAGCTCTTCTTTTACGGTGTGGTTCATAAAGAATTTAAACGGAAAAAGCAAAGCTGATGAAAATGCAGCGACAAACCCAAAATCCCTTAGATGTTATGCGGGGTCGAAACCCAGAGCGGTTCAGAGGATCGGCTAAATTAGTTATTAATTATCTAACACAGACTGCTTCGTGTTGTTGTTTTTTTTCTCCCTTCTCTTTCAAGTTTTCCGTCATATCTGAAAATCTCTGTTGACTTTTCACTTCAAAAGGAGCAGTCAGACAGTAGCGTACATTTCACGAATTCCTCCTTCACACGGTCTACGGTTGGCCACACCTTTAAAGAACAAATTTGGTATGCGTTTCTTCTTAAACGTCTGTATTGGACAAATAATTTAAGGGTAAAACAACTCTTTACATCCGTAGCCATTATTTTACTTTCAGCCTATCAAATCGATGTCGTCAGGGATACATACATACATCGGTTAGCAGCACTTCGTTTATCTGGTCGATTTCTGAAGGCGTCAGACTGGCGATTGATGCACTTGTAGACATCTATTAACCTGTCAGTAGTAGGGCAACGTATAAGGCCAAACAAGAATATTTTATCGAAAGTATGGCTCACGTTCATCACTTATCAGTTATATTGATTTATTGAAGTAGTCGCAAATGTACGCAATTCTGATTATACCGTCATTCTGGCCAGAAAATGATGAAAGAACGTTAAATAGGGCTTCATTCAGACTTTTGCGTTTTAGTGTACACATATTTGCAAAACTTTAAACAATTTTTACCTATATTATCTATTTGCATAATACTATATATTTATATTCTCTATATACTTTTTAATATTTGTCACCGAGAAGGACGAAATTCTAATGTCATAGATTTGTCGTAACAATCAGTTTATATGTATTACGTAATAAACATTTAAAAACCGTTATTACCATTAATTAAATAATCTGTTTATTAATCATTTATGTTTATTTTTCAGTACAATAAGTTTGAACAGGAACGGGTAACTTAGCTTAAGGAGCAGAAGTGGGATAATCTGATTTTGACACAAGCCTCCAGTAAGTACATTTCAAAGTATATTCATATACACTTAAGTTTGTTTTCTCAAAAATATCTATCTCCATAATTTCGTATCGATCAGTGTCAATCGATTAGAAGTAAACTAACATATGTGCATGAAAGTTTTTTATGTAGTGGAAGGAAAGAAATTTCTTGCATTCCTTTTTGTGTCAGGTGCTCGCCAACTGTTTGGAAGGCTTTCTTTTGTTCTCAACTCGAGACAGTTCGTGTTTCCATGTCCCGTCTCACAGATGGTTCCAGAATCCCTTCTCTCGCCAAATGGTATGGCAGCAATTTTTTTTTGGTTTTTGTTTTTTTTTTTTTATTATTGGAAACTGTCGATGTTCAGACGGGAAACCACCGATCGAAGGATCCCTTATAAATTCTCAAACGTTTCTCAGATTTATGTAGCTTAGGTAAAGCAAACAGGAAGTACATCCCTCTCGAGCCGTCTCCTTCCACGAGTCGATCGATAAATATCGAACAGGACTCTGCTTCCTCAAAAACCTATGCCATTTTTGAATACACGGGGTTCGAATGATCGGGAATCGGTTCTTTCTTTCAAAACTGTGGATTTTTTCTTTTTTTAAGGCAAAAGAAATATTAAGTTATTTTTGCGAAGTCTGAAAAATGTAACATGGAGATGCTCTGGTGAACACGTAGCTCGCTGATGATGAGACATGTTGGTGGAGCTCCATTATTAGTGTCTTTTGGTTTTCACTAGTCATAACATCCCTATTCCTTTATATGTTTCTGCGCCTGAACTTACAGACGACGAGTATCGTTCCATGGCTTCCATTGGCGACCTGAAGGTAATTCTTCAACTTGTGAACAGTCGTGCGGCATTTTAAATTAAGGCTTTTAAAATAGAAATAAAAACACAAATAAATAAATCAAACTATTTGTTGTTTACTTTCCCCTTCCCCGAGTGCATGAAAACAAAGACCTTCTTAGTTAGATTTACTTCGGCTCAGCCAAAACCGGTGAGCTTTGGCGGCTTGTGCCGAATATATTGTTCGGTGGCACGTAACCGTTTGTCCCGACGGAACCGTGTTCCGGGTACGAAAAGACACGAAAACAACGAAGAGAACACTAAGTTGGGGGGGGGGAGAGAAAAAAGTGACTTCTCACCCTCGAACATAAGTGATCCGGAAGACGTGTCACTGGCGATAACAAATCGACACGAAGCTCTCAAGCTGCTAACCCGCCAAGTCAAAACCACTCCCAAGAATCTTTATGCTAGGTTTATTTAGCACGGACCTGAAATAAGGAGTCGAAAAGAGAACTGTTTACAGTGCGCAGGTGGGGTGCTGACAGACGATTAGCAAATGCCCTTTCGGGTGCCCCATCTTTATAAGGCAGTCAGGAAACATTTAACGAAGACCTGACCTTTCTTTCGTCAAGACACTGTTTATTTTCGTATCCTGCACGACTTATGCATTCTGGTTTTCGGTATTTTAATAGCAGTTAAATAAGAAGGCCTGTCAAAAACATAATAGCAACTATAATACCTTCCCCACCACTCAAACAGTATCTATTTATGCGCTTGCGGGTTGGTAGACACAGGAACGGGAAGGAGGGTGGCTTACTCGAGTGAAAAAGGCAGATTAAGGAGCAAAACCATTACAAAAAATAATACAGGTTTTGATGGACTAAAAATTGATTACTTCTAATTTCCAAGCTTTCTGAATACAAGCAGTCTAATATTTTGTAAGGTCTCACGGACTAGTGGATTACATAAATATTCAGAGGGTGCTTTGAAACGTAATTAGAAAGAAAAGACATCCTGAGTTTGTGCAATGTAGGCTTCTAGAAAAGTGATACGTCATAGATTCTGACAGATTTATTTATCAGTGTTGTATGTCGTGGCACGAACGTCATCTCGCCTTTCGTTATAGGTTATTACGAAAGGGATTTCTCGCCAGACAGAAACCAGCCTGAGAGAGTAGGCGAAGCAGCCATCAGACTATCAGACGTGCCTTTCTATTTATAGATTTCATCCTTAGTGGAAAAGTAGTAACAAACTTTCGAGTACTTTTGAAATCATTTAAGGTCCGCGTGTCCAAGCAAGCGAAAGCGAGTGAAGAGGTTGTTTCTTTTGTTTATTATAATTCCTTTGTCACACTGAACAATAAATAGTCGTCCATCAGTTACCCGATGTTACACTCACTTGATAACGAAGGCAATTAGAATTACAGCCCTTTCGTCATAAAGTTATTATCCAAGCTTATTACAGAAATCCTTCGCCCCCACTCGAAAAGGCTACTTTAAGCTGCGTAAGGCTTTTTAAAATTTATTTAACTCGAGTCCTTGTGAAATCAAACGTTTCGTCGGCATGGCGATAAAGCAAAGGAGACAGACAGATGACTCACACCGTCGATTTGTCGAACTACGAAAAGATGCTCTCTCTCTGTGCTGACGTCATATCTTTCTGTGTACTGACACCATATCTCTCTGTGTACTGACGTCATATCTCTGTGCTCTCTCTCTCTCTGTGCTGACGACATATCTCTGTGTACTGACGCCATATGTCTCTGTGTACTGACGTCATATCTCTGTGCTCTCTCTCTCTGTGCTGACGACATATCTCTGTGTACTGACGCCATATGTCTCTGTGTACTGATGTCATATCTCTGTGCTCTCTCTCTGTGCTGACGACATATCTCTGTGTACTGACTCAATATCTCTCTGTGTACTGACGTCATATCTCTGTGTACTGACACCATATCTCTCTGTGTACTGACGTCATATCTCTGTGTACTCTCTCTCTCTCTCTTATTGAGGTAGGTTTATCTATTGGTGACTGGTGTCAACAGTGTAGTCTTAATGAACAATTTTATTTTTACAGTAGATGGTGCATTTTCTTGCGTGACAAAAATAAGTCCTACGCCGTTCGCGATGTAAGTAGGTAATTTTGACGCCAGTCCGTCTTTTGGATGCAAATGCCATGTAGAATTGGTCTTTCGGTTCTATATATATATACATATACATACGTCGAGCTTCATCGAAACGCGTGCTCTTCCGCGGTAATGTAATTGTCGACGCGTTTAGTTCCAGCTGTCTCTACTTTTCGTGTAAATCAGAAACAACCACCGTAGGTGTCTACGTCTTGACTTCCGGACTCCTAGCCAGAACACGTGTTTTCGCCTACGGATATCCAGAGAGAGGCAGGGAGGGGGAGAAGAAGGCGGAGTTGTGCTATCTGGAGGATTTCCACATTTAGCGATATCGTGTTGGTTTTCGCTTCTCGCCACAGGCTGCGGCCGCTGTTAAGTCAGTTAACCTACGGGCCGGGTGTTGCAGCGAGTTCGGCGCAAAGTCACGCGGGATTTTCCCCGTTAAAGCAGAATCCTTTCGATTGGTGACAAGTCCTTTCTCCTTCACCCATCTTAAAAAAAAACAGACAAAAAAATGCCAATAATATCGAGAGAAATGGTTATTTATATTAACGTCTTGACGGTGTCGGTACAAGGTTAGGTTAGTGTGTAATCGCAGTGGCAACGCGTAACAACCGGTTAACTGATGGCGTCTAATCCGCCTTTGGAAGAATTTTTGCCGTAAAAAATTTTTTCTTCCTGGAAGCCACCTGATTCCATATTTCCATCCTATTCGTCTCGTAATCCAGCACGAAGAAGATTCCTGTCGGTTGTTTGGAACAAACTGCTGTACTACAGAAGCCCATTCCTCTAGTGCAGTCTCGGAAGGCGATGTCCTTCATATAACCACGCACATAGCTACATACTGTTTATATTGGCCAAACTGTCCTCTGTTCTTGTTCTTTAATGACTGACAAAAGTAAACAAAAAAGGTGACTTTTACTTCACGATTAAATGCCAAAACACTATCGAATATCATGATGGAGACGGGACCTAAAAATTGCCTTTTGGGGGTCTTTGAAATGATGTTTCTTCTATCTTGGAATGTCGATTTTGTAGGTTGTAGGCTCTACGGGCTGTAAGTGATTACCAAAGAATGGTGATAACCCAGCTATGATTGTCATAACAATATGCAAAAATTAAAAAATAAAAAAAAACAATTATCAATTTTTCTTTGATCCAGCGAGTTTTCTGAAAACGGAAACTAAGGATGCAATTCCTGAATTTACTTTTGTGAATCTTCTGACTCTAGCATTCTCTCTCTTCTCTCTCCTCTCTCGCTCTCTCTCCTCTCTCTCCGCTCTCTCTCCTCTCTCTCTCTCTCTCGCTCTCTCTCTCTCTTTTTTGCATTAGGACAGAATGCATTTGGTTTAATCACAGGGTCGCTAACATATTACAAGGTATCAGTTTTCTTACGAGATGTCTATTCTATCGATTCAGTTGTCTGTTTTGTCTGTATTCATAACAGTTACCGGTAGAAAAGTTGCTTTGAAAGCGAAAGAAATAAGCTGTTTAAGTTCTATTTGCTTCAGATTTGATATATAAAATATGTACGAATATATATGTATGTATATATATATATTCAGTTGAAGAAGACTTTTGGGAAAAGAGGTGTGGCGGCGATAAGTCTATAAAGTCTGAGAGGTTAGATAAGGTTCAAATGTATTTGTATGGTAAGAAGGAAAGATGGGTTCAAATGTTAGAAAATCGGAAAACCAATATAGAAAGATTAAATGTGCACGAGGAGAGATCGCGCGCATAAGTATAGACTTTCTTTGGGGGTAAATTATGATGAAGATGAAAACATTTGTTGAAATGAAGAGATGGGGGGGGGGATTAACCAAAACTCAAACACATTTATTTTTATGCCAGCAGATTTAAGACATTGAAGAAATTCCCATCAAACGGATCATCATCAGCAGCACTGCGCGGTCAACCTGGAGAAGACAGGGTATTGAATGACAAACTGACAAACAAGCAAACAAGCGAGCTCTCTCTTTCCCTCTTCTTCCCTAATCAGGCATCTTTCTATTGTGCTGCCAACCGCCTCGCGGCGGGGACCGACCACTGCGATCACGTGGAAAGCGCACTCGGCCCGGCGGAATCGGACTCTCGATTATCACGTCCTGATTGGGAATTATCGAACGTTAGTCTATTATACGACCATAAGTTCACCGGGTGCTAATGATCCGGCGCGATTCGCACAAACAGGTGGGAAACAAACAAAAAAAACAAACTAGCCCTCTTCTGGTGTTTCTCCAGCTTGATTAGCCACGGAATACAACCCCCTCCCAAAAAAAAAAAACAATAAAAAAAACCGGCGCGTGCGCACTGAAATCGACATCTAGGTGTTCTGTCGTATTTCATAGAGAAAAGGACAACGACAACTCGCTCTTCCCGACCCGAGTACTCCGATCGGTCTGGCTGAGTAGAGTGAGGGTCGAGTCCTGATCAAACACACAGGGAACAGAGGGCTGATAGAAGTTGGTTCACACATCCAGAGGGCATTGTCACCAAGCAGATGTAACCTAACGCCGATGAAATAATCAGAAAATATTTTAAAGTAAATAAATAATGTCTCCAGCCCCTACATGATTAAAATCCAATCAGGATTAACCCCTACTGTCCAAGCATACAGTTAAACAACAAAAAAAAATTAGCAATCTTGGGAATGCAAAGTTACAGGAAATGATTTATGTACATATATATATTTCCTTCCTGGGGTTTCTGCGTACTTCTGGAATGTACGTCTGTTCTAATCCCGCGAGGGAAGGGGATGTGATGCACCACTTTAATCATTCATTTGTTACAAAACCGTGTTTATCTTCTGCATCATCAACATGAAGTGTTTTTATTTTCTCCCGTCCTTCTTCTATTTCTTTTATTCTGAAGTCGTTAACCACAGTACCCACCGACATTCAACCGCCGGTGTGCGCTTCTTGAATTTTTCCATTTCTAGCTGGTAACTGATCCTGTATTTTTTCTTCTCTTCTCTTCTTCTTCTTCTATCAACCCATGAAGGGAGTAATCCGATACATTCAGTTCGGCTGAAAAATAAAATTATATACGTTCACCCATAACTTCCAATTCACATCTTTCGACTGCTATGATGCTACTGTCTCCATCTATCTCTCTTCTCTCTCTCTCTCTCTCTCTCTCTCCGCTCTCCCTCCTCCGTCTCTCTTCTCTCTCGCCTCTCTCTCCTCATCTCTTTCTCCTCACTCTCTGCTCCATCTTTCTCTCTCTCGCTCCTCTCATCTCTCTCTCTCTCTCTCCTCTCTCCTCTCCGCTCTCCTCGCTCTCTCGTCTCTCTCTCTCTCTCTCTCTCTGTCTCTCCTCTCTCTCTCTCGTCTCTCTCTCCATTTCTCTCTGCTTCATCTCTCTCGCTCTTCTTTACCTAAAAGAAATCGAAAACCACAGCAGAAACGTTACCCCGCGTGAACTATCGGGTTTCCGTTAACGGATACCATTTGGAAACTTGGCGCAGTCTGGAGTTCGTCATGCGGAAACTACCCTTGAGGAAGACCTGGCCAGCTTAATTTCCACGCGGCTACCTCCCGCGGTTCACGGTATTCCGCGGAGCGGCTCTTTCCTTTCCGCTTCTATGTAAGCGTTGCGATCGCTTTTATTTTATCCTATTTTCAAGATTTTGAAGCTCCTTTCCAATACACAGCGCCTCTCTCGGACTCCTTTCTGCTGCGCTCGCGCCCAGGTAACGGCCCGTTTTTTTTAACTGCCGTCCTCAGGGGTGCGGACGGGCAACGACGTAGCGTCGGGGCGGAGAGAGAGAGAGAGAGAGAGAGAGAGAGAGAGAGAGAGAGAGAGAGAGAGAGAGAGAGAGAGAGAGAGATGAAGACAGAGAGAGAGAGATGAAGACAGAGAGAGAGATGGAGAGAGAGATGGAGAGAGAGAGAGAGAGATGAGAGAGAGAGAGATAGAGAGATGAAGACATATAGAGAGAGAGAGACAAGAGAGCGATGGAGCTAGAGAGGAGAGAGCTAGAGATAGAGATGGATCGAGAGAGGACGTCAGTATTAGAACTGTCTCTATATCTATATATATATATATATAATCTATATCTAGCGAGAGAGTAAACGATTTTTTCGCGGAGTGTCTGAGGAAAGTCAGACTGCATTTACTTTTGTAACTGCCCTACTTAGAGCGTGGGCTGATTGAGGATGTCCTCTGTTCTTCGGTGTACGGCGCGATTTGGGAATGTCGGGTGGTGGCTAAACTCTGCGACGACGCGGCCACGAGCAGGTGAAGAGCGGACGCAGACACCGTCACGTTTGCAGGCCGGCGGTGCCGAGAATGAGGAAGTCGGGTTATTAAGGCACGCAAATCGATCTCGGTGATTCCTGGGATGAGCGAACATGCCCCCCCTCCTTCTTTGTAATGAATTAAACAAATCTAGACTTTGATAACGCGAACAAGAGTCGTTAGGTCTGAAATATGAACATTTCTATTTTTTCAAGTTATTCTGCGCAGTCTTATTTCCAATAGAGGTATTTAAACTTTGTTTTATGATAACAGTATTATTGTCCGAAAGTATGTTCTACTCCACGGTATAGGCAAATCTTTCGATATTCTCAACTAAATCTTGGTAAAAATGTTCCATTTGAAATTTATATATCTAACCACTTCTCTCTTGAAAGATTTGAAATTTGAAATTCAAATCCCCATTTTACCCCATTCTTGTACACTTTTTCTAAATTTGAGATTTATATTCTTAATTGTCCCCATCATCTTTGGAAAATTTTTTAAATCTAATTTATCTTTATCAGTATTATTTTCTTTGATCCTCGAGTAACACTTTACATGTGAATCCCATCCTTAATTTTGATTATCAGTGTCATGTTTACAAGATGAACTAGATGGGAGATAGAATGGGACCAAGCCCCGAGATATTCCCCACCAGTTGGTTTATCGTCTTCGTTAACAAGTACTTAGACGGATATATAAATGCATCCACCCGCTGGCGTCTATCTTCGAAAGAAGGGTCTTTACTCGTAACAAAAAGTGGGCATCTTCGGTTTGTTACTTTCCTTTCCTATTAATGCCGACGTGGTCTTCCCTACTTGATTCCGAACATCAACCGTCTCGGTTACACCATTTTGGAAACTCTGTAACATTCGGTTAGACGAAGCTCTCCTCCCCTCTTTTTCTTTTCGGGAATTCATGCCGAGAGTCGAAGAGAATATCGTTTCTAAAAATGGTGCTTCATTAAGGCATCTTTACGGGGAAGGAACTCGTAAAGCCACGGGTGTTATCGAAACCTAAACGGCTGACCTATAGTCTGCAAGGACTATCTTGATATTATCAACTTCTGGAGAGAGATACGGCATCGGCGGATCTTCCCTTCGACCTCGAGTATGCTGTGCAGGTGCCATAATTGCTGGAAAGGGCTCGGCTCGTATTTTCCCTTGTTCCGGGAATCCAGAGCCCGCAGAAAATTCGGATGTACTAGATATACCACCCCCCCCCCAGTTAGGATTTCAGACGGAGGAAAGCGTAGAGCGTTTCTGGACGAGGTTCTAGGCATAAGGACAGACGCGGGCAGGGTTCACGGGAGGGGTAGCGACGAGGTCGGGCTGGGTGTGTGTGTGTAGTAGTTCTCGCCGCCAGAAACGTTATCCCAGTCGGCCGAGGCGAGACCGGGGACCGAGACACTTAGAACCTTTTTGACAGAACCAACGACACCAAGGAGAGGTCCGAGGTAAACGGAGTTAGCACCTCCTCCTCATCCTCTTCCTCCTCCTCCCCCCTCCTGCGCAAAATATCGAGGGATTACTAGAGGAGGTGAGAGCAATCTGCACGTCACGCAGCCTGCACTCGAAGGAAATCGAGCCGTTGGATGAGACTGCGCCACCGCCAGGCTAACTCGCCGACTAAAGGTCAGACTTATAAATTGCCCGAAGTTTCAGCACGACTTGACGTAAAAAAAAGGGGGGTTGTAATAGATTTGGCACTGAGTGGGAAAAAAATTTACCAGTGGTGGCGCTCGATAGTGATACAAGAATTATTTTTAAAACCGAAACTGATAAGCATCTTTCTTCCCAGGTGTGGCCTTCTCGTGATAAACATAAACTGAACTAATCATGTTTGCCTCTCAATATTATCTTCCTTCACACGTGTTGTCTCTATAAGCGATATTTTTTAATTCTTACTTCGTGGCAAATCACTCAAAAGGCCACGGGCTAACCAAACACGAGAAGAGGAAATTGGGTTTATGGCAAATCGTATATTTGCACTCGGTTTTCACGTCGCCTAACAACTGAATATCAGGCCGAACCTAAGAACGAGCTTAGCTATCAGGCAGCCTCTGTCTTTTGCATCAGAATTCACGAACCATTCGATAATTTATAACGACATTCTAGTCGTATTCTGACGTAAACTCGAACCTACCGCGCCTGCTTTTTTCAAAGACAATCTATATACACACATTCGGTAACCTTTCCACTTACACATCTCGCGAACATGGCGACGGGTTTCCCCCCCCCCGAGATATTGCTAACAGAACTTTCTGGTCTTCGAAAGATCTGTTCCGTTTCAAAGAGAAGTCGTTCTTCGTCTGTTTTCCCCCCACCACCTCGCAACCCTTTCTTTCTTTTTGCGATTTGAATCAGCCTTGCCGAGAACGTTTGAACGATCCCACGAGAATTTACCAGTACCGTGAGGAATGCCGGGTACGGGGGGAGGGGGTCACGTGATGCGTCGCGTGACTCTCTTATTCCGGTGTCTTTGGGCGATTGTAAAAGTGCGCAAGATAATCGTAATCATTAGGGGAAAATCTCATGCCCCGTACATGAAAAGTGAACGAAAATTCCAGCTCTACGCCGAAATAGCTACACATCAACGACAGCAACAGTTGGACCCTTTATAGACTCGTATAAACACCGTGTGGCGTATTTTGATCTTGAAATAGCTCAGGTGGTCTCCTAAGCATACTTGTTCTTGGTCTTCTGCCAGAACAACTCGCTCTATTGGAGATGCCTACAAACGGTGTACAGTGCATCGTCTCTGAGGAGTTATCTGATAGTACAACACAAATAGGCACCTGTCGTATGGTCGATAAATAAGTTAATATCCTTTTTTATGATTTAGTTCTTCTAATGGGAAAAATTGCCAGAGAGTTGTTTTAGATACATCTCGCAGATGATACAAAATACGCCTGGTTAAATATACTTTTCTGGCTGTAAACACGAAACCCTGGGTGTTTTGGATTTTATTACCATCTTGTAGGGAAAGGCAACAAGAAGCGTACGTACGTAAGAACTGTCTTTTTCAAATGCATGCCCGGCCTAAGTAACACTGGGGCGTTCTACGTCACTGTTTCCGTGTACTTCAGAATAATATTTGGTGAAGGGAATAGATTGGAATACCCCTGTCAGCAGTCTCAGCTGGCGGCGATGCCAACCGCTTTCTTGGAGGTAGCTTCGATCAGTTATCATTATAGGACGGAGTTGGGGGCTTTTGTTGGAAACGGCTTCAACCGGTCACCAGAGTAGTTATACACACTGCTAATAAAAGGGATTCGCGCCACTCCATCCATCCCTCCCTCCTCCTTAATATCTTAATCTTTTCTCTCTCTCTCTCTCTCTCTCTCTCTCTCTCTCTCTCTCTCTCTCTCTCTCTCTCTCTCTCTCTTTAAATGGTGAATGAATTCGCCGTTGGATAGTCGTCTTCTTGGAAGTTCTTCTCTTCGCGATTTTCAGCCTAGATGAACACGACAATAAGATTTATTCGCTTCTTTGCAAATGATCTTAGACCCCCTCCTCTCCCGTGGAGCTCTTCCTCTCCATCACTCTCAGAAACATCGCATTTTTGGTTTCAACGAAAAATCAGACGTCCTGCTTTCTGTTTGTGTTATGTCCAGTCCCGTGTGAAAACCTTAGCCACTCGGCGATGTTCGCCTTATTATATATATAGAATATTAATTCCTAAAAACTCCCTTTAAAGTAACGTCCTTCATTATTTAAATATAGGGTTTCTTTAATTGAAAAATGATTCGAAAGCTAAACAGAACCCGCAGATTTTCTGGATGAATCAGTCAGTCTCCATGCATGAAATCAGCGGTAGGGTTTCGCTTATATAGGTTGGACATAAGCCCTGGTAGTATCTGGATCCAGTATAACGTTCATATCCTAATCGCATTACCAGAAAAGATCAATTTAACCCTACCACCTGGGGTGCATTTTCTTCACCACTACCCTTCATATCTGTATTACTTAGTAGCCATAGGGGTTGTGCCTACCCCTTCCATAATAATATATCTCTTTGTAGCCACAAAACTCTAACCCCACGTGTTTTGCATTACAAGTGCGTCTCGACTGTATGTACAGCCAGTTCAACACAAGTACTAACTAGTGCTTCCAGGCTGGGGTGTGAAAGTACCTCAGGAGTAACTTACCAGCTGGTCCGGTACGCGGAGGGTTAAATGGGCGAAGAGGTTGGTGGGAACGTTATGTTCTAAACAGTCATCTAAAATCAATTTTTGTTTCGTATTATTATTATTATTATTATTATTATTATTATTATTATTATTATTATTAATTATTAGTATTATTATTATTATTATTATTATTATTATTATTATTATTATTATTATTATTATTATTATTATTATTATATTATTATTATTATTATTATTATTATTATTATTATTATTATTATTATTATTATTATTATTATTATTATTATTATTATTATTATTTAAAGTAGAATAGAAATTTATTCAAGTGCACAAAGTTCGCAATCATTTATACATCCATACATTGTGTGTGTGGGGGTGTGACTTACTACCCAATAGAGTAACAAGGAATTTTTTTTCTTTTCTCTTTCTGTAAGGACAAAGATTTGATATACATTCGGAAGTTGACAGCCCCTTCGGTCCACAGACGTCAGCATAAATTTCCCTCTTATTGCGCACATGTCATCAGCACAAAACCTTCCCACCCCAAGGACAGGCACCTACTTGTCGTCATTAGCAGCTGCAGTATGTTCGGTACACCCACGTAAGTGAAGATAAACCCGTGTTGCTCAAATTACGGATTTGGATTGTTGGCGAAACGGACCCTCGACCAATTTGCTGTGGTGGAGCACGATAAAGCTCAGAATGTTTATTGTTCGGGTCTCCAAAAGTCTCATGAAATTTTTTTCTTTCTTTTTAAAGTTGGCGTATGTCTTTGAATTCCTCACGAGACAGATAATTGCCAACTTAGAAATTGATATCCTATATACACTTCTGTCTTGTGCCTGAAAAGTTTCGGTGTACATGAGTTTAATCGCGTACACACACACATATATATATATGGCACGTTAAAGGATGCTTTGTTTCCGTAGCAGTTATCCTTATACAAAAATGTAAATAATTAATGGAATACATTTTTCGTTTAAAAAAAAAAATTAAAAAAGCAATTAGAATCGGTTCTCTCCTGGCCGAAGCTTCCTACTCTTCTCTAGATATTCTAGTCGAACTGTCTAACTGTCTAGAAACAAACTTTCCTCGACTTGTAGCAGAATCGCTTTTTTTCCCTCTCCCTCTTCGCTGACGCACCTGAGGTGCAAGCGGCACGTGTCCCGCTAGAAACATGCCGAGGTCTTCTGACTTACCACGTGTTAGTATTCCGACGTTTAAAAGCCAAATGGTAGACGAGACGTTCGAAAGTTTCGACGCCATTTCGTAGCATTCACCTCATAAGTATTCATACGCAGTGTTTTTCTTTTCGAAAAGACTTATTTGCGAGTGTTTGATCAAGAGTTGCCATCAACATCACATGATCGAGTCGCCAGATGACTCGATATATATATATATATATTAATAATGGTCGCCAGTCGTAATTGTCGCACGCGGCAGCCCGGTAGGTAGAAATGTTTTGTCCTTCGCAGTTGTCTCCCTTGTTTTAAAACCTGATCATGGCGACTCCGGCGGTTTACAGTCTAGATTATCGGTTTGTTAATCAACAACAATTAAAATAAATAAATAAATATGATGAAAAATTGGAGTTTTATTAACTTAAAAGTTACCAGTTTCTAATGATGCGTACATTAAAAAAAAATAAATATAAAATCTTTTAGCCGTGAAGTTTCTGAAAGTCGATTGCAATTCGCATGTGGGATATCTAGTTTTGCTACCACACAAGAATGTCCAGAATCATTGAATAGGAAATAAAGGGTGAGAGAGTAGTGGCTCTTTTTAGGGACTTTCCTCTTCCCCTCCCCTGCACGACACCTGAGGGGCGGTCATGAATAAGATATTTCTTCTTCTTACGCCTCTTTATTCCTTCACCATTGTGTTCCATCTCAGATTCTCTCCCCTGACAGCCCAGCGGCCCTCAGCTCTCCGCTCCCGTCTTCGAGAGTGCGTCTGTCTGCGCAGACAGATATGAAAAGAAAAGAAGGAAAAAAAGAAACTGGCACCAATAACCTCCCCCTCCTCCACCACCGAGGAAAAGTGTTAATAACAGTAAAAAGAGCGTACGGCGTGTTTCTGAGTGTAAGAGAAACAAGCCGAGAACAGATCAGGGTTATCAGCACTGACGACGGAGAGAGCGGGCAGGGAAGCCAAACAAACAAACTCGGCTTCTCGGAAGGAAGAGCGTCCCCCACCCTTCTCTCCCCCTCACAAACGTCCGACCGGGATGGTGTTGATCATAGCAACAACAGGCCCTAACTGTTGTGGGTGGTGGCGCTGGCGCTGGCAGAACTGGCCGCCTGCCGGTCAGCTGTACGGAGCTCCCGTTTCACTCGGATCGAGGTGTAGGTGGACTTGTGTTGGCCCTTACTTCTCTTCTTTCTGTGCGCGCGCGCGCGCGCGTGGTGTGTGTTTGTTTACACAGTATTATGTTGTGCGTTTGAAAAGTTCCCGGCGTAATACAATTTAAAACGTTTATCGCGACGACCACAGAGTTACTAGTTTCAGAAGAACCCGAAATATTTCTTAGTTTCACCGGAACACTGTACAAAGGGACACATGGCTGTCAAAACACGCAAAGTTATGTATTATTACTACTCGCGTGAGACTGAAGGGGAAAGGGCGATATTCAGAAACGGACATAGGGGTCTTCGAGAACTCAAAATCCTGAACGTAAAAGACAAGGCATTTTAGGGGGGGAGGGTGCCAATGCGATTATCTGTGAGATCAAAGAAATTGTACTTTCTCTATATGTTCATTGGTTTATTCACTTGTTCGTTGGGATAGTGTTAACGAGTAGGGGCCAATCCCAGCCCTACTTGCTTGGTCACGCCCAACATATTCCCCTGCTAACTTACTGCCGTGAGATGTTCTCACGACGACTCCCCCCACCCCGAGTCAGGACGAGGGTCCGCAGGAAAGAAGGCATGTCCAATAGAGAGCCGTCTCACTTCTCTGGAGACCGTGTATATGCGGTGCATTCCGCCTCGTAATAAGTACCTGTAATTTCGACCAGGCTATAAAACAACCAAAAGCGCAAAGATTGAGCGAAACTTTAACGTTTCTTTTTCTTTTTTTTTAAATGATCATTGAACGTGAAACGTGATTTTAGTTCCCATCGTTTGTTTGATGCTGACGGTCCTCCGTTTGAATCCCGCGAAGGGAAGGGGATCAGCCCAAAACTCGATTGGTGGGTGGCGGAGAGTTTTAGCGAATGCGTCACGATATCGGACAGCTTTTCCCAGACCCACGTCCGACGAGGGGCGTGCCCGCGTGGACAGGTGACAGCGTCCCGTGATATTTACCAACTTGAGCTAACAGATGACAGCCACCTTCGACGAAGACCCGGTGGTTTCACTTTGATCTATCCCTCTTGCCCTCTTACCCCCTCCCCCACCAACCGCCATTCCAGATTCTTTACCTATTGTGCAGCCCTGAACTATCAGATGGACTAACTATGAATTTCAGCTGAAAGATAAAAGCGAAGTGTATACCAACAGCAGATGTGCGCTTTGTCCATTTCCATTTTTGTTTTTATTCAAAGTAATCGCGATTTAAAATATTCGCGCTTTCTAAACACATCAGCTACACAGCAAACAGTGTGGAATCACGATTTCCAACAGTAAGTACAACGAGCCAAACAGGGGAGGTCACCGCTTATTTTCCAGTTCTACCACCCTTCCCACCCACTTTGTATGACTTGGTCGTCAAATCTGCAATGGAATGCAAAAGCCTAGTGATTTATAGAAAATTTAACTTTAAGCAAAACAGAGGATAAACGTAAAACAAAACAGGCCGCACGAGTTATCTCCTTTTGGCTAAACAATTTTCCAGAGGGATTCAGCTGCTCTGCCCTGCGCCATGTCTGCGATCTCACCGGATCTCGCACCACGGCGTGACTTTTTACACAACCATCATGGGGAAGAGAGTTGTTGGGCCAAAAGCAAAAGAGACGGCGGTTTTGGTTGGCGCGACTTGTTTCCACTGAAAAGGATCCAACATGAAATCCCGAGTGATTGACGGCCACAGTAAAGAACCGGGGAAAGGGGCCTAACTTTGATGGCAAAGAAAGTCTTCTCGTGTGTCTTCACCGGAAGGCGTTTTTTTTTTCTTTTTTCATTCTATACTTCGGATTTTGATTTCTTTTCCTTTCCCGCTGAAAGTTGTTTTCTTTTTAAAATACGATTTAAAATTATAAAGCGATTAACCTGGAGAAAAACGTTTTGTTTTAGCTAAATTTCAAAGAGGAGGTAACTCGTGATCGCTCCAAAATTCAACGTAAAATTTGCCTTGCTCATTAATTTCTTTGACAATTATTCACACGTGTCCCACTAATTGCTCTGTTTGCAACAAATGGCTGCCTCTGTGTAGACAATTAACTATTCGATAAGCTAATATTCTACTCGACGAAAGCCATCTTTACTTTCATCAGTATAAAAATTAACAGAAAAGGCATTAGTTTGCGCTTAATTAAGCTTGTTTAATTTTAGTATTATTAAATAATTAGATGTTTATGAACAAATATATTATTTACAAGTCGACTAAGGGTGAAGTGCAGAACTATACAAAAGTGTATCAGCTGTAGTTTTTTTTTTTTTTTAAAAATATTAACATTATTGTGAAATTTTACTTAGATGCAGAGAAATCCGGTATTGCTGGAAATATGTACAGCTTCACAGAGAGATGGCAGATCGTCGGAATTCTGCGAGCTGTGGCCAAGATAGCCCGCTTTTGGCAGTCTAGTCAGGGAGGGAGGGAGGTACGCGGAACTACGGCCGGGATTCTAACCGGATTCCTAGATCTCAGCATAGCAGCGGTCAAATTTCTCCGGAGTCGCGGGAGGCAACTGAGGAAGCTGTTTCCTCGGAAGGTGTATTTAACGGGATTTAGAATCAGGGGGTTCGTACACCGTCCGCTGGTTAGCAGGGGTCCAACGACCGGCAGGAATCCAAGTCGGGTATTAAAAAAATAATAATAAATCGCTCGATTGGCGTTGGCGAAGCTTCGGGGCTCGTCACTCGGGTAGCTCGGAGGGTGGGGGGGGGTCAAGCATCAGAAGATACGTCGATCAACGATTTTCCCGATAGGACGAGATTCCCAGCGGCGAGATCACCCGAGAGCTACACTCCCGCTACTTAGAGAAGGGGTTCGAATCTCGCTCACCGCCTTCGCCAACTTTATATATATATTTTTTAAAATTCATTTTAAACGTATGTACGTAGCCATTTCATGTGTATAGTCGCTATGCTTTCTTAAGTGGTGATCCATCAAGTCAAACAGCCTGTCAGTTTGGGTGGGTGTATCACATTCTAATAATAATCGAAGAGGACACACGAGTTGCGCAGAGTCCACCTTCTGGCGTTAACTACGGTGTGCTTAACATTTCGCGAAAATAATTAAATAAAGACTTTCACACTGTCACGACTGAGAAATTACTTT
>JACATO010002045.1:0-10000 GCA_018389105.1 Nautilus pompilius
AGTTTTGTGACGCTTTTTATGATAATCATTAACTATTCTATAAAAGCTTTCTTGATTTCTTATTTCCACCTTTTCCTCTATTCATTTTGAGGCATCTCCTGCGTTAGCCGTCACACTGAGCCGTTGATGGTGTCACAATGGCTTTTCGTGACTTGATGCAATGACCCCTCGTAGCGCGTCAAAATGACTAGTTTTAGGGACAGTTCTGACTCGTTATGTGAACCTTCTTGCTTTATTAATAAGATATCTCCTCCACGCCCGCCGCACTGACTTCGAGTTTCACTGTATACCACAGTGAGCTTTTATGACGCCCATTCAAGTGTCACATCGATCTGTTCCTGTCTCTTCCCAGCATACCACTGAACCGCCGCGCCGCCTCAATCGGACATTTATAATAAATAAGATCGAGGGGATAATCTGTGTTCTATTGCCTCCCAAACTTTGCTGAAAGTTAGTCTGGTTTATTAGTATTATTAGATTAGGATTATATGATTATTGATTAGTATTATTATTATTAGGATTATTATTATTATTATCATCATCATCATCATCATTATTATTATTATTATTATTATTATTAGATTATTATTATTATTATTATTATTATTATTATATCATCATCATCATTCATATTATTATTATTATTATTATTATTATTTCATCATCATCATCATTATTATTATTATTATTATTATTATCATCATCATAATTATTATTATTATTATTATTATTATTATTATTATTATTTATTATTATCATCATCATCATCATTTTATTATTATTATTATTATTATTATTATTATTATTATTATTATTATTGAAAAGGAAAGTGTTCTGTAGCAGGTTCTAAGTATCGGTGGCTCTCTCTGAGGCAGCGGACTCATGGCGTCACCACCTAACGTCTGCCCTGGAAATAGGAGGAACGACAATGGAGCTTGCCGACGAGAGACTTGAATAGCTATTTGTTTGATTAAGTTAAGCAGGTCGGGCGAGAAGACTGGTGGATATGATTGGCCGGCGAATACCTCCTTAGAAATGGAAATAAATGGGAATAAAATAAAATCGTGTTTACTACGCCGTGAATTATAACACGGGCCTGACTTTCGGTTAATAGCAGCCGCGAAGTCTGACGTAGGCAGGTGAATAAACAAGCGATAGCAACGGGATGATTTCAGTCCGGGCTGCTGTCAGGGGTGGGTGGGGGGCACGTCTCACCTGTTGGTTGGTGATTAATGGAGGGCAGGGTCGACAGGCTTAGATTGCTGATGAGGAAGAGGGGGGTGATAAAGGGATGCAACTAGTAAGAGAGAGAGAGAGAGATGGAGAGAGAGAGAGAGAGAGAGAGAGATGGAGAGAAAGAGAGAGAGAGATGGAGAGAGCTGAAGAGAAAGAGAGCGAGAGATGGAGAGAGAGATGAGAGAGGGGGGGGGAGAGGTGAAAGAAAGAGGCGAAGAGAGATGGCGAGAGGAAAGAGAGAGGGGAGAGGAGAGAGAGAGATGGAGAGAGGAGAGATGAAGAGAAAAGAGAGAGAGAGATGGAGAGAGAGATGGAGAGCGAGATGGGGAGAGAGAGAGAGATGGAGAGAGAGAGAGAGATGGAGAGAGAGATGGAGAGCGAAAGAGAGAGTGGAGAGAGAGAGAGATGAAGAGAAAGACGAGAGAGAGATGAAGAGAAAGAGAGAGAGGAGAGATGAGAGAGAAAGAGAGATGGAGACGAGAGAGAGAGAGATGGAGAGAGAAAGAGAGGATGAGAGAGAGAGATGGAGTGAGAGATGAGCGAACTAGCGAGAGAGAGAGGAGCAGAGAGATGGAGAGAAAGCGAGAGATGGAGAGAGAGAGAGAGCGATGGAGAGAGAGATGGAGAGAGAGGGGATCTGGAGAGAGAGAGCAGGAGAGAGAGATGAGAGAGAGAGAGATTGAAGTCATACAGAAGAGAGAGAGAGAGAGAGAGAGATGTCTTGCTGATGCAGATATTAAACGCCAAACCAACGGCGCCTAATTAAGTCTGATTGATTAATTCTGTGGCAAAACAATTTATAAGCACCCAATCTTATATCCTAGTTTGTTTTTTTTATTGGAATTACCAGATAGAAGAGTAACGGCACAACAACTGTTTGATAAACCGAACTTAAGCCGAGTCTTTTTAAAGACTCCCGGAATTTTATTCACGTGATGTTTAATTCAGACAGTTTTGGGGTATTATTCCGCGGAGTGATACGGCTCCAAATCTCGCGCGCACAACGCGGTACCTGTATGGTAACAGAGATGCACTTCTCTGAACGTGGGTCCCCTCTCGTGAACAGCGCCGAGCATTTACGGCGGTAGATGAGCCGACAAAGGCCGGACTGAGGGCCGACAGATGTTAACACACTGGCGTGTATCGGGGGAGACAAAATGATTTTCTACTCCATCAGGTCCGAAACTCTGGCAAAGTAAAGAGATTGTAACTACACCGGATGAAAGGATCCGTTAGTATCTGGATTCATAATTAATAATAACGAGTTTTCGAGTAATTCCTGTTATCGGAAACCAGGTGTTTTGTGTAATGTGAAACACTAATTTAAATTAATTATTAAATTCATTGTCGCTCATTAGAAACTTTCTCATTATGTTTTGGTTCTTATTGGTATTCCTACAGCTGCTTCTGCAAATAATACTGAGACGGCTTTTCGATAGTAATATGAGAGGGAGAGATGGGGAGAGAGATGGGGAGAGAGAGAGAGATGGAGAGAGAGAGAGAGAGAGAGAGGAGGAGAGGAGAGAGAGAGAGAGAGAGAGAGATGACGTCAGTACAGAGAGAGTGAGAGAGAAAGAGAGAGATGACGTCAGTACAGAGAGAGGCAGACAGAGTGAGAGAAAGAGAGAGGAGGGTGAGAGAGATGACTTCAGTACAGAGAGAGACAGAGAGGAGAGAGGAGGTGAGAGAGAAAGAGAGAGAGAGAGAGAGAGAGCGGGAGAGAGAGGGAGAGAGGAGCTGGAAAGATCTGTGCGCCACTGTCGAGTCAGTCACGAGCTACTGAAATATCTGCCGCATCGTGTACACTTAGACCTGCTATTATCATTAGGGGCAGAGGGAAAAGACTCATGGCCAGAATGGCAGAGATGACGTCCAGATTTTGCTCAATCGAAAACCGCATACACTAATTTCCATAGTTCCCTTTGGCTAAGCACGCGTCTCTTGTCGACGGTTTTTTTCCTAATCATTTCCCGTCTGGCTTCCATTATTAAAATAGCGACATCAACAGTAGTGATGATCTGACCGCATGGTTGTAGAATGACGCAATATCCAATTTTCCACAGTGTTGCAGGTATCCGCATTTTTTTTCTTCCGTGTAATAACCGGACCGTTTTCCCAGATGTCGTTATTCCAGTAAGGCGTCAACCACATCCACCATCAAACGAAGGCCATGCGACCAGACTGTCACTACTGACGACAGGAAAGAGAGAAAGAAACAAACAAAAAGATTACATTGCATGAACTATCGAATTTCTGTCCAGATGGGTCTGGATCTTATCATATGGAAACTATCCGGAGACTTTGCCAAATGTTTAAGATCTCGCTGAACGGAAACCAGATCTCCTGCGGGAGCTAAAAGTTCTGAAAAACATTCATTCGAAATTAAGAAAGAAATCCAGCCGCAGTCAGCAGAACCAGATCCTTGTTACTATTGTTTGAGTCGCCCACCAACAGCACGCACTTTCCGGTGTAACTCTGCAGCGATTCATTCACAGTCCTTAAATAGACGCAAAGGAAAAGGGGCTGCCCGCTCCCTTTCCCCCCCCTGTTTTTGCCCCAAAGTCGTGAGTTCCAGGAATCATATATTTATGAAGTCCCGAAAAGTTTGCTACAAATTGGTGTTTCCACGTAGCCGAATTCCCGACAGGTATCGTTATAATTGGGCAACGTTTTTGGTTAATGTTAACTTCATTGTCTAGAGAGAAGTAAATCAACGCCAAAGCGGGTGCTAGTGGAATTAAAGAATTCGTGGTAAGGTGCCCATTGCATGAGAATCGTCGGACATTGCGTTCGTTCGTTCTTCCGCAGCACGTTCCGGAACCGGGACAGCAGCAGCGAGGAATTGTGGGTACTTAAAAACCGATACTTGGAACGGTGTCGGACTCTGAACTGATCGGGGTTGGGGGTTTCAAAGAGGCTCCGCCAAAGAAAGGAAAACATCCCAGGCAATCAAGCGCCAGTTGTCCATGGTAACGTGTAGATGTTTGTACCAGAGAGGGCTTGATTTCCTGTCGTTCGCCGGACTGAACGATCTCCTCGAGTCCTGCGCCGGTCACCGATAAAAGAGCCCGGCTGTAAGGCCGCGGATGGAGCAACTTCCGGTGTGTGTGTGCGTGCGCGCGCGTGCGCTTGTTTGTCGAGGTTATCGGGAACGAGGCGGCCAGGAAGTAGCTCGCGTCCCTCGGTTTCGGAAATCGTTTGCTCGAGCCGGAAGAAGAAAGGCTTCCGCGACTCTTTTCGGGTTTTTTTGGGGCGGTATAAATGGTTTTTGGACCCTGATCTTGAAAAATATGCAGCCAAAAACAACATCAACAAACAAACAAACAACGAAGAAACAAACGTTTTCCAGGTCAGCTTTTCTGCTTGACGTCAGATTCCATGGTTGCTACTCCCGCCGAGCATCAGCTCGTAGAAAAGAGTCGGTACAAGAGCGGGGCGGGTGTTTCCGTTGGGGGACGGGGATACCGGAAATAAAGGGCAGCACCAGGATCCCCAATTTAAAAAAAAAAAAAAAAAATTGGGGAATTTACGAGGAGTAGTGGGGAAGATCTGCAGAATCTGTGGTAAACCTACCCTAGTGAGCGGGCACGGGAAGAGAGAGAGATGGAGAGAGAGAGAGTTGACGTCAATATAAAGAGAGAAAGAAATGTCATTACAGAGAGCGAGATGGAGAGAGAGAGAGAGAGGTGGGGTGGATAGAGGCAGAGGGGTGGAGAGAGAGAGATGTCATTACAAAGAGAGAAAGAGATGATGTCATTACAGAGAGAGATGGGGTGGATAGAGGCAACAGAGGGGTGGAGAGAGAGAGATGTCATTACAAAGAGAGATGTCATTACAAAGAGAGAGATGACGTCATTACAAAGAGAGAGAGAGAGAGATGAGAGAGAGGAGAGGAGATGTCATTACAGAGAGAGAGAGATGGGGAGAGATATGTTATTACAGAGAGAGAGTTGACGTCATTACAAAGAGAGAAAGAACTGATGTCATTACAGAGAGAGAGAGAAAGAGAGAGAGATGGGGTGGATAGAGGCAGAGAGGTGGGAGAGAATGAGAGAGAGAGAGAGAGATGGGGGTGGATAGAGGCAGAGGGGTGGAGAGAATGAGAGAGAGAGAGAGATGGGGTGGATAGAGGCAGAGGGGTGGAGCAGAATGAGAGAGAGAGAGAAATGGGGTGGATAGAAGCAGAGAGCTGAGAGAGAATGAGAGAGAGAGAGAGAGAGAGACGCCAAGTTTTTGGTGCGCCAATTAATAATCGTTGTTATACTGTTACAGTTCTGACACGCGACGATGGGCTGAGATAAGTGTCCGGTGGAGTGGGGGGGGCACACGAACAGCTAGCCAGCGACCTTCTAAGGCCAGCCAGAGAGAAAGAAAACCGCGCTGGCAGTCGGCGAGGAATGCCAATTCTGGGATTTGCCACATTGGGCCAGAGACTCGCTTAGTCTTTTCCCAAAAAAAATAACAAGAAAAACCTTTCAGCCCCTCTGGGTCTGATCCAGCAGGAACAGCAGTTCTGCCGCTTCCTGATCACGCGCGTCCAAGACATCAAAAGTGTGAGAAGGTTTCTTTTAACTTCTGCCCGGCCCACGTGTGTCGTATGTTTGCCAGCGTTTGTACTTTCGATTTACTGCCCTTACTTTACACGTGACATCAAACCCCCTTTTTTTTTTTTAGATGATTTAAAACTTCTGCGACATGTTACCAGACGACTGCCGGCTATAATTTTTCTGTTGTTGTTTTTTTTTAGGTTTTAACGCTCTCCAGCACTCAGCAGACTTCCCGAATGTTCCGTCAAATGCCGGTTCTGTCTACTCTAAAGGTTGTCTGCAGATGTCTCACTGTGGCTAAATGTTAAATCGGGGTAATTAATACATTTACTTACCGAACAGTTCTTATTTTCTTCAAAACTTAGAGGAAATACGTTATTGCTTAATTGTTCGAGTCCCGATTCTTCATCTTCTTCTTCTTCTTTAAAGCGTACAACCACCGACAAAAGTTCGGCGTCGCCATGGAATAGTCCGCGCTTTGTAGTTTTCCGCGGAAGTAACACGAAAAATGGCCCCCAAAACCGAAAACCCTGGACAAATTAAAATCAAAGAGGCAAATAAGTTATTTCCGTAAGGACCATGGTATAGATCACGAGGACGGGTGATTCGATCGCTCAGAAGAAGTCGTGGGTACAGCGTCAAGCCGTATGAGCTGGGATTTAACGATAGACTTTGTTGTCGCTATTTATGGGGGTGACGCCAAACTTTCGGCCCGGCTGTGTATCTATATGTACAAACTAAACATACATTTTCAGTCCCGTCCCGAAAAGAAAGACGGCTTTCGATTGGCTGGTTTTTGTTTTTTTTGGATATAAAAAGCTTTTTCGGAACCTTTTCAACCGATGCAATTCCCAGAGAATTGCTATTGAATTTCATCGCCGTATATAAGCAGATTTATTTGCACGATTTTTCTCTCCCCTCTCCCACCCTCCAAAGCCAAAGAGAATTTAATTTGATCAAACTGTGTATGTGTCGTGGGGGGGAAAGGGGGGCAGAATGTCACCTATAGCGATTAGGAATGTTACGTGGGAGAACAGTACAAATCGTATTTCCTTTCCGACCACGTGTTCTTATCTAACGACGTAATGTCTTCGTAATTGTACGGCAATGGAAGCATCGCGTTTTTAGGTAAACAAAGAAATCAGATTTAAGTATCGTAGACTTTTCGCGTTTGGGTTCAAAATCTGCAATTACGCGTGTACGTTAACTCCAAAAAGCTGTTCTGGTTTCTCTGTCGGAGCGGCATTTGTATCGTGTAGAACTTGTCTGGGACGGAAACTAACTGATCATCAGGGAGAGACTTCGTCCGGGTTGTCTGTCACGCAAGAACGAACGGCGGATATCTCCTTCTTGCTGCCGTGTTGTCTGTCTCGATTTCCTTCTTGCGCCATTAGGTCGTCATCTGCCATCATCCGTGCGTTGATTCGGCTCTCTGGGCTCACGCTCGTACTTCGGTCTCCTCTATGGAACTCGGGGCGCAGTCCATTTTTTGTTTGTTTGTTTGTTTGTTTGTTTCTGCTTTAATATGAGAAAATAATAACAACAATATAAACGTACCCCAGTAAGCAATATTAACACAGTAGGGGGATTTCCAGCCGTTGCGTTTTGGAAAAGCATTACATTTTTTTTTAGGACACCCGAAGAAACCTTGGGTAGACGGCGTTTGGGAAGTCGAGACTGCAGCTGGAACCAGTCTCTCAAGAGGATCTTCCGGCTGGGTAGGAGCGGGCGATCGCCGAGGAATACTCTGGATGGAACGATTCCGAGAAGCTCGGAGAGAACAGGGCAAATTGCTATTTCTTCTCTGGAACTGGACAGAAGACCATCTCGTAGCGGAGGCTGTCCGACACGAACCGACCAGTTTATTCTAATGTTCTGCCCCGCCGAAGAGCAAACGAACATAAACAACTCTCCACATTTACCGTTTTCGTTTTCCTGCGATAAATAGGAAATCGATACGTCGTCGATTCTGAAAGTCCAAGGACGTCGACGTCACTGTCAGCAGTCCACATCAACCGGAGAGAACTAAGAACGCGTTTCCGACGAATTAAAAGGGCTTAGAAGAGATATAAATAAATTACTTCCGTTATTATGTGATTGCCCTTTTTCCGGTACAAGGGGCACACACACTGACGAGAACGAGCCCCGGGCAGTGGTCTATTGGTAGAGAAAGGGCGGAGATGCTAAACGAGGCCATCCACTCGCACTACGCACTGTAGGTTTCTTTATAGTTACGCTATCCCTTAGAACAGGGGTCACCCAAGCCAGAACGAAAGTTCTGGGACAAAAGACGAAACACTAAGTTTAGCATTCCATGTTAATCATGGGTAAGTGGCGTGCAATGCACAGAAAACAAAGACAACCAACATATTTATTTACTAAAAGTTATCAAAGAAGGCGACATTAGCAAAAATATATTACAAATCAGACCTAGTGTGCACATATCCGAATCTTACAAACTAAGCAGCAAAAAAGGTTAGTGAGATTTGTGAAACTGACGTTTGGCTTTCAAGATATCATCAATGTTTGGTTTGGAATTGCTGCATCCAATCAAGAGAATTGCTTTCAAATGTTCATCAGTCAATCTCGTTCGATGTGTTGACTTCACATACTTCATTTTTGAAAATGTTTGCTCACAGACATAAGTTGTTCCAAACAATGATGCCATACCAGCGGTAAAATTCAACAAGTTTTCCTTCTCTGTGCTTCTCTTTCAACAAGTCATTTGCTTGCAAATCAATGAGCTCCAACTGTAGTTCAACTGGCACATCATCAAGGTTACAATCAAACGGATTATGGAACAGAAGAATGTCACTCTCAATTCTGTCGAGATCTGAAAATCTCTCCAAAAAATGCTTCTTCAAGTCACGAATAATCTTTTTAGGAAATCGAGGTTGACATCTTCAGCAATTGTAGCGCAAAACTCTTTGAAACAGTGAAAATGAGAGAAGTTTTCTCCTTCCAGTTGTGCTTCAAACAATGACAGCTTTCTCCGAAATCCTTTGATGATTCTGTAGAGATCACAGACGAGGTTATCCTTTCCCTGAAGTTTCAAGTTCAGTTCATTCATGTGGGATGTAATGTCGACCAAAAATGACAACTTTGACAGCCAGGTAGGATCTGACAGCCGTGGATCAGCTCTATCCTTTTCAGTGAGAAAAACATCTCAGGACTTTACCGCAGCTGAGCCACCTCACTGCTGTGTGATAAGGCAAGTCACAGAAATCAGAATCAATTTCTTCAAGAAAAGCCTGGAACTGACGGTGATTGAGTGCATGTCCCCGAATGAAGTTCACAGCAGAAACGACTGGTTTCAGTACACAAGAAATATCCAAGTCTTTCCCACAGAGTGCTTGCTGATGTATGATGCAGTGTATGAACAGAGCGCCCGGAATTTGCAAATCTTCCAACTGAGTCCTGATCTGCCCGACCAGACCCTTCCTCACTCCAGCCATGTTTCTTCCTCCATCAACTGTAACACCTCGAAGCCGATTCCACTGAAGGTTATAGTCTTGCAAAGTTTTCTGCACTTCCATGAAAATGTCTTTTCCAGTTGTTGTTCCATGCATGCAGCAAACGGATGCCACTCTTCCGTTATCTGAAAGTCCAATTGACACCACGAATGAACACAAGAAGTTGTGACGTACTCGAGAGATCAGTAGACTCATCCAGCGCCAGAGAATACCACCACAAGTTCCTAGCTTCTCTCGCGTATCTGTAGCACTATGTTCTCTCCAAGTTCTTCTGTTCTCCGCACAACTGAACTTGCCGAAAGGCTGATACTTCCAAACAAATCGCCTTTCTCAGGACACAAGTCATTTGCTGCTTCCATCAATCATACACTCTTTGATGAAGTTGCCATCAGTAGACGGTTCTCCTCGCTCTGCCAACTTATGCACTATTTTGTAACTTGTACGAGTGACAGATTCATTTTCAGCAAACTTTCTCGTGATGAGATTTCTTTGAGTTTGAAAAAATTAAAAAAAAATTTTATTTCACAACATCTCGTGTTCCATCCGTTTTATCACGCAAATGCAAGTACCGTCGGCGGGCCTGATGAACTGACGTCGGCGGCCTGATGAACTGACGTCGGCGGCCTGATGAACTGACGTCGGCGGGCCTGATGAACTGACGTCACGGGCCATAGTTTGGTGACCCCTGCCTTAGAAGAACAATTCCGGTTCGGATTAGAATTGAGGAGTAGTGCTACCGAGCGG
>JACATO010002046.1:0-127813 GCA_018389105.1 Nautilus pompilius
TGTTTATAGGTTGGAGGGGTGTGTGTGCCTCTTATATGAGGAATTGTGGTTGTTTTTATATGAATGAGGATGTGTGCCTTTATATAAGGAATGGTGTTTTTGATTATACATTGGAGGATGTGTGTCATTATATAAAGCATGGTGGTTGTGTATATATGAGGAAGGGTGTGTTTTTATATGTGGGAGGGTGTGTGTCTTTATATGAGGAAGGGTGTTGTTTTACATGGGAGAGTGTGTGTTTAATGAGGAATGAGGAAGGGTGTTAGCGTTTATAGGTGGGAGGGTGTGTGTGTCATGAGGAACTGTGGTTGTGTTTATATGTGGAAAGGTGTGTGTCATTACATGAGCAATGGTGGTTGTGTTTAATATGTGGAAGGGTGTGTGTTTTTATATGAGGAAAGGGTGTTGTTATAGATGGGAGGCTGTGTATCTTTATATTAGGAAGGGTGGGTGTGTGTGTTTATATGTTGGAGGATGTGTGTCTTTATATGAGGAATGGTGTGTGTTTATATGTGGAACGATGTTTGTCTTTATATGAGGAAGGGTGTGAGTGTTTATATGTTGGGAGGTTGTGTGTCTTTATATGAGGAATGGTGTGTGTTTATATGTGGAACGATGTTTGTCTTTATATGAGGAAGGATGTGAGTTTATATAAAGAAAGATGTTATATGCCAGAGAATCTGTGATTAGATGATTAACGGTGTTTGTATGTATATGGTGTAGAGTCTGTGTTTACAAGAGGATGGTGTGTGTGTTTATATGTGGGAGAATGTGTTTCAGACAGGTTCTCCTACATCATGTTCTTCTCTCAGAAACATATCATTGATCTCTTTGCGCGAAGATTCACTTTTCGATATGACACATCTAGGTAATGTAGCCATTTTTGCAAAAAAGGAACTAGAATGTGAAGCTAATAGAACATTTTAAATGATGACTTCTCCTGCACAATGTTTCTGATGTGAACATAATTGATGCTAGATGGGAATCCATTGCTAAAGAGAAAATCAAAAGGCAACCAAACATGTTGGATGAATTTTGGAAAGTGATATAGGATATTTGGATCAAAATTGTAAGTCCTTTGATAACGTGTATGGCAGCATGAAAACAAAGCATTCCGTTATATATGTAGTAAATGGCTCATCAAATATTAATGCATTGTACAAGTATTCATTGTGTGCATATTATATGTTTGAGTTGCATTTAATCATTAGTTGTGTACGTTCTATGTGCTTGTATATTTATTTCAAAATTGTATATGCTAATGCTTGAGAACGTTTGAGGAAAAGGTTTGTTTGAGATTGTTTATGGGTAGTATATGTATATGATAGTGTATGTATGCAAGAGAGTGTTTGAGAGAGAATTTGTGAGAAAATGTATATGTACGTAAGAAAATGTTTTTGCAATCAAGACTATGTTAAATAGAGTATATTTGGGAGATGGTGTGTTGGAGAGAGGATGAGAGATTGTTTTTAAAATAGAGACTGTGAAAGTTTGAGTGTGTTGAGAGAGATTAGTTGTGAAAATGATTGTGTGTCTGTGATAAAGTAAGAGAGAGTGATTGTGTACAAGTGTGTTTTAGAGAATTATTTGTGTATGAATAAATGTGAGAGAAGAAATGCATGAGAAAGAGTGTCAGAATGTTTGTGCGAAAGAGTGACTGTATGTGACAGTGCTTCCATCTGTGAAAGAGGGGATTGTGATAATGTCACTGCTTGTAAAAGTCTGTGTGATTGAGAGCGAGTGTATGAAATAAAGTTTGTGTGTAAGTATGCACGAGAAAGAGAGACTACGAGTAGGAATGACAGTGTAAAAAAGTTTGCTTGCAAGAAAGTGTGTGAGAAAAAGAAAGGTTGTATGAGTGAAAGGAATTAGGTGTAAAAGGTGAATATACAAAGTGTGTTTGTGTAATAAATAGATATTGCATGTGATAAAGAGAGTGATATGAAAGAGAATGTATTACTATTTTAGTCTGTGAGTGAGAAAGTGTGCATGAAATTGTTTTTTTGAAAGTACATGTAAGAGATAGTGTGCGAAAAGTGTTGATGAGAGAGAGAATGAGAGAGAGAAAAAGGATTGTGTATTAGAAAGAGTATATTTGAGGGAGATTTTATATGAAAATGTAAGAAAGTGAGAGAGAGAGAGAGTGTGTGTGTGTGTGTGTGAAGAAGAGCGTTTGTGAGAAACTGTGGGTCAGAACGAGAGCGAGAAAAAATTGTGCAGGAGATTTAGAGTGCAATAGAAAGTGCGTAAAAGGTGTGTGTGTGTTCGTGGGAAAGAAATAAAGAGTGACTGAGAAAAATTGCAGTGTGCAAAACAGAGAGTGTGTGTTGTGCAACGACGGCATTATAATAAATAAGCTCGATTTGTACTCGACCAAAAACGAACATCTAATTTTATAATACTGACATTTTGATAGATTCTACCTTATAAATTCTTTAAGATTTTATTTATAACACTTTAAATCTCATATATTTTCGTAATTTCTGAAAATAATTCATTCATTGCGGTTTCAATAGGAGCCCATTTCATGAAACAACTCACGCGAGAGCCGCTGATCTGCTATTCCCCAAAGTCCCGAGCAATTAATTGTCGTTTCTCGCATGAGAAATGAAAAGGGATCGATGGGGTCTTGTACTGTCTCAGTACTTTCGTTACAAAGGGCTTCAAGTCCGCGGCAGAGGAGTCCTGTCAAAGGGGGAAGCAAATAATTAAACACGTCGGAACTTTAGCAGAGCAGAAGAGAAAATCTTTTATGTTCTATCAGCTTTCTCTTTCTTAAATGAATAAAACGAAACAGGTGCCACGGGTTTAGAAGCAGAGAAGGAGAAACCGGGCATCGAGGTGACAGCATACAGAAAACTTACGGCAAACCGGCTTGTTTACAACCTCCGTGTACTCTTTATACTTTCACGGTGCTGCATCAGGAGAGTTTCGATTTACAAGGGAAATAAAACTGTCGACGATTTTTGAGATTCTTGGTTTTCTTTGAATTTATTTGAGCTATACCAAAGTAATAGAAATAAAATTGAATAAAATGGATATGTAATCAGGCCTTCTTTTTTTTTCTAATCCCATCCGTTATTTTATTTCTGATATGGTGGCAAAGGTAAATATAAATATAGAAAAACATCGAGGGTTTTGCTTCTTTTTTCGTTACTTTAATGATGGCGTTCAATAGTAAACTGAAACTCTAAATTGTGCAAAACCTTTAATATAGACATCACTTGAGCGAAAATATAATTAACCAAAATAATAATTAATCTAAAACAGATGGAACCTCTTTTTTTGTTTCAAATCTGTACCATTTTCACTGTTCTTTTTCGTATAACGAGAGAGAGAGAGAGAGAGAGGAGTTCCTGTCACGTGCCAGTCATAATATAACATGGTGCACCGCGTAAACAACTGCAGACTAAGAAGGGACGACGACCAGTACTGCGTTTCCAGGCATTTCTTGCCCGTTGTTAGATTTGGCTGGCTATTGGGGGAAATACCAGCGGTGGTCGTCCGACCAATTAGAGTCCGGTCTTCGCTGAAGGAGTTGTCGACCACGCAGAGCCGCCATTAATCAAGTTTCCAGACTTCGCTGAGCGCAGACGTTTCGGATTTGTCGGAGAAGCAGACGTAACCCTAACGAAGCGGTTTTCGTTTCTCGTAATAATCAAAATTGAATAAAGTAAAAAAAAACAAAACAAAAGGTTGTCTTTTTGAAGAATTCTGAGAGATAAAGAAGAAAAGGCAAACGAAGGAAGAATGGGATCCCTTATCTACCGAATCCGGCTCCGGTTAATGCAGTAAGTTCCCACAAGGAGCTCACGTCCATCGCCAGCTTCTTACAGACTGGTGCTGAGAATTAATTCGTTTAAAAGACCTGTTTATTGGATGTTGTTTGTTTTTCTGTCTTCTCTCTTTCCGTTTTGGCTTGTTCTTCTTACTCCTAGGACTCATCGAAGGTGGAGACGAGAGGGCGGAGACTTCGGTTAAGGAACCGTCGCAGAAGCAGGCTGTTCGCCATCAGCAGGAAGAAACCCCCGTAAGATCAGAGAGAAATGGATCTGGCCCTGACTCATTCCGGATCAAACCAGTGGAGTACAACAACACGTTACCTGTCTTCTTTTTCTTTTTTTTTTTATCTTTTAGAAACATTTACAACTGTAACATAGTTTTGTTCTCCCACTCAGTGCCATATTGTTTTACAATGGAAAGCGGGATTCTAATGTCTCCCGTGCAGGACATTTGTGCCTGCAGATATTCGGTAACTTTCTTGTGCAGTCGTGAGGCTGGGTACCAAAGAACAGGGTTACGGAAAGTAGATCAATATCAGTAATTAACTGGGGGGGAATGAAACTAATAAAATATTCACCTACGTTCTCGAGTTAATGGTTAGGTGCGAGCGTGAGAATGGTTTAAAACCATTACGCTGAAGCACCGCTTCATGCAGAAATTTCCAAGACTAAAATAGGCAAAAATGAGTTTTTTGTCTTGCTTTTAGTATTCAAATATCAACGATGCAATAACTTAACTTTCGTTTGTGTTCAGACCATTAAAATCTAATTATAAGACGTAAAGTCAGAATTCCTGTGTGATATACTTTTATGTACATCTTTCTGTAATTACAAGAGATCTTAAACTAACCAAGACTCCTCTCATCCAAAAATCGTGCAACTCTAAAACAAGGGAATACATTTTTTTAGATCTTTTTGATTTAATATTTTTCAGCAGAGTGGCGTCTTAGGCGTCCAACGTCATGAATAATGTTCATCGGTACGAAAGAAATATAATATAGAAATTGCATTTTATCAAAAACAGATATTGAGCAACTCTTCTTCATGGAAATAAATTATTGTATTATAAAGTAAGTATACAATAATAAATGCTCAAAAATGTTAAATTTTGCCTTTAAATTTCCAATTAAATTTTCATTGGAGCGAAACTTAATGGAGAATTTTTTTTTTGTTCTATTTAGAATAAAACTGACTCGCGCCGTTTTCCTTTATTAACGTTCGTACTTCACATCTGAAATTACATTCTGCGAAATTTTTAAACGGATTCCCAGTCGTTAGTCAACAATGATTGGTGCCTGCTAAAAAACGATCACTTTTTGTCGCCTCTAGCGAACTACACTGTTTGCCTAAAGTAAACATCTCTTAACAACTTTTGCAATCTACAGTGATTTATGCTTAAAACTAGCGCTTGCCAACTTCTTGTCAGCTGAACTTGTTCTTGCACAAAATGTAGTGCTTCGTGACATCTCGTGGTGTAAACTAATGTGTGCTCTAATATAAATAGACTCTACAACTCGTCGAATCATGTCTATTTTCTGTTGTATATTAAGAGCAACACACTTGCGCTTCTTAGCCGCTGGTGTCTGTGGTGTCCACGGTAACAAAATTTTCTGCACTCAAAGAGAGTTGATGCGAAAATTAAGACCAGCGATAGCTTTAGCATTTTCACGCGACGTGAGCAATGCAGGGGGCGAATACAGCGCCAAGAACCAGGCGGCGGCAGCTTGAAACACTTGAAGCGACGATCTAAAAATAGTTTACACAGGTGGGAAATATAAATACTCAAATTTCGGATCTGAAAATTTTTTGGTTTATTTGGATGTCTGGGTTGAGAACCGATTGGAAGTATATGAGCGGATTGTATTTATTAATTTAGTGGTAAACAGGTTGCGATTTTTTTGCTTCTATTTCAAACATAATCTTGCTATAAAACATTGCGCGACAGAAAAACTCGCCTTTAATCTTAGATGTTTAACTCACTTTAGTGGGAAAAGTCGGTTCGATAGCATCCTACCACATCTCAGGGAAAATAATACTAATATAATTTTTAATTGACTTTTTCTGTCATTATAAAATTCCTTCAACAGAAATTTTTCAATCAGTTACAATTATGTGACTGAAATTAATTGTTTTAATGCAGAGTGGCCAAGAAGTTATGAAACCATTTAATTAGGTTTTATTTCAAAACTACACAGTCAGACAATTTCCACTGTTGTTTACTCGCATAAGTCCGATGGACGGTCGCTCTCTTACGCTCAATTTTCTTTTTCTTTAAAACTTAAAACATACATATGGCTGACATTAATAGCATCACGTTCTCTGAACCGAAGAATACGATTGTCGAAATCTTTTCCCAGAATGTCTTTGTAGAGCGTCCACGACAGCATTTTTGACGGTTTTGCTACGATTGTGGTATTGTTCTAGAGTTTTCTTTGGATACTCTAGATCCGAGGTAGCACTCAAAAAAAAAATGGGAGGGGGATAGATCTGGAGATCTCGGAAGCTAAGACAGGTCGTCAGGTGAGAGATGACCTGATTGGGAAACCCTGCTGACAGCGTTCTCGTCGAGCCTCTTCGTGGGAGGCTCGCTGCTCCATCTTCTTTAAACCGGGGTTCTTCCGTACGGAAAACCTGCTGTTGTAAATCCGGTAACAAGAACCGCTGCAAAATCTGTCTGTGAATCTCCCTACTGAGACCGGCCGAGCCATGTGAGAATGGTGTGTAACTGGGGACCTTCGAAATAAAATGTGATCAATAGTCATGGCTCGTTAATCATCTGGTGCTGTAACATATCCGTTTACAGTGCTCCTAGTATAGCTAACTGTAGTTGTCATTGTTCAGACGCTGAGACCTCCTCCTTTTCTGAAAAAAAGAAATACTTCTCTTCAAAAGATTAACGTCAAACTGGATGTATCTTATGTTGTTGTTTTTTTTAATCTTTCCACTCGATATTCTGAAGACCTGAAACCAATAAAACAGTCCCCACTGCATTCTTAAAAATAAGTCAGCATCTTCTCTCTCCACAAGATGGACGGCGTATTTCAGATGTTGACGAAATATGGTCTTTGTCTTTACTCGTGGAATTAACTTGAAACATCGCGATTCTGAGATTTAAGAAAAACAACAAGCAAACCGACAAACGATGCCTTAAATATAAGAAATTGTGTATTCTACAGAATTAGAAGAAAAAAAACAGTTTTTACCGCAGTATTTTTAAAAGAAGAGGTCAATAACACCAGCCGAAGAAAAAAGCTTGTTCGGTGAACTGTTTGGATTATGTGCGCGGTATCACGTTGAACATTCACTGTGGAGTTCTAGTCGTCTCTACATTACGGTCAGGTTTTAGCGAAAGACGCAAAATATACTTTATATATGCATTATTTATTTAATACAGCACTTTGAGTGCAGAAACTAATCCTGACTAATAATGGATACGGGCAAAAAAACTTTGCTTTTTTCCCCCTCTGCTCCTCCCATATCTAGAAATACAGTTTTCTAGCGTAGACTTTTGATCGTGGCCTCCCACGCTCAGAAGTTGTTCTGCAGCTCGCTCTGTACCTAAGCACATGATCTCTCATCTCGCAGCCAAGATAGGGGAGGTCCGAGAGCTCTGTAGCTAAGCACATGATCTCTCATCTCGCAGCCAAGATAGGGGAGGTCCGAGAGCTCTGTAGCAGAAGCACGACAAATACACACACACAAAGTAATTGATACGTCATTTTCTATTTAACAAATATTATAAATATTGTTCTAATAAGTATAGAAACTTCATTCTAGCATCGTTTACCTTGTGTAAAATTAGATTCCAACATAACCTACTATTGATGACACATTTTCAACAGAGCGACCAAAACAATTTTGTGGGACATTATTCAATACCTCATGTATCTTGGCGTCTAACTCTTCCGGATCACGTGGTTTTTTCTACGTGCGTGTTTACTTTTGCTTATACCAAGATACGTGAGGTATTTACTAACCATCGCCCACTGTACCCCCCCCCTGAAAGCTCGTGGACTTTTAATGGATTTTGTGGCTTATAACTGACAGCCAGAATTACAATAGAGGTGATCGTTTGTTTTTTACTTAATTCTAATGGACAGAATTCCGAAAAAAAATACCGATAAATGTAAAACAATGTTTTTCGTAAAGTGAAATAGTTTCAGATCTTCGATAATACTGGGATAATTCTATAATAATAATAATAATAATAATAATAATAATAATAATAATAATAATAATAATAATAATAATAATAATAATAATTTTTACCCACATTTACTATTTGAAATTTCTATGGAACCTTTTGGCCTTTCATCGCCTTTCATCATCTATCGCTTCTCATCCTCCCTTTGTTATTTCTCCTGTGAATGAATTGTTTCTAATTAGCGAAAGACGAAGACAAATGGATGCTAAAGTAATTGAAGATTAATAATCGTAGCTAAGACGTATCCCAGGAGGTATGAGGCAATGACTGAGCAAACCATAGAGAGAGACTTGAATACAATCATAAAATTACGATAACAAAGAATAATAATGAAAGCATATTTACTTGACGGTTTTCCTTTATTACGGTTCTGTTTTTGCTCTGGTCGCGACAGTGTGTCAGCTGTCTTTCGTTACACTACAAAAGTGCTGAAGGTTTCCATGAAGCACATGGCCTCGAAGGTGAACCACGTGACAACAAAGGACACTACGCTCATAATAAACTATAGACTGGTGTTGAGGTTCGGTGGTAGGCTACCAAGATTGGGGGCCTGGGTTCGATTCCCAGTCGAGGTTGATTATGCGCAGTCGGAGAAGTGACTTTATAAAGAAATCGGAAAAGGTACCTAAGTTTTTAACAGAATGAAATAACAGCGAAAGTTCATTTCAAACCTTTATTTATTATTTTAATACGTTTCACAGTAGCATACAGATGCTTATTTCATGCACGTCTCTTTATAGTGTTCCCACTTGTCTTAAAATGTTTGCATATACCTGACAGATTTGATACCATTACAGGTACAAAATATGGAATTTTAGATTTTCTACTTGACATCAAAGAAAAAATACAAACGAAAATCAAGCTGGACTACAAAGTTACCCATTCGAAAACAAAAATATATAATTATTTTGAACAAATAATGTTTATAAATTAAGCACAACTCAGATATACACATTCAGCAAAAATGAAAATTCCAAACACGAGCAGGGACAACAAAAAAGACCAAAAGATTTGACAAATTGATTGCAATTTGTTCGTTAACGATGGATTTGAGAATTTCATGAATAAAGCTTCAATCAATAATCTGGCATTTGAAATTCTTTGAGAGGATATGTGTATAAGTATAGATAGTCAGAGCAGCAGGGAGTTATCAGGATCACTTGATTTTGCATTTTGAGTTTACTAAATAAAATTCTTATTTGTTCTGTAACAGTAATTTCATCTATTTTGGTATTGTTAGCACTGAAGAGTTTAACAGTACAAGAACACAAGCGAAATGATTAGAATATTAGCTTTTTTCTGCTTATTATCCGGATTATCTTAAACTTCCTTGGTATTTTCGTTTTGTAACAGTTAAAAGTTTCTCCATCAGAACTCTTCTCTGTAGTTTTTACCTTAGTAAATTCTCTCTTCATTTTACGAATTTGTCATAAAACTTTGTGACTTATTCTTTCCAGCTGTTCTTTTTTTTTCCTTTATGAATCTTTCAGGAATACCCTTATCACAAAAATATATTAGAATCACACGAAAAGTATTCCAACCCTCTAGGCACCACAACCAGCTGGTAAAAACGTGTCACAATTCATTGAATTGAGACACTATTCCAATTGAGACACTATTCCTATTGAGACACTATTCCTATTGAGACACTATTCCTATTGAGACACTATTCAATTGAGACACTATTCCAATTGAGACACTATTCCTATTGAGACACTATTCCTATTGAGACACTATTCCAATTGAGACACTATTCCTATTGAGACACTATTCCTATTGAGACACTATTCCAATTGAGACACTATTCCAATTGAGACACTATTCCTATTGAGACACTATTCCTATTGAGACACTATTCCAATTGAGACACTATTCCTAAAGCTAAATATCAACAGTGTTAAAGTCCCTGACTCTTTTTATTTTTTACCGATTTCTCTTTATTAAAGTTTAAGATTACATTTATAGAATTATGGCCTCTAATACCCAACAACTCAGAGACTTATATTTTAAATACAAAACTAGGAACAGAAAGTCAAATAAGATTCAAAAATGCATTACTCATAGCTGATACAGTCACTCTTCGGTAAAGGGATTTGCATGCATATCTTCATCAAACTGTCAACTCTCAGTTTCCGAAATCTAGTTAATGCACGTGCCATTAATGTTATTCATAATTACTCAATATTTGGTTTCAATTTTTTGTAACACTTAATCAGTTCATAAATTCATAACTGTGTCTACACTTGGCGCGGCGATAAATAACCAAATAGTAAAACAACACGATTACAAGTGTTTGCTTCCATCCGAACTCTTTCAACGGCTTTATCTTGACGTTTATACGAAGTGACAGCCAAAAACACTGAAAACATTTAATGCAGTTACTCCAGTTTCTACCGTGTCCATTTTTTCGACGAAACTGATAGTCACACAAACAGTTATCCCAAGATGAAATTAAGCCAATAATAACTTGGGAATCCTAATAAACTAGTAATGCCTTTTAGTATAATAATCCTTTAGCCTATTGATGGTGCGCCTTGAATAATCCAAATTTTAAATTAATATTTCACTATTATTAGATCATTGTATTGCCACTAAATCATTAGATAACGGTTTTCAAATGGTTTAATTAACTCTTAGAATTTAATAAATTACCTTTTGTAATAAAACAAAGAGTTTACTTTCCACAAAAAATGTATGTTTAGAATTGGTACAGGTGGTAGTAGGTATCACCAATTTTTTCTTTCCAAAAGATGCACATTATATCGAGTGTATGATCGGCATTCAATAAAAGATTATGGAACTGGTTGAAAGATTGGAATCTGTTTCTTTATAGGGGGGAGATGAATATCCATCTTGAAACACTATTTTATGATCAACAAAAAAAGTATATTTAAAAAGTCATCTATCTTTTCCAAACTCTAAAGTAAAATTTAAATTATGGTGTTAAGAGATAAACTAGTAGGAAAACCTTCCAGACGCTTGTTTAGAAGAAACAGCTGTGCTGTATCATTTAAAATGTCTGTGATACAGATATGTAAGTTTAGCAAAGTACATATTAGGTTATCTTCAACATAAGACTATAATTTGTTGGTCTGCAGGAGGCCTAAGGGAAGACGTCATAGACAACCATCAAGCTGAACATACAATATATTATCGAATATGACTAACGACATCGGTAGCCGCTAAAGTAATTTACGTATTCCGTACGTTCTGGAAGTTTTCTTTATATTTGATTTGTCTAATTGGTTGATCGTTAAAATCTTTTTCGAGATTGAAATAGTTAATATTTTTTTATTTTCTACAAAGGTTTTCCAACACCACGCGTACGTAACCTCCACCGTAGTTGTCTTCAGTCTTCACTCACCTAAAAAAAACATGCCACTTCTAAAATAACCTGTTTGATTAAATCGTTTCGGCACACGAAGAAAATTTTGACATCAACGGAAATACTGGTACCATCACTTTCGTTATAATAGATCCAGAGATTTGATTTATGCCCAGTACTTTCGCTTCGAGTGGCTCTGTTTCCACCTCTGGTTTAGTTTTGCTGGGAAAGATTTTTACAGGAAACATTAGGCTAGAATCGTGATCTTCCATCTTCACGGCCTTCCGGGAAGCGATGTTAATGCCACTTCGTCAACAGAAACAGTACCCCTATCTTACTATTGGCTTGTTTATTTTCAGAACATATCTGATTTTACTCACAGGATGCAACCTTTTATCGAGCCGCTGACTGGCAAGAACCTGCAAAGAAAAGTGAAACAGATGTTGCTTGGACATCTTTACCGTCAGTCTTTCTAATGGTCATATAGGTCCGTGTTTTCATCTTAGGTTGCTTCTCTAGCAGAATCGTTTCTCGCTTTTTTATCATAAGCATTCCTGTCTTAAAACAATCACGAATTTGTTCTTTTTTATGTTTTTAATTTGTATATTTTTTTTCATTTTTTATTCTGTTGTTATTGCTTCTTCTGGGGAAAAAAGTACAGCCATTGTTGACGTGTGCCGGCAATTTCAGTTTAAAAATTGGAACCGTAAACCATTAATTTTCAGCAAGGTATACAATATGAAAGTGCTTGTATTCTGTTGTCTTGTAAGACGAGTAATTAAAATGCCCACAACCATGTGTGATATATAAATTAAGATTACTGATCTGCAGTTCCTTTTCGCATAGTTCCTAGAAAACTTACAAAAATTTAAAAAAAAAAACGATTATATTTTACGTTTGACTGTAGAAAACCAAATGTGTGCAATAATCGGTTTTGTGGGTTTGACATTATTGTTTCCATAGAAACGTATATTTTGTTTTATGTTAAATAATTTGCAGAGAAGATAGGTTCAGTGTCTTCTCTCAGTAATTAGCTATTTCAGATCCTGTGTTTGCTGTTGCTCTGTAAATCATATTCCCAACGTTTGATGACCCTCAGTTAGTTAGACAAATTCCATCTCGTGATTGGGAGACGCTAATTAAAAAAACAACGACAAATGCTTTAACTTCCTGAAGAAAATCTAAACACTTAAAAAGCAACACACGGAATTATCTTGTGGATGTCTTCATTTGCGGCCAAAATTATTCCATTACTGTTATTTTTAACACATCCCTGACTCGTTTACATGCTTCGTTAGGAATTTCTGCTGTTGTAACAGCCAGCTCTTTTACGAAACATCCCTAATTGTAGCGACTTCTTATTAAAATGAAACTATAGAATAACGAAGTTGTAAACTTCAATAAATGCTCCCTTTACAGTAGTTTTCACTAAAAGATATTATTTTAACAAAAAAATATGTAAAGAATAAATTCAAAAACAAAAGTAATGTTTAAACATTGTTACAGCCTCCACTGTAGACGAAGCTGGGCGAGAACTTTGCTGTAATTAATTCCTAACGCCGGCCGTAAATGGTATGTGGAATTCTCCCTTTGTCGTAAAATTATTAGCAACAGAGAGTTCTGTTCAAACGAATGCTATGAGTGGCCGAATAAACCCAATTCTGACACCTGTGTGTCTACAAATCAAGATGGCGTACCTTACAGAATGGTCAGACTTCACTTCTTCAGCTATCGCTAACAACATTCAACATATAATCTCAACACGGACCGTAGAAATTTGAATAAAAACCTTAAAAATTATTTTGTAAAATAACGAATATCGTGATTAAATATAAATAGAAGGAAATTCCAGTAAATTACACGGAAAATAGATTGTTACGTTCTGATTTCCAACTTCGAATATGCAAATACTGTATTTTTAATTATTGTGTGTAGTAGAACAGCATTTATAGATAAAAGTCGCTTTCAATTTTCACGGGTTGTAGTGTACATATATCTGTTCAACGTTACTAAAACCTTGAAATGAAGTTTTCCAATTTTACAGTTGCATTATTTCTCAATTTATAAGCCGCGGTCTTGTCTAGAGTTTGATGTAGAAGGTTACCAAGATTACGCTTCGTGTTGTTATTTATACGTTGTTGCATACGACGATCAACATAAACCAGGATCCAAAACACTACCCGCGTGGGCAGAGGAGGGTGCGTGATACCAGAAACTAAGCTAAGCATAGAAGTGTGCGACTCTGACCGACTGTGAGAAAGTCTCTACTAGAACCCTTCATTTTCAGATGTAGGAGAAAAGCGGAGTACCCGGAAGAAACCCACTCCGCGAGCTGGTGAATATGAGCGGAAAATAATCATTTGTTGAAGAAACGCCAAAATGAGGAGATTCCAACCGAAATTCGAATTCAGTAGCTAGACCACTGGGCCCCTGTAATATAGTGATTCTAATGGTGATGATGTTGGCTACAGTGGCAATATCAGTGGTGATGTAATGATAATGGTAGTGTGGTGGTGACGGTTATGATGATAAGACAAGTATGGTAGAGACGAATGATAGGGATGTTTTGGCGTTGGTAATGGTGTAGAGTGGTGGGAGTTAGGGTGACAGTCAGAGAAATAAAAGAGTGCGGTAGTAGTAGAGTAACAGAGGTAGTAGTACAGAAGTTTTAATAACGGGGTGAGATCTAGCAAGGTGGTGGTGGCAATGGCTACGAGATAATTCTAAATTGTGTAAGCACTGCGTTAAATGGAATGCAATGGCGGATAAACTCGAAAGCAACAGTAGAGACGTCAGTCATATATTTTATATTAATTAAGGAAGCCAACACCTCGTCACATTTAATGGTGTCGTGAAATGCTTGAAGTTTTCACAGAAAACAACGACAACGACAACAAATTCATTGGATCTTTAAAGTGCTGGAGATGCACAAACAGTTATTGACAGGTGTCGTCGGAAATTTTTCAGGTGAGTCAGGGTAATAATACAGAGATGTAAATCTTTTATCAGACTTGTCATTGCGGATTACCTGTTAATAACGACGTCAACATGCGCACAGCGTGCGGCCTATTTTCTCTGATGACTGCCTTGCACATTGGAATATTGGATTACGTTCGGCTGAATCGATTCGGAATAATCACGTTAATATTTATAGGCGCAAAGGCAGAGAGGAGGAAGAAGAAAATTGAGTTTTTACATAAAACATAGCTGCGAAATTCTTTGTCGGGTCGAAGAGACATGGTACAGAAAACTTCGTTTTCTCTCTGAAATGGAAGAAGAGGAGTAATCATGCGTCAGCTTGCATCTTAGACGGATCGAGATGATTTAGCAGAAAAGCATCACTTGAAAATAAACAAAACAAACAAACAGGCAAAGGAAGAGCATTCAAGAGAGCATTCAAGACGCAGTATAAATAAATCTGCTGTTTGATTAAACCGACCTTCATTTTTAGTACTAACGCTTGATGCCTCTAAATTTTTCAGTGTGACAAATTTCAATGTCAGAATCGTCAGATATTTCCCCCGCGAGCTGTAAAAGACAAGTGATACATATGAAACCTACAATTCTCCAGATGATCAGACAGAATTCGGAATCCGTTCGCTGCAGCCAACTAATTATTCTGGATATTTTTTCAACATTTTGCATTTAATCTAAGTGACATAATTTAAAAAGTTTTCTGAAATCTTGAATAATATTCTTCTTTTTTCTGTTAAAAGCATTATAAACCAGTAATTTTCATTAACATAATCATTATCTTCTGACAGTTTGTTTATTTCCCTTATGTTATTTTGGGCTGGTTACCTTTATTTTTCACCACTTCCGGCGTGGGTGCCGACGGGGTCCGGCGTCTAGTTTACTCGACTGCTGACGTCAGGGGGCTTGATTCGCTTCCTGCTAGAATGGCCTGGTGCGCCAATGCTTCACAGCATGGTTTCTGTTCGTTTCTATCTAAGAGATTATTTAAGCAACCATTGTTTCTGTCTGCATTGTGTTGTAAAAACCAGGAAGAAGCATGCGAAAATTCTAGCGATCGGCTATCGAACTAAGGGAGGGCATGTATTCTCCGTACGCATTGCCGGGATTGAACCTGCCTTATGTAAAGATAATGGGATAGGTTTTATTATTATTATTATTATTATTATTATTCAGCCCGAAACGAGATGAAGATAGCAAATGTTGATAATTGGGTGGAACTATCGCTGACATTTTTGCTGATACCAAGAAGGAACCAGGTCAAGCGAAATGTTTTTTAAACTTATTGAAATAAAAATACCTTTTCAAATTGGCGTTTGTTTATAAGACATTTGTTTGTTTGTTTCGCAGTTAATGCTATATAAATATCGCGAAGAGATGGATGACCTGTTGGTTCTTCATCATTAAACAAGATATAAAGACGGTCGACAGCTCTGCGATATGATTTAGCTCCTATAGTCTCGTAGCCATTGCGAGCCGAGCACCGTTAGAAGTTGTATGGATTTCCTGTCTAGTTGGAACCGCGAATTCCGGGCAGGTGGACGAAATTAGGGGGGAATTTGTATTGTCTAAGCGATACCTGGTGTATATATATATATGATACGCTATCAGCGAGGCGGGAAAAGCGTGCAAAAAGAAAGCACAAATTCGACAGTAGAGCGCACGGAGTGGGGTTCAGTCACGGCCTCAGAAACTGCACCGGTCACGTGAGCTGTCCGACGCTTTCCGGTAAATACATAATGATTGATTCTGGAATAGAAGTCGCAAATTAACTCGAAGGAGCCGTGATCGACTCGGGGTTTAGAGGGAAAGAAGAAAGCAAAGCGCGAATACTTTAGAGCAAGAAAATTATTTAAAAAAAAAAAAATCTCAGTTTTCGACAGTTAGATTTTTCTGCGGGTGAACATAAGATTGTTTTCTTACTCTGAAAGTTATCAGTTTGTAGATGAGAATGCTGACTTTTCGAGCCACAAAAGGGCGATTTACAAAGGAGACCGATAGCAAATTCGTGATTTTATATTCGTCGCTGAGTGAACCTGAACGAGGTTAATCAACGGGAGAGTGCGGGGTGGTGAGTTGTCTGGTTTTTCGAATTTCCCTTGGCAAGATTACGGTACCCATAACTAAGTGTGGCTGCTGTGGGAATAGAAGCTCATGCCTGCACCTTAACACAAAAAAAAAAACTCTCACACTCAGATGTTTGCATATAATTTGTGGCCGGACAGCCTTGGTTACGAAGGCTACCAAGAGAAAGACAGAAAAAAGATAGTTGCTACCACATAAAAGCAAGAAAATTAGACAAACAGTGTATACTAAGATGCGGGAGTAAACTGTTTCCGATGTTCAAGCGTAAAACTGAATCAACCAGAACCGTGATATTTCGTATATTTCAGATCCTCCTCCTCCTTCTTCCATCACTCCTTTCATAAGAGTGGGATGCGTTGCGCTGTCGTTATGCGCTCTCCGGCCCAGTGCATCCGGCTTCAGCAGTAAATCCCTATTCAGGTATTGTTCCGATCGGTGGAATGTGCTGAATAAATCTGAACGGCAGTAACAACAACCTCGTTTGGTTACGAGAGAATGGATGCGTTAGTTCCATTAGGAGAAAGAGAAATTTTAATGAAGTCACATGTTGTCGTCGAAATAACTCCCGCCAGGGGGGGGGGGGGCAAAAAGAACAAAAACTACTGGCGGATTTGTTTAACTGCCGAGCACCGATCCAGACCAACAGCTTGCGTCCATATTAAAAGAGTTGCTACATTTAAAATTAAAATAGAGGCAGAAACTGCAACATTAAATTACTTTCACTTTAAAAATTTAATGATAATGAAACGTCATACACTCGTGTATTAGAATCTAGGTGGGCAGGTAAACAGGACGCACTATCATCATCGGGCCGAAAACAAACAGATCTCGCGATGTTTCTCTAAAGCAGTTCAGGGTGATTGAAAGATAAAGATAAATTTCCAAAAATCTCAACATTCGTCGCGGATCTGTAGCCAGTATTACCAAGACTAACGTGTTGCTATTACTGACTACGGTCAAGAATTTTTGCGCTCATTAGCATTGCAAAAGAAACGATTCAAAGTTCGGTCTGACTTTATCCCACCGACTAGGCTACTGAGTGTGTGGCATGGAGCACATCCCTTCTGCCCACATAATTGATATGAAGCTCTTCGGAAGATCGGGTTAAGGGGGCACGTTTGCCAAGATTCTCCAGTATTGGCGCGTGCGTGCTTATCTCTCCGACGAGTCAGAATCTCAAGCAGTTCACACCTGGAAATCGCAATAGGGTCTGAGGAAAACCTAACGGAAACTTGAAACTTCAGTGTCTTCGCTCTGCAGCTAGATATTGCGCTTAGCACGCGTGCTTGCAATGTATCTGCAGCGAGCTGCAACGTGGAATAGTGAAAGACGTCTGAACTCAGGCTTTTACTTTGCCATTTTAAAAGATCTACTCGCTACCATTGCATTAAGTCGTACTGAAATTCGATACACAAATTCGCTAGGAGGATTGCGCTATAGGCTAAATCTTTCGGTAACTACAGTCTGGAAGAGAACTTAGGCATTTAACATTCCATTGGTACCCTTAAGCCTTTACACAAACCCGACCAAGCGCCTGTGGGAACATTTTGGATCGCGGACTGAGAGCATAACGTCTTGTTCACAATCCGCCAACACGATGGAATTTGAAAACCTCTCAAACTGGTATGGAGGAACCTGAACCAGGCCGAGATAAAATATTTGATTGGTTCAATGCCAAAGAAGGAAGAGGCTTTAATGACCGCGCAGCGATGCTTCTGCCGTAAGAAACCTGGCAGTAAGTAAGTGCCAGGATATCCATTGTTGGAAATGCCCTCCTACGCCGTAAAGGTTCTTTAGCCAAATCGGTTGACCTCGCTAATGAAACGAAGGAGGCTGGTACTTTCTTTTTATCACTATACCTTGGAAACGACTGCACTCCTGCGGTTAGAATTCTTTCGTATCGTTGTTTTAATTATTTTTACTAGCATTAGTTTTTTGATATACGATCATTATTTAAAAAAATATATATGTATTCATTATCTATAATATGCATTAGAATTTGGTAGATTTTGGCAGTAAATCTTATAAAACCCATCGCGGTTCGCTAGTGGTAAATAATTTGACTGTTAAGGTCGAAGATCAGATCTCGTTGGCACCGGTTCGGCCGGATGGTTTATTACCGCTTCGCTTGATTAAGCAGCCGCTTGTGCTCGACCCGGGTTCTTTGGTTCCCTCTCATTAAAGAAGGAACATTAAGGGTTGGGATTTTCTACACTAACCGTGGGGTTAACCTCCGCGTCTTGCAAACTGGAGTAAGAATTTTTTTTTATAAAAAAAGAAAAGAATATGTCCGAATAATAAAAGAATTAAAATTCCGTCAGTATAACAGTAAAAATTATTTTCTGTACTCTTGTCCAGTCATTGCAGACTTTTAAGGCATTATTCATAGAGAAAACCAGCAGCAAATTAGCTGTTTTCATTTAGTAGAGTTATACCTGCTTTAATGATACCCTGTTTAAAATTATTGTTGTTCTGCTTTTCATTTTAACTTAACAAAAAAAGTATATATTTATCGACCCCCCCACCCTTTTCTCTCCTTTTTCCATGGTCATATTTTCAAGGAGATGACATCTAATGGAAAAAGATTCTCAAATGTCAGATCAATACATTTATTTCCTTTCTTTCCCAACTTCGGAAAAGAGATAATTAGCTCGAGGTTGTACGTGACATCCTCAAGTTAACAGGATTAGTGCAGAATCCGCGAAAGATCCACTTGAATTGTCTGACTTTCTCTGCCAGCTGGGCTTCTTATGACTTTGGCAGTGGAATTCACACTTTTCCTATTTTTATCGCTGGCGACGTCAATTAAACAATAAGTCAGCTAATGGACGTCTTTCATTTCCCGGCGACCATTAATAGTCTCCTCGACAGCAGGTCCGCACAAATCAAACGCTTCCCGACGATCGGGTCAAGCTTTTAACAGGTAGATGTCATCTCGACTCTTAACTCGTTGACAGGTGATTTTTTATTATTATTATTTAATAACATCTCTCGTATTTACAACGCTACGCCTCGTTTTATTTAATTGACACTTTAATCTTCGTTCTCTTTCTTCGGCTACGTGTAGAGGTATTCGCTTTTACTGTACTTCCCGTCGATGCGTGCTAGCTTCTTCAGTTTTGATCAGTCTCTTTGAGAGCAAATTAAGGCGGGTTAGCAGAGAGGTTAATCGGGTGTAAGTTACCATAGAAAAATAAGTTATTACTCATTTTTGCTTTCCGAATGTGGTAAACTTATCTAAGTTTTCGAAATATACCACTGCATAGGAAAGAAACGCAGAAGGGGAATATTTAGATTTTTATTCTTGGCAAACTCCTGTTCTAAATTTTGAAATCTCAGGACGTTTCCGTATATCAGCTGTGGTAACCTTGGGTACGATCGGATCGGGGGGGGTGTGTGCTCTTGAGTGGTGGTTAGGTGGGACAAGTCGTTTGAGACCTCTGCCGTATGTACCAAGTACACTTTGCTAGAACTCTTTATTTTTAGATGTTGGAGGAAACCTACATGGATGGTTGGGTTGGTGGGAAATCGTGCTAGAGGGGAACCCAGCCGAGTCGGTGTCGACCGAGATTCGAACCCAGGCTGCTTTGTCCAGTGATCTACCAGCGGGGCGCCATCAGCTCCGTGTCTAGACTGATGCAGCGACCATTAAACTGTCTGCTCGACTGTATTTCGAGGTTCCTTTTTTAAGATTTGTGACTCCGGAAGTTTGTCCACGAAAATTAAACGTTCGCAAAACATTAAAAATAAACTCTTGTCCTGATTAGATTATTAGCACATTTTTTTATTCAAGTTAACTTTTTTGGTCTTCTAATAAAAGAATGGCTTCATTCAAATTAAAGTTTACACCTCGGTTTGCTATAGAAATTACTGATGAAATTTCTAGAATGCTTAATAAATACAGAACGGTGGTGTTGAGGTTAGCCAAGCTTGTCACGTGTGTGTTACTTGAGCTGAACACATAGAATGGACTAGTATCGCGTTTCCGACCATTACCTAAAGCTTAAAGGTATTCGTGGGTTTAATTTACGCATCCAACATACTGAGGAAAAGTACAGGGTTCTTCGATAGTGTCAAAACTATTTCAGAAGGTGAACTAGGACCGTATTCCGCACATGGTATCATAATGGCAGGAGGATTTAACTGCATCCTCAGTCACGAGCATTATACATGGGGCACATTTGTGTATAGAAATGAAACTCAAAAACCTGTGCACAAAATGAACCCCACGGCTCCCTTCAGAACTAAACACCCTGCGGTTAAATCGAACACCCATTATTGGAATAGGTACGGTGTAGCTACCCGGATTGACAGTGTACTTTAGCAGTAAACTTACCCATTATTGGAATAGGTACGGTGTAGCTACCTGGATTGACAGTGTACTTTAGCAGTAAACTTACCCATTATTGGAATAGGTACGGTGTAGCTACCTGGATTGACAGTGTACTTTAGCAGTAAACTTACCCATTATTGGAATAGGTACGGTGTAGCTACCTGGATTGACAGTGTACTTTAGCAGTAAACTTACCCATTATTGGAATAGGTACGGTGTAGCTACCCGGATTGACAGTGTACTTTAGCAGTAAACTTACCCATTATTGGAATAGGTACGGTGTAGCTACCTGGATTGACAGTGTACTTTAGCAGTAAACTTACCCATTATTGGAATAGGTACGGTGTAGCTACCTGGATTGACAGTGTACTTTAGCAGTAAACTTACCCATTATTGGAATAGGTACGGTGTAGCTACCCGGATTGACAGTGTACTTTAGCAGTAAACTTACCCATTATTGGAATAGGTACGGTGTAGCTACCTGGATTGACAGTGTACTTTAGCAGTAAACTTACACCTCTCCTTCAGGATATAAATTACTTGGCTACTCCGTGGAGTGATCACTCGCAAGTTGAAATAACCCTTAGGTTAAAAGAGGCACCAAGAGGGCCAGGCAGTTGGAAATCGCCTGACGCCATTCTGATAAAGGCATATTACGAGTATGTTGCAACAGTCGAAAACTTTTCATATTTAAAAGCAGAGTTCCATAATGTATTGTTAGGTGCTCTCAACATAGAGAAGATCAGTGCTATTAAAACAGAGCTAGGATACATAAAAGTAGAAAAACAGGGGCTAGAGTTGGGAGAAAGAGCACCGACCGTAAAGGACGACAAGTGTAAAGCTTAGTTTTGGAATTTGTATAGCCTAAAAAAAAAAACCAAAGACGGAACCGTCACAGAAGTAGAGGATATAGTTAGCAATAGACAGTCAAAGGAATTCTATAGGGTAGATTGGAGTTATTCGTTTAAATACTTTAAGCCTTCGATTTTGGGGGGGGAACTTTATTAAATCGATAAAGCTATGCTATATCAACATAAAGAGGAATATTAATTAGAACGGCTATGAGTCTGCAAACATGAAACTCTTCAGAGGAATAAGACAGGGCTACCTCGGGGCCATAGTTTACGCATTTAGTAACGGATAATCTATCATGTATGATTCAGAAGAAAGGGAAAATACTAGGAATCAGAAAAATCAATAAAATGGAAAGTAAAATAATTCAGTAGGACAACATCACGATAACCGAATGGATACTGGCATTGATGCGGTTTCTTCCGGTCTCATAGTTCACCGGGCTGCGTCTAGTGCTCATGTTACCAGTTTCTCCGGGTGCGGCGACACCGCCCTGACAGTGTCTGGGTTAGGAGAAATACGGAAAAAAATAGAAATGTGCGTGTTAATTCTCTGTTCTCGAAGAGAATTAAAGTAAATAAAGATAATTCACAAAAGTCAGTTGAGGGTTTAAGCTGTTAGGTTGTTACAAAGGTTTTGTGGGGGTTTTTAACCACAACAACGAGACTTCATATCGCTGCTGAATGTGAAGTTTATTAACCAAAGTAAGTTCTGTTACAATCAATAAACTTCTGCCAACGAGTTACAAGTGCATTTATACCATTTTGAAAAAATCTGGATTTCTGGAGTCCATAAACTGTTGGAAGGCAGTTTCAATTGCTGCTTGGAGAAGGGTTTCATATGGAGGAAGCTGCCGAGGTGTTTGAAAAGGTGGTAATCTGTGGCAGAAAGGTCTGGCGAATAGGCTGGGTGAGGGAGAACTTCGTGCCCCAATGGGTTCAGTTTCTGAAGAGTCACTTTTGCAACACGAGGACAGCATTGTCGTGGACCAGAATTGGGCCTCTTCGATTCACCAATGCCGGCTGTCGTTGGTAGAGTTTCTGATGAACAATGTTTAATTCACGACAGTACCTTTCAGTTGTGATGGTTTCACCAGGTTTCAAGAAGTTATAGTAGATGACACCGGTTGCAGTCCACCAGACAGTGACCATGACCTTCTTTGGGTGGAGGGTGGGTTTTGGAATGTGGTTAGATGCCCTGTTTTTGTCGAGCCACTGCGCTGGTTGTTTGTGATTGTCATAAAGGATCCATTTTTCATCACTCGTAATAATTCGATCAAGAAATGAGTCGTTTTTTTGTTTCTTGTGACAAACGAAGAGCAGATCTCCAATCGATGATTTTGTTGTTGTTCATTCAACTCGTGAGGCACCCACCTGTCAAGCCTTTTCACCTGGCCGATTGTGTCAAGATGCCGGGAAGCAGTTGCTGTGCTTACGTCAAGCTCTCCAGCAAATTCTCACTTTTTCTTGGATCAGCTACAACCGAAGCTTTCAGACGGTCGTCATCACAGCTGGAAGGACGTCCGCCACGTCCCTCATCTTCGAGGCTCTCATCTCCTGATCGAAACTTTGCAAACCATCGTTGTACTGTCTGCTCATTTGCTGTATCCTCGTCCCTATGCTTGCTTAATGTCACGAGTTGCCTCACTCGCTTTGTGGCCTGGTTAAGACTCATGAAGCAAAATGGCACGAAAAACTGTTCTATCCCTGCTTCACTCAGAACCCTGAAACAAATATCCATTTTATGAATTTTGAAAAGGTGGGTTTAGCATAATGTTTGCCAAAGCACACGATATACAAAATGATATATAACTTATCTACATACATCTTCATAAAGTAGCAATTTGTGATGTGGGGCTCTGTAAACATCCAAAATAAGTAAATTTGTGCGATGTTACAAACAAATACAACGAACAGACGACAACGTGTGTGTCATCTTAAAAGAACTGAATACAGTTGTCCCCCGGTATTCGCGGGGGTTACGTCCCTTGAGCACCCGCGAAGAGTGAAAAACCGCGAATATTGGACGTGGTCCGTAAAAATCTTATAAACGTCGAAATATAACGTAAAATATAATTTAAAAAATATATAAATAAATATATAATAATAATTTAATAAAAAATACAACACTCGAGATAGCTACACGCGGTAAACTGGGATGATGCTGGGCTGCATCTGGCTGAGACAGCGCCTCGTGGGCAACAGCCAATCAGCAGCGAGGAGAAATGAATAACGCTCTCTGATTGGCTGCTTTCAAACCTCCAGCCAATAGCGTTTATTTTATATTGATATTTTACTGAATTTACGTTAGTATTTATATTACAAAATTAGTAAATTATATTGTTATTAATAATTTAGCGTTAAAAAGCGTGAAAAAATATACATTGCCACGAAAAAAGCCATTAAAAAAATCGCGGAAGATATTTGCGATTCCGCGAATATGCGGGGGTTTCCACGAACAGTTATTAGTTAGGTTCTAAGGAAAATTCCGCGAATAACCGGGGCCGCGAATGCCAAACCGCGATTACGCGGGGGTCGACTGTACATGCACAATAATTTGTGTGAATTTGGAAACATAATGGATATTCAACAAAATTCGCCACATTTGAATGACCACAATTGATAGAACACATTTTAGCTGTAATTAAACAACACACAGTAGTGATTTACTGAAACCACACAAACTGGTTAAACAACACATTGTACGATTGTTAAATAATTTAACTTGAATAAACATCAATTCGTGCGACTGTCTAATAACTTACATTGAATAAACAAAATTTTGTTCGATTAACAATATTTCGTAGTTGAATTTCTTTGTCGTTTATGCAACAAAATAGAATTTCTAGTTTTAAAGGGGCAGATAACTCTGTAAGGTTGCAGAGTTAGCGTACAAATAAACCTTAAAAAATTATGAAAAGTCTTTTTTAAAATTTCTTTAGATTTCATTGTTATTTTCAATAGAGCATGATTCTTTTAACAATATTTGGTACGTGTATTTTGTTGTAGTTTATGCGTCAGAGTGGAGTATATAGTTTGTAAGGGGCAGATAACTCTGTATGGAAAACATTATGTTCGACTGTTTAAAAACTGGAAGGAATATAACACACAATGTGCCTTTTAAAAGAAAAAAAAAAACTAGAATAAATATAAATCCCTATGTGCGACTTTTTGAATATTGGAACGAATAGAAAACCATATGTTCCACTGATTAAAAACCTGCAACGAACAGAAAATCCTATGCGCGACTGTTTATAAATTGGAAAGAATAGACAATACTTGGTTCGACTCCTATAAAACTTACAATAAATAGATAGCACTATGTGCGACCTTTTATAAACCTACAATGAATAGAAAATACTTGGTTCGACTGTTTATAACCTAGAATAAATAGACAACACTTTTTGCGACAGTTTTAAAACTTAAATGAATAGAAAATACTAAATACAACTGTTTACGAACTGGGTAGGATAGAAAAACACCTTGTTGGCAGTTTGAAAACTGGTATGATTGGAACAGGTTATTCGCGACTGTTGAAAACCTGGAATAACATCTTACAACGAATAGACAACACTATTTTTGACTTTTTAAAATCTCATATTGAATAGAAAACTCTATGTGCAATTGTTTATAAACCTAGAATGAATAGTCATCACTATTTGCCACTGTTTGACACGCCCCTTACGAGCCAGGTGTACAAATTCCCATATCATTGCGGAAGAATAGATTTAGCTTTTAGTTTTTGAAAAGTTCGTTGGACGGTGAGAAGCCGTTTGCCGTTGTTTCCGTTTACGAAGGAACTGTGGTGCATTTGATGGAGGATTTTCCAAATGTAAGAAAAATGTACGTGCAGTCTGACAACGCCAAATGCTACCAGAGCAGTATCTTGCTCTTGGGTATGCTGTTAGTGAATAAGAAACATGGTTTGGAGCTCAAAAGTTATGTTCACACTGAAACACAAGAACGTAAAGGACTGATTGATGCTCATCTCGCCATCGCCATGATGTTGGTAATGACTTCCGTGAATATGGGATTTAACGTCATTTCTCCGATGCAGCTGTTCGAAGCCCTTCATAGTAGTGGTAGACTTCAGAACAAGGCGGTCTTCCTGTTTATTCGGTTTCATAATACAGTTTATCAATTGTTGGGCCAGCATTAAAGCCGCGCTTTCCGATTCTTTGATAAGATCAAGAGCATTAACGAACGAGGTGATTGTTGATGGTGATCAGCTGCATTTGTACGAGTGTTCGTCCATTGATCCCGTGGTTATCGATAACTTGAACATTTAAGATCCAAGGTTTGCAAGTGCTCTCCCTGATGCATTTGATGATGAACTAGATTGTGAAGAGGATGAGCAAGGCGATGAACTGGTAGACAACGGAGTAATTGATGAAAACATTGATGAGGGATACGTGACATCAGCCCTGGAAGAAGAAGAAGAAACAGAGCAGCATTGACGGGGTGTATTTCCGTAACCAGCTCGATGAATGGCAATGCACCTCGAAGTGGTAGACACAAAGAAGCGAGAGGAAGAAAAGATGTGGTAACGTTTTCAGGTTCATAATGGATTTAAGAAAGAGACAGCGACGGAAGAAGAAAACTGGCACGTTGGATGAACAGGGCGGAGATGCATTGCAGCATGAAGATGACAGTGAGATTGAAACGAATGCTATAGTCTGTACGTTGCAACAGGAAGAAGAAGATGACGAGGACTCAAAATGCAGGGTGTGTAAGAAGATTTTTGCTTCTGCCGTCATTAAAACAAGACATGTGTGCAAAGGCGCTAGGTTTCTGCTCGAGATACGTTGCCCAGCTCGTGAGTGAAAGATAGATCGAGCATTTGCAAACGAATGCTGCCCAACGAGACAGTGATGATGATACGGATGCTATCAGCATGAGTGGTGAAGTGGAGAACGAGGTGGAAACAATCCTGGGAGACTATACGCTGGAAACCTTCCTGTCTGGATGGGCGAGACGACCGCGTACGGTAAAATTTATGGAGCCAAGTAAATTGAAGGATTCAAAGAGGATATACGAGATATGTTTATGAAGGGGATCGAAGACAATAGAAACGAAATGGGTGTAGGTCGAATGCTTGAAGCTTTGCGAAAGAAGCGCCCTGGTCGATCTCACCTTCCTTCAGATATTGGAATCCGACAGCACATCACAAGTTTGACAGCAAAATTCAAGAAGCACGGGGCGTTGAATATCGCAGTACGGGGAGTTCGGGACCCATTCCAGTCGCCAATAATGAGAATTGTTACAGACAGCAGCTGCATAATTAGTCTCGCGGCAGCGCTGGTGACGTCATGGAAGACAGTCAGATGAGCAGCTTTCCTACCGATGATAAAGTTAAAAGCTTCATCAGTTTGTTGAAGCAGAAGCAAAGGAGGGGCACTGCAGTAAGTCAGAATTGGTCACGTGTGCTGCCTGCTTCCCATGTTGTATTGCCTCGGCACTATATCTGCAAACTTTAGTGTACATTTGTACTGCATGGTACTGAAAACTCAAACGTCTTTAACCTTTTCATATATATTTTTTTTAGTTTTCGTTCCGAAAGGCGTGCGACGTTCAAATATCACCGTTTCGGATAATTCCGCAATGACAACATAGGGAATAGCAACAACCCACAGTAAAGAGTGACTACTGACTCGTGAGGGGGCGGTTAAAAATAATTAAAATACCAAAAAAAAAAAAAAAGGAATTTTATCCGTACATTAAATTGTTTTTTCCTATTTGAGTTTGACAGTCCACACAAGCGACGTTAGATAACAACAAAAGGGCTAAATAACGGTCGCTACCTCGATAATTCTAGAGAAGAGAAAATAATTGTAAATAAATAAAGGGAAGTTCCTGAATTTAGTACTTTCCGAGCAGAGGGAGGGTAGATACTTTTTACTCTCAATAAAGTGACAGCTTCCATTATTTGTCTTTTATAATGATGTCTGGTCTATTACATGCGGTTTTCCTGTGTGTGTGTGTGTCAACCCTTCTTCAAATAATGCTTATATTTCCTTTTGATGTCATATATTTTGGTTGGTGTTCATACCACTTGCTATATGTATCAATTTCTTAGTGCTTGCAGAGACTGATGTGAATATACCGTGCTACATTATTGTGTCTTGTGATGTATTCCGTTGGTGCAATCACTCTACATGCCGAAACAATGTGATCTACAGTCTCAGGCGTTTGATGAGAGTCGGCATAAATTATCTACTTTGCTTCTTAAGATTTTCTGTTTTTAATATCTTGTGATGATGGCTTGATCCTGAGCTGCATTTATGATTGCTTCAGTTTCTGCTTTCAAATCATTTTTTCAGCCAACGATAACTCTTTGTAATATCAATGCTTTGATCTTTCATTCTTCTTTGTTACTGCCCGTACATTATTCTATTTTCACTTTTTTTCCAGAATTTTTATTTTCAACTTAACCCTTTTGCCTTTGCTTCATCAGTTGGCTCTTCATTTGATGCCTCTTTGTTAGGATGTTGAATTTCAGATTCTTCTTTGAAACGTTGAGATTGCTCGCTATTCGAATATCTGTTCAAATGACCCCACAGCTGACAACCAAAGTAAGAAAGAAATTTAATTTCCACTATTGGTTTTAAAAACTGTTTCAATCTGGAGCAAGCTACGTTCTCCTTCCTTCTTAGGTATGTAATGACGCTGTACATCAGCTTTAATATTGTGAAGACCATGAATGTTAAGGAGCTTTCTTGTTTTCCAATCAAATGATTCTAACTCTTTCGTTTCCAATCTTTTACACCAAAACTGTCACAAGAAGGGTGGATTTTAAAGTTTTATTATCGTACGTTTTCGTCCTTTGCCAGGTCTATTCCATGGTCCTAAGGTGGATTTGGAATTTAATTGATAAATAAAGTGACTTCCTAAGTATATAGGATGTTCCGAGTAAGACATTTTTCTGGAACTTTGCAATGTCGATTTTGCCAAGGATTTTGCTTATGTTCTTTGCGATGAAATCTAAAATTGTTGCTATTATACTTTCTTAAAGGTTACAGTGCAAGGGAGATATTTTTTAATGACTTAGCTTTGCTTGTTAATTTTTCTGAATATTTTCAAAAGATTATGTTTCATAATTGATTAACATACACCTAAACATATCTTAAATACTACTTGTAGATTTAAAGGCACCGTAGAAAGTATTTTTTATCAGTTACAGTGTTAGCTTCAAAATGTATAGTTATTGTTTAAAGGTGGAAGAAATTTGGTAGAGAACAAAAAGTAGCGATTCCTTTCAATGACATCAATCGTTAAAAATATATATAAACAGACGCTGGGAATCAATATGGAGATAATATTATAATATATATGTTTAAGTAAATAATAAACGATTAAGTAGAAATATAATATACCAGATACCTTCGTATTAATGTTACGTTTTATTTTTAAACAAGGTAATGAAGAAAATAGCAGCATTGAGAGAAAACACCATGTAGAGTTGTCAATTTTTCCCTGACCATTAGGTGAGGCTGAGGTTGAAGGGCAACAATATGGCCGGGGAGGAGTGGCAGCTCAGCGAAGACAATTTTAGCATTTTCACACCACCTGGACTCTCTCCTGACATTTGATGCGACCAACTGATTCTCGAGAGGGCTTTGTGTGGATCTCTATTGACATCACTGCTTCAATTACGCGGGATTAATTGTACTAGCAATAAAATGACGATTCGTCATTTTCATCTTTATTCAAGATGTAGTTCAGCCATGTTGTTTTCTGCAACGCCACGTGATCACGCGCCTGATTGGTCATTTGTTACACACACCTATTTTAAACAGCATTATGTTTACTAGAAAAATTCACAGCAAAGTATGAATATTATTTAAAATTAAATTACGTCGAAAATCGGATGCTTTTAAAAGACATGCGAGTGTAAGTGCTCCTTTAATTTATTTTACACCTACAGGATTTTTAGGAAATGAAACTAAATAATCAGACTAGATCTAATCTATAATCGGTTAAGGTCGTAACACTCGATATTTGTTATATCATTATATAAGGTACAACCTAACACTTTTTGAGACTCTGTTGGTGCTGCACAGTACACTACAGTATATAATCTTTTATACGGGGAATAAAACACCAGGGGGGAGAACTGAGTTCTCGCTGACTCTGTTTTCCGCTTTGTCAAACAAATAATCGGTTTAGGTTGGAACAATAGGGATACGTAGTCATCTATTTCTGTAATCAACTACGTATTAAACAGATCACCATATAGCGATCGGTAAGTTTTAATTGACATCATAAATTATATATATATATATTTTTTTTTTTTGCTTTTGTATGTCTGTTCGTTTATGAAATCCAAACAAAATAAATAACAATATAAAAACCAGTAGAGTTTTCATGGCGCAATACCGGTGGGTGAGTAGAGGGTTCGTTCCCGTCAAAACGGTAACCTGGAGGAGACGCAGCCACACAACGGGGGTGGTAATTTTAGAGGTGGACGGAAAGAGCCCCAACACCGGCAACGTTCTAAAACGAGACATGACAACTCGTTCCACGTCCGCAATGTTGACTCCTTATTCCGGTTATCTCTTCACGCCAGCGTGATATTTTTTCCTTGTTTTTTTCCACTGGCGAGGCGATGAATAATCCACCTTCAGCTCCAAACCAGCCGGATAATGGTGTCGCTTGGTGGTTTAAGATGTTAGCAAAAGCAGTCGGGGTGGGTGTGATTAGCGGTTTGAGTGAGTTTTTAATTCGCTTCTTTTCGCAGTTGCGATCAATCATCCGTACATTGCTAATGATACTGGACGGAATCACTCGTCTGACAGTCTTCGATTAGAAAACAAAAGCTGGACTGTTGTTTTTGCATGTTTTTTTCTGTCTTCAGATATTTCAACTCCGACTGTTGACATGTAATTTAAATTGTACCATTATTTATTCACTGAGGGTGTGTAGTCTGTTACTAGTGTTAATGCCAGTGCCAAGTAGTCAATTGTTGTTGGTGTTTGACAACAAGATTTTGCTAACCTATCGTTCTAATTTCTGACCCAGTATTTACTTATTAATAATATTACTGAACTGTACTTGTTTCATTAATATTTACTCGATATATCATTGGTGATATGTCGTCCAAGCTTGATAGTTATTTTGAATTTTTTGTTTTAACTAATATTAATAATAAAAGTTTAATCTTAAAAAGAGTCTATTTATCAAAGGTATATAAACATCCTGTTCCCTACAATGCTGTCCAGAGTTAATAAATTATTTAATAAACTGTGCAATTTCAGGTTTGTTTTACTGTTTCAAACGTTCTGATCAAATTATCAGATTTATCTTTTACACAGCAAATTTATTAAGGAAAATACAAATGCAATATTAGAGACCTTTGTTGGCTCTGTAAGAGAAAAACAAAATTAAACAGCCCCTGGTCCTCTTTGGATTACTTCCCTTGTGAATTATTAACGAGTAATGCTTTTGTACCAAAAGCTATTTACCCTTCTATTTAGTAATGCATTTCTTGAACTATCAGCATATAGATTACCATGAGTTACAAACTGAGGATTACAGTGGTGTATTTACAGTTATTATAGCTTTCGACTACTTTTATAACTTTATTACTTAAAAAAAATTTTTTTTCCATAATTTTAAAGATTTTTTTCCTTTTAAATACACAAAAAAAAAAGAGAGAGAGAGGAATGTTGCCTAGCTTGTTACAATGCATCCCTTGATATTTTATATATTTATACATGTATATTTTTATTCTATATAGTTTCCAATGCTGTTGTTAGGGGGGGGGTTTGCTTTTTTGGGCGGATTTTGTTCTAATTTTCCGAAACTGCATGGATTACTAATGCTTATATATATATATATATCACAAAATTATTTTGTTTCCTGCAATCAATTTACATGAACATTCTTTCTTTTACAGTTGCAATGATAACAGGGGTGGTTACATGTATAACTGTTCATCCAATATGCCTTGTGGCTGGCATTTTTCAGGTGTAAGTATGAATAATATTTCTTACATTTTCATTTACCATCCTGACTAATTAGTTATTTTCTGAATAAAGCTGGTGATATTGTACTATGCTTAATTATTTCACATTAGCACTCAACCTAGAGTGATTCTTATTTGATATTAATATCATTTCTCTTGGTATTCATATGTACAGTTTGACTTCATCCCATCTTGGTTTATATCATGATCCTTTTAATGTCTCAAGTTTTCAGAAACCACTTGCCACTCATTATGCATTTTCTTTTAATTGCATATGTATTGACCTTGCTTAATATCACCTCAGTTAATATCACAAACCCACTTTTTATCATGCATATTATGACTAATTACAAAGAGAAATCATTTTATTATTACATAATCAAGGGAGAAACTGTTTGCACATCTGATGATCTATTCATCTGACCATCAAACTTTCCACATCAAGCTTTTTTTTCTATCACCAAATTTTACATCATTGATCCAGCCATGTGACCAAGGCATCATTCTGGACTCTGAAAGGCCTGCTATGCCAATTCATCATAGACAATCTTTTAATCATCGAAAAAAAGACATGGTAATAAACAGATTCAATATTTTTTAAAACACATATTGTGAATCATTATAACCTTTTGTTATGACACCATCTCTCCTTTCTGAAAAAAGAAGTAGTGATTGATTATTAGACATCTTAGTCTTCCATAATCATTCTAAAATAAAATAGTAATGCGTAAATAAGAAAGAAACAAACCATGTCAGAGTATTGTGATGGCTTTAGTATTTTGTAAAGTATATGTTTAATATAAAGGTTTATTGTTCTTATGGATTCTGCCTCATGCTCTGAAAGTAAAGCTAATCCAAGTTGCTTTTGGTAGTGTAATTTAATTTAGAAAGCCAATCTAATATGTAACTTGAAATAAGTAAAGAAAATTTAATTTGAAGTTTTTATTTCAAAGAAATAAATATATCATGAGAAATGTTAGCAACTTTATTTCTTTCTCATTAGCTGCTTTGTGGATTTAATATTTTAATTATTAGAAAGTGGAGTGGCTACTCTTATTAAACATATATGCAACACAACATAGTAGAGTGAAGGAAAATGGAAATGAATTAAAGGTTATAGCAATACAAAGGTTTATGAGACTTTCTGTGGCAGCTCTGTTAATCAAATGAGTTTCCAGGTTACTCATGAGAATGAACTCACTAGTTATCCAAAACCCAAGGAAACATGTTTCTCTGCCGAGGAATTTGTTGCTGGTCATCATATTATGTGAGTGAGAGAGAGAAAGAGATGCAGACATGCATATACAAAAATGGAGACATAATAGAAGTGTGTGATAAATCTAAAAGCCCACAGTGAGTTATTGCTTAAATTTGTGGTTTTGCATACCTTTCTGGTACACATTCATTTGATAAGTTAGCTAGAACTAAGCCAACACTGTAGTTGTCTAAATATTTCAGTTATTTTTTTTTAAAAAGGCTGTTTTTGTTATTGACTAAGCCATCTCTTAACCATAGGCTTGGACCAAAGATAGGAAACATTCTAATGACTTATTTTTAGTATTTATTTTTTATGTAAAATAACCTAGGTTACTGCTCTTCTGAATCCGTGTACAGCATGGCTTACCTCCAGGAAGTTCAGTTTGCATAGCTAAAACAGGAAAGTTCTATTGGGGACTTTCCAAGGTGTGTAACAATAAAGGAGAGTTCCATGGATATATTTGAATTAACTACCACCTAGCTACGGTTTCAAGGCTCCAAAAGTGGATATACTGGTAACCTGCTTCCAGCGAGCTGACACACTTCTGATCTGTGTTTCACATAACGAGGTCAGGTCCTTGTGAACTGAGCAAGTGAATATAGTTGGACAGACCAGCCAAGAGATCAAAAGATATTTGTATTATCCAATACTAAATTTTTCTTTAAGAAAGAAATCTTATTTTTAAAGTAATGTAAATTTTTGTTTTATTATTCTAAACTAGTTTCTATTACATGAGAATTTGTGTGCTGAAATGATCATTTCACCTTTTCTTCATGAAGCAATTACTGTTTTTAGCACCTAACTATAAGGGATCTGATTAAGCAAGATTTCTAGACACTTGGCTTTTGTATTTAGTTCTGCACTCTGTAGTAGAGCTAGGTTAGTTTATTGTAATTTCATCTGCTCTTCTTTTTTTTTCAGGTTATCTGGCTTCGTTAGCAGTACTGTTTGTTGAAGCACCATGTTGCTGTCCTTTTTTTAGACTTTGTGAATCAAATAGGAAATTTTCAGAAAACAGACCTTACTGGCAGAAAGCAATTTTTTATGGAATGTATGTAGTTTTATGTAACCTCCTGCTTTCACAGTCACTCCTTTTACAGACTTATGCAACTGTAATGGCACGAGACAGTTATGGATTTACATTTTCATAAGATATTGGTTTGAAAAACCATGTTAAACAACAATAAAAACAGATAGGCATCAATATTTGCAATTATATAAAACAATTTTACTACATTTAATTTTTGTTGATTCATCCATAAGTTTTCTTGCTTCCATAATTACTAAAATGTGTCCAAAAATTATTGCACCATCCAAAATAATTGATGCATGTAGTTCTTTTGTTAAAATAATATCCTTTTTTAAAACAGTGGTGCAAAGTGAGTATTTATTGAGGTTTACTGCTTTTTTATTCTGCGGCTGCTTCTCCACAAGATATGACAACATTAAGGATGGTTCGTACAAGGCTTTGAATATCAGAACAAAATTTAATTGGTTTTGTTTTCACATGCACGCACACACACATATATATCTCTTCCCTGGTATGGTTTCTTATTCATTAGCTATTAGCTAACCACTTTGGTTTCATCCAACATTAGAAAAATGAATAGTTCTAGTAAGGATTTTCTGGGTACTTGTGGAGGTTCCACGGGTGAGTCTTCACTGGCTTGCACTGTGGCCATTGCTCAAGCAACTTCAACCATATCTAGGTAATTGCTTTAGGGTGATACCCCACAACTTCCTTCTCCTAGTTCATTGCTGTGAGATGTCCTTAGATCTCGGAAAGTCAGGACAGAGGTCTGCAAAGCAAGGAATACACAATGACCACTCAGTACTTTATTTAAAAAAATTAATTAATGTAATAATTTTGCCCACTAATGTAAATGAGCATAATTAAGTAACATTGCTTAAGTTCTTAGATGAATTCTTATACCTGGATTTAAAACTGTGAATAATCTATAACTGAATAACAACAATAGACAAAAGCTTTGTTCTGCACCCCTAATTCCTCTAATTAGTTTTCTGAGTTTCAGAGACTACATGATTTGAAAATGATTTATTGCAACTACTTGTGAAGTGTATTTGCTGCCTTTTGACTGAAAGTCAGAGAGAATAATTTTAATTGTGTGGCACTTTAATTATAGATCAAAGTTACATCTGTCTTTATTGTTGTTTTTCTTTTTTGTCTTTGTATAAAATACATTGGTGAGTATCTGTAATAATCAGCAATCAAGATTGACTTTAAAGGGGGTAAAAAGAAACAAAACAACAATAAACATTATTTGTTTTCAGCACCTTCATTTTTTTTTTGCATTGTTAATGGTTATGTGTAATCATCTTTTATTGCAGAGAATAGCTATTATACCTATTGGTATGTGCTTCTCTCTTACAACCATTTTTGGCAGTGGATTCATCTTTGTTACTGGATCATTTTATGGATTAATGGCTTTAGGGAAAAAGTAAGCACTATATTTCATCTCAGTTTAGTTTTACCATAATTTTATCCTAAGTATTTGTTTTCATTGTCATTTGACTGTAGTTCCACCATGAGATTACATGTGCTGACAATGAACCATAATCTAGTGTACTTTCTAAAGATTATTTATCAAATTCTTACACTCTGTACAGATATATATATATATATACATATATATTAGGTTGTTACAAATTTTTTGTTGGTTTTTTTACCACAACAAGAAGACTTCATATATTGTTGCGGAACGTGAAGTTTATTAATTAAAGTAAGTTTCATTCCAATCAATACACTTCTGCCAACAAGTTACAAGCATATATGCCATTTTGAAAAAAATCTGGATTTATGGAGTCAATAAACTGTTGGAAAGCAGTTTCAATTGTTGCCTGTTTGGAGAAGGGTTTCGTATGGAGGAAGCTGTTGAGCTGTTTGAAAAGGTGGTAGTCTGTGGGAGAACGGTCTGGTGAATAGGCTGGGTGAGGGAGAACTTTGTACTCCCAACGTGTTCAGTCTCTGAAGAGTCACTTTTGCAAAAGAGGACAAGCATTGTTGTGGAGCAGGATTGGACCTCTTCGATTCACCAATGCCAGCTGTCATTGGAAGAGTTTCTGATGAACAACATTTAATTCATGACAGTACCTTTCAGCTGTGATGGTTTCACCAGGTTGCAAGATGTTTATAGTGGTGGACAACAGCTGCAGTCCACCAGACAGTGACCATGACCTTTGGGTGGAGGCTGGGTTTTGGAATGTGGTTAGGCACCTTGTCTTTGTTGAGCCACTGTGCTGATTGTTTGTGATTGTTGTAAAGAATCCATTTTTCATAACACGTAATGATTCTGTCAAGAAATGGGTCGTGTTTGTTTCTTTATGCCAAGCAAAGAGCAGATCTCCAATCAATGGTTTTGTTGTTGTTTATTCAACTCATGAGGCACCCACTTGTCAAGCCTTTTCACCTTGCCGATCGCATCAAGATGCCGGAGAAACAGTTGCAGTGCTTATGTCAAGTTCTGCAGCAATTTCTCAGACTAATTTTCTTAGATCAGCTTCAACCGAAGCTTTCATACGGTCGTCATCACAACTGGAAGGATGTCCACTACGTTCCTTATCTTTGAGGCTCTCATCTCCTCATTGAAACTTTGCAAACCATCGTTGTACTGTGCGCTCATTTGCTCTGTCCTCGCCCCATGCTTGCTTAATGTTACAAGTTGCCTCGCTCACTCTGTGGCCTGGTTAGGACTCGTGAAGCAAAATGGCATGAAAAGCTTTTCTATCCATGCTTCACTCAGAACCCTGAAAACAAATATCCATTCTGTGATTTTTAAAGAGGCTGGTTTAGCATAATGTTTGCCAAAGCACACGATATACAAAATGTATAAGTAACTGACTTGACAAAGCATTCCAAGTGGGATGGTTTGCTTCATTATCTAGAAGCTATGTTTAGCTGAGATCAGTTTTATGCAAAGTCCCCAATACTATTTTTTAATAAATACCTTAATGATTGTTAATTTATTGCTTAAAAAAACATTTTTAATATGAAGCCATGCAGAAAATTTAGCCAATTTATGCACCCTGTAGTGTTGGCTCAGCTGTTGTAGAGAGTTATGCTGGCGTTATGCCCATTACAATATGAAGAAATGTGTTCACTTATTCTGTTTGTAAAAAGAAAATATTAAGAATTTTTTTTTTTCAGAGCTGACAGACAAGATATGTTGTTGAGAATTCGGGGAGAAGATGTGGAAATGAAAAAGACATTGATGACAGATGAAGAGCACGTTTGAACTAGAAGTTCCTTCAGCAGATAAATAAGCGGTTAATTAAGTATAAGATATGAAATCTGAGATGCAAGATGCATCACTCACGGGTGTGGTTTACCTATGGTTGGTGATGTCACGGGTGTTTTGTGTAAGAGTTGTGGCTATCAAGGCTGTTTGCTGTTAATTTCCATGTTCATCTGTGATATTCTGTTTATTTTTTCATCTTAGGTAATGGAATCAGTCATTTCAGATCAGTGATTGTGCTTGTAAAACATCATCTATATTTTGATATCTGACAGCACAAATTGTTTTTATTTTAGATTGGCAGACAAAACGACTGAAGTGTTCTGTTCGTATGTATATCTTGAATGACTCGCCTTTGCTAATTCCACTGGCCTTTTTGATATCAGATTAACGGTACATTAAACCATAATTCTGAAAATAAAGAAGCCTGTCAGTTTCTGTTTCTCTTTTTGTTTAGTTGAGTATTTTAGGATGTGAAATACAACTTTTCAAGCACATGAATTTAAATGTATTTATGTGCTTAACCATTCCATGTTGTTGTTTTGGTGATTTGGGAGTCACCAAGAAAATGTTGATCATGGTCTTGTTGTAACTGGAACCTCCAGTTTCCTTATGTTAAAATAAATAATGGCCCACTTTTTACTTATAAATTTGTGGAGAGGAGAAATTTTAAATGGAAATTGCTTAAAATGCCATTTGAAGGATAGACTTACTACAATTCTCATATGCAAGCTTGGTAGACAGTTATTTCAACCTTTCAAAGCTTTTTATTTAAATAGTTCAAAAGAAGAATTTGTTTACAATAAAGAAGAAGTACACTCCAAGGATACTAAAATAATTAGCAGTGGGGAGCCTTTCCCGAAGATAATAGCAAATTAAAGTGTGCTACATTAATAATTGATTTAATTAACTTTCTGAATTGGAATTTTTGTTTTTTTGTTTGATTGTTTTTAAACTTCCAATTTTCAAACACAACTTATCTAAATACATCTGTTTAAGCTTTTTTAAACTGATAAAGCCAGTCAAAAGATAACAGAGGCTCACAGATTATATTTATTAAAGCTCCTATTTCACTATGAGTCGGCTATTTGTGTGATTTTTTTTTTTTTTTTCATGTTTGACAGTTTCACAGAGTAGAACTCCCACAGTAAATCATCCATAATACCTTTTCCCTGAATCTGACATGAAAGTTTCTTATATCCTCTCTATCATGCACACATTAATAATAGTAATTTACAAATCTGTTCTTTTACAAGCAAATCTGCAAAAACTTTTGCATTTCAGTTAAAATAAATAATCACAAAATTTTCTTAACAGTTTAATTTGCTGCATAACTAAAAGCATCATTTTGTAATAATAATTTTGAAGGATTTTTAGTAAACTTAATTTTTTTGCTCCTCCCCCAAAGATGATGCTTTAACCCTGTCAAGACCATAAATAACTTTTTGTGTGTGTATTGCTGCATGGCTATGACTTATTGTTAGTGTTAACACGCGACGTGCTTTTTGCTTTTGTTTTCCATCTGTTGACAACTGCCATTTTAGTATCTGCCATGCCAATGTACAGTTAGGATATTTAGCAGTCTTAAATTGGGCATTTCCTCTCATCTTCCTTTACAACCCATTTGAGATTTTATGGTTCTGGCAATTTACTATAAGCACACATTCCCTATCAGATTTTTTTAATGTATTTAATCAACCTGTTTGTTCAGATTTCTGTTTTTTGTGTCAAAAATCTGTCTCAAAAATGTTCTGAAAAAATCAAACATTTTCATGAAGCTGTGGGCAGTTATCCCAAATAAAATAATGACAAGCAAATATATTATTTTTAATTACTAATTAAATAAATAGAAAATGAAAGAAAAAACATTTTAATGCTTCTGTCTGATAGCTGGTTGTGCTCATCATTTTAGCTATTTAATTTATTTAGTTATAAGGCACAATTCCAATCAGTAAACTTACCATTCTTTCTTTGCTGTCTACTACTTCTAAAAAAACAAAATTCTAATCATTGTAGGGTTGAAAGTTTCAGATGGTTTGAAGGTGACAAAGCCAAATTACTACTGTATGGTTAGCGTTTTTATCTTAACTTGGCATCATCCTTTGTTGTCCCAAAGAGTTTCTATCAGTCAAAACAGCAAAAATATTTTTTAAATAATTTTTTGTCATGCATCTGAATGCTGCTTATATGCATTTATTTTATCATTTGATCACCAGACATGTGTATGTACATATATATTCATTCATTCCTTTAAATCTCAAAAACAAGACTTCAGATGGATCATAATTTTTGTTTGTGTAACTATCTTGACAAAAGTTGCCAAGCATTTTTTATTAGGAAAACTGTGTGCCATCCAGTATACTTGATCAGAGAAAGATGATCATTGATGTATAAATCACTTGTGTTAATGGCGCTGGTGGTAGACATGCTTAGTATAACAAGACAGGCTGTTTTTTTTTTACTTTATATGCATGCCCCTTATGCTTTATCAATAGGCTTGTCATGAGAAAATGGCATTTTAAATACGCTGAGCCAATGGGAACAAATGAGAAATGCTTAGCAGGCTCTGTTTAATAGCTGTGTGAAGAAATAATTGTGTTTTAAACTTCCACTGCCATGTGGGTGTTACTATTGTGTGAACACCCCTCTGGCACCGCATAGTGATGCCATAGCAATAGGTCGGTGTTGCCATTGTGTATAAAAATTATTTTCTATTTGTGGCACATTGTTTTTTTAAAGGAAAGATTGACTTCTGTATAAATGTTTAAAGTCTCTCTTCTTTTTGTCTTAAATCAATTTTATCGCTTGATTATTTTTTTTAGCGGAGGGCAAGGTGTTAATAAAGGTTCATTATCTATGGTTAACTTTAAAACCGCTGTTTAGATCATGGCAGCTTGGTTTTGCTTATATCCAGTGTGCTGAGGTGCCAGAAACACCAGTTGTGAATAGATATTTCTTGTAAAATTCTCCTCATAATGTTATGCTTTATAAAGCAGTAGTATAAGTATGCTTCAAATAAAAAGCAGAAAAGGTTTTCTTATTGTAATTTCTGTCTAAAGATATATATATGTGTGTGTGTGTTTGTGTGCATGTGTTTTATTCTTATAGAATCAATAGAGAACAATTTTGTGTGTGTGCACGTATGTAGTATATATAACCAGATTGTGGGCTAATTGTTTTGGGTATTGCATTTGTTGTTGTTACTACAGCTTTCTGATTTTAAGTTGGGCAATTTAATTTAGATGAAATACTGTACAATAAGAACCTGTTGTGTAAAAGAGACCTCAAGCAATTAATCTTATAACACCAATTTCTGGTGAAATGAAGCTTGTTGGATAGGCTAGAAGCTTAATATAAATGGAGACTCCCTGCCCCTTTGTGATTCACTATAAATATAACTTTGTATAATTTGTCTCTTATGTCTGACCTTTATAAAGCTAGAATATCTATAGCTACCTAAACATTCTAGTCTGATGTAGTAAGCTGCAATACTATTTATATTGGATTTATCATTTTGCCTACATTAAGTTACAAACTTTTTGCCTTTTAAGTCCAAAAGAAATAACATAAATAAGTATCAATTTTGGTAGATTTGATTAGGAATGATGTTTAGAAACATCTGTAGGAGAATATGGTGATAAAAGTTAATTCCTGTAATTTAGGAAATGAAAAGAAAATTAAGGGTGAAACAATTTCTTCAGAAAACAAGTTCTAGACTACCCATGGCTTGAATCCAGACACTAAATTTGACTTGGCAAGAGAGTAACATTCCAGACTTAAAGCCCAGTCTTGTGTTGACAAGGTTGATGCAATTATATACCAAAGCTTCACTGCCCTACATTGGATTAACCATAGGATAAGTAGTGTAATATGCATTAAAAATTTATTACTTAAATGTTCTTGTCATGAGATCATTTATATTTCATGGTTTTTTTTTTCAGGTTTACCATTAGTTTGGTACATTAAACAATGTCAGTAGATGATTCTCCTGCAGGCACCTCTGAAAAACAGCAATCTAACTGACTAAAAAATTGTAAAGCATAAATAGATGACTACACCTCTCACTTTGTGCTATTCATATAATTTTTCACAGTGTAGTTCTTTTCATAAAGCAGCATGTAAATTTCTCATCTCATTTAGCAGTGTAAATACTAAAATCTGCTGCTGAAAAAAACTGACTATAGCTTCATCACGCCATACTGTTTTATAAAAGTATAATTTTACTTATAAATAGTTGGTGAGCCTTTTATTATGATAAAAAGACTCTCTTTGTTTTAGTCTTTGGAAATAAAACATTGTTTAAAGAACAACTGATAGTTTTAATCCACAATTAAAATTATATTTTTCTTTATACATATTTAAATGTCTTCTTTTAATGTGTTTTCTCTTGTTCCGAATGTGAAAACGTAAATATTAATCCTAGCACACCAGAGAAATTGGTCCCTTGGAACACCACACGTACAGATATTTTAGCAGATGCTGAATGATGATAACTGAAACAAAGGAATTTTGGGGGTTTTGTCACTGCAAAACATTTTGAAATACTTGGTAAAAGCTGTGAAATGATATTTCCTGGTGTTCCAGGGTCAAACAACAGAAAGCTTGCATGGAATTCCATTTATGTTTATTTTTAAGTCACTGGTTGGTTGATTTTTTGGGAGTTTTTCTTTCCTTTTAACAAACTTGGTCGCTGTAGCTTTTAATGGGGATTTATACAGGTGTGTGAATGTTCATAAAACTGGAGATGTTATTTGTAGACAATCTTCTCAGCAAGATAAACACATTGTCATACTAAAATAAAAAAAAAACACTTATGAAGCAATAGACAACAGATTATATTAATTTATTATAAGACAGTGGATGTATCTGAATATGTAAGTTGTGTTGTGCGTGTATGAAGTGGAAAAATTACAGAGAAATGTATGTGCTACAATACAGCATATAGAACTGGTAATAAATGTTTTAAATTAATCTGCTGTCACTGTTTTTGTAATTCTGTGGTGCATCCAGTCAACAGAATCTTAAGGTTGCAGCCACAAGGAGAAACTTGATCAGCAATACTATTGCTCCACACTGGGATAAGTAACAAAACAACAATATCCAGAGTAGTTGTAATAACAAGAGAATGGTGACGGGGCAGCAAAAGAACAGGCAGGAAAATCTCTAAGAAGTCTTTATTTTTAATGGAAAAACATTTTGTGGACTTTGGTTTATTTGGGTAGAAACCCACATTTTTTTACAGATTAACAGCTGATTCAGAACTCTCTCCACTGTTTCTTCCTGAGATGCATATGAAAAACTGAATAAAATGCAGGAACAGCCATCCATTAACACAGGTCAGGGTACAAAGGGGAAGACTGGTAAAAGATCCACGCCACCAGTGTCTAAAAGCATCACTAAACTCAATCGCACCATCATAATTTTTTTTAGATTTCTTGCTGGTCATAGTTACAAGGAAGCAAGAAGCTATCATGACTTATGTAAGGTCCCCACTCCAAAGAAGACAAATACCCATCAATATAATTCTTAAATTGATTAATAGAATACTTTTTCACAAAAGACTCTTTTTACATTTTTCATAACAATGGAAAATTGAAACAAAAAAAAATTTAATTTAATAAGCAAAAATAAAAATTAATTTTTAATTTCCATTGAAAAAAGAAACTAATTATTTTTAGTTTATTTACTTTGCAAAATAATCTTTCATGACTTTCTACTTAAACTACACCAGTTACAAAGTATGAGCAAGCACCATCACAAGTGATCTCCAAAATACCTACATTTTGATGGGGTGTATAGAATTTGAAGCAAGTTTCTGATAATTAAGCAAGCGTGAGAACCACAATGCCAACAATTAAAGAACCCGAGAGAGAGAGAGAGACTATCTATGTTTCTGTCTGAGAAGAGGAATCAGCCTTTGTAGCATTGTATTATGGAAATATTTTTTAATTATTTGTGTAAAGTCTATTTCAGATTCTGTGCCTCACTTTTTTTAAGAGAAAAACAACAATTTTTTGCTCATTTAGTCTTTGAATGTCACACTGATCATCTTTACTTTTTATTTAACAAAGAATCTTGCTCAGAATTGTGCACCACTATGTAAAAAGTCCAGCAACTCAAAATTTTCAATTCTATTTTATTTTTCCAGTCATTTGAAGATTTTCTTGTTCTGCAGGTGATATCGCAAAGTTCATAAAGATAATAAAGGCAAGGTCTTAAAAAACAAAAACTAAAGTCCTTAAGCCAGGTCAGGGTGGGTCTTGTGACAGCCAGATAGTGCCAAGGATATGGCATCTCTAACAAAACTTTTTCCCAAAACAGCTGCACAGCCATCCTCTGGATACTGACATTCACCTGAAGAGGGATGGGCTCTGCCAGGTTGTAAAATGCCCTACACACCTCTTGAGGTGCCCCAATGATCTATGGGTTATGGGACAAGTGAAGTGAAACAAACTTTTTACATGCAATGTCGCAGGGAAATAGTTTTTATTTTAAAAGGCCCCTTAAGCACATAAAACAAAAACTTTCCATCATGGTTTAAAATGTAGTGCCTGTCATTTTATAGTCATAAACTGTCAAAATTAATACAATGCATCAACAAAATAGTATTTTTAGGCACTGAAAAGTTCAAAATAGCTCAAATGTTACTCGGAACCTTTGATGGCAATGCTTACAACAATTATAACTGCCAAACTATTCCATATAACAACACCCAGGAGCTCCTGACTATAGAAAGCATTCCTTCTGTATAATGAAATTTCTCTCAGTCCAAACTGAATATATTTGAAATATTTTTCAAATTTATAACTTTTATAGGTATTTATATAATTATGTGGTCATACTGAAAGCAATAGCTCTATTTAACTGCAGTGCAGGAAAACTGCTATTTAAAAACCTGTGATTCTCTCTCTCATACACTCTTGCTTCTCTCTAGCCATCAGCATCAGTAGCATCATGTTACCTTACAGGTGGCAGTAATCTGGAGTCTGTCATAAATAGTGTTTGATGTGCTCTGACAAAGATGTCCTGGTCAGAAATGCTTTACTGATGCTGCTGACCAGATGAACAATTTTTTTCAAAGCAATTACCAAATGGAAACACCACTGGTAAAAGTGTGATGCCAGAAATGGGGATTCAATACCTAATAATAATTCTTTGGAGTCTTTTCAAGAATTTCCATTAGTTATATTTTGTGTAAATAAAACCACAGATTTGTCTGCCTAGTAGATTACCTAAAAATTAATCAGGGTCGTTACTTTCAGTAATAATAAAAATCTTAACACAGTATGCATTTTAAGCAATTTTTTTAGAATAAAGAAAATTTATAACAGCAGACACTACACCTTAAAGTGAAAACTAATCATTATTTAGGGGAGGCCAGTACTCCAGTGGTTAGAATATTGGACTGCCAATGGTGAGGGCATGAGTTTGATCCCCAATAGGAATTGACTCGGTTTCTTCACCAGCCAACCATGTGGGTTTCCTCCCACATTTAAAAATGAAGAGTTCTAGCAAGTAATTTCGATTTTAGCAAAATGTGCTAATGTCACTTACTGGAAGGACCCTATTGCCCACCAAGTACTATTCTCGGCTCAAGGCACAACACTAAGACAATTCAAATCCCCTTGTCCACGAAAGCTTATAGTGAGCCGTCCGACTAAAAGACCGACAGTCATTTTTTAAATCAAGCATCACAAGCCTATTTCTCTAAGTAGATATTTTATTTCTAGCAATTAAACCCAAATGGCTTTTGCACATAATATACATTTTAAACAATTTTCAAATGTAAACAACTTGGCTTTAAACAGAATTATATAAATAACATAACAATAGGTATCTACACATCACATATCATGATTGGTTTTAAAACTATACAAACAGTTTGGAAATTCAGTGATTTTCAAAGTTAATATTCACATATAGTACTGTATATGAATCTGAAACATGTAATTATATTCTATGATTTTACAGTATACTTTAATTTTTCTTAGGCTTACACACAAAAAACACAGTAAATAAATATTAAACTAAAATATATTTTTAAGTAGCATTTCAATTTTTGTGGGTTTATCTTTTATCATAAAAACAAACATTTAAAAATCTTACATAAACGTGAGTAATAAAATATGAACTCCTCATGCTTTTTAATATATGTATATATATCCAATTTAAATGTTTGCCAATAATTTGTCTTCACAAAGATGTCATTTAACCACAATTTTCAAAATAAATTCATTTAAAAATTGAAAATCAGATAAGAACATCATAGATGAAAATGTTGCATGCTGCTTCACTTAAACAAACCAATTTTTCACATTTTTAAAAATGTTTCTGCACCATCATAAATTTTTTATTATTAATTCTGTGAATAGACTGAACTCATTCTCATCTAAGCTCCAAATTTACTTGGGTTAAGATCAGGGAGCCCCCCCCCCCCACAAAAAAAAAGATCAGGGAGTTTAAACACATTATGAGATCATATGTGATACAAAAGCATATCAAAAGTTGAATGCCATCTCATGCAGCAGTCTAACATGGCTATTCGAATTTTTATGAATAACCATGCACATCAGAGTTCTCAGTTTTTTTCAGCAACTGTATGAACAATAATTTGATCTTTAAGTGCATCATCAACTGTTAGCTGAAGAGTTGAGCTGAGCAGCAGTCACTTGTTAATGCAACACTAGTATCAAGTTCAGTATCACTTTTTCCAGTCCATGCATCTCACCTGAATTTGTTTCTTTGTGGACAATGTCTCCCTCTGCATCAACATCAAGTATTTCTCCTCCAGTATCCAAGTTTTCCTCACTTTCCTGCACATCATTATCATTCAAATGTTGGACACACTTCATCTTGTTTACATCCTTGTCTGTTGTTATGCTGTATATTTGCTGCAGACTGACATCATATTGTGTAAACACTTCAGGAAGCATTTTCTTGAGATGCTGGAGTGTGTCTTTCTCTCATTTCTTTCATAGCTATGATATGTACTGCAATCTCAGTCTTTACCAAACTGGATGTTAATATCAAAAACAGTGTGATCAAAATGTGTTGTATAGTCAATTTAAAAAAAAAAGAGATTACTTTTCACTTCTTCTTTGATGGACTGGTGAATGTCACTGGCCACACTTGACACTTTCTTCCTAATATCATCAGTGTTAACACAAACATCACAACATAAAACTTGAAGAACTGGCCAAACTATGAACAGGTCATGTTCCCAGTAAGTTTGGTTTCAGCTCAACTTCACTGGATTATCTTTTTTTCAATCTGGTTCAGTTCCAGTTTAGAGAAAAAAGCAGTTCAAACTGGTTCAACTTCCTGATTAAGATATTACTTCAGATCTATAAGGAAAACTAATAGAGGTGTAAACACTTTTTTCAAAAATAAATCTTTGTAATGTTTTAACAAATATATAGCCAGTCTACATATAAAAGATACTAGTCCACATCTGTGAAAAATGGTACATCGGAAATACAATATTCCACGAAAACTTTGCTTGATGTAACCTGGTTATATAAAAATGATTATTTGCCTTTTTGCATAATGCAAATGAATAATACCTGCTATTACTTGATCAAGTATACCTACATAATACTAATAGAAATTACTACTACTTATGATTAATTTTAAATGCTAAGATTACTAATCATAAATTACCAAATGCATGTAAGAGATAATTATCAAAATATTCTTCTATTAAAGTTTCAGAGACCAACATCTTGTTCTTGAGCTCTTTTGAAATAAGTCATAAGGTGAAAACTTGTATAAGCCCTATAGAAAATCATCGTACACAGCTATGATGCACAACTAAACACCTTACAGCACTATGCAAACTATGACACGCACAAAGAAGTTTGTAAGTCTTCTTGACAGGAAACTATAGTCAACCATAGATGTTTGAAAAGTATTAAAAGTTTAAATATACTGAAACTCCCTTGGTGAATGGCATAAGGTATGTTATTACAAAAAATGATTTTAGTTAAGTCTATTTATTAACAGCTGTCCTTTAGGAAAAACCTGTTAAATGCAGACTCATCAGTCAGTACACAATATGGTTATGAGACAAATCAACAAGTCTGATAACTGGAAGACAATTTTCTGGTTTAAAAGAAAAAATAAAAATAGAAGATAAAGTCCCACAAATCCTTATTCTAATATAGCAGACCTTTTACTCCAGTCAAAGAATGAAAATCCTACTTTATTAAGCATGACAGGTGTATACAGTTGGAGAGACTGAAAATACCAAAAGTTTAAATTTACTAAATTTCCTTTAAAATTAATTTATTATTAAAAAAAGGCTTTGATTAGAATAACTGGTGACTCAACTTTTACATAGCTGGAAATATTTGTTTGGGTATACACCAGTATTTCAGTTTCCTCAGACATTAACAAGACAATTTAGAGTGCATGCTCAAAATTATTAGTGTTTAACCTGTACTAACAGCCTAATATTACGATCAGAGCACTATGTTGTGGTGTTGGCTAAAAAAGATTGATGGCAGCATCCATCGTAGGGTGCAGGACAGCCATGCAAATGGGTTAGTGTCCAGAGATCCAAACTGGTTGTCATGAAAACCACTAGCAAAGTCAAATACATTTAAACCATGGCACTAATCCTGTCCGGTGGCATGGTAGTCTGGTTTGTCAAATTACTGGACTACTGTCAAGGCTCTGAGTTTAAATCCCAGTCAAAAACAGGGTTTCCTCTAGGCCCTCTGTTTTCTCCCCTCATCTAAAATTATAGTAGTAGGAACTTTTGGTAGGTAGGATAGGTCATCTGAAATTGGAGCACACCAGGCACTATTTTGCTGGCCATGATTTCTGCTCTTCCCCATCTGGCTATTGTTTGGATCTTAGCCTACATTAACAAGAGATAAGATAACAACAAGTCAGTCCTATCACTCATTCCATTTTAAAAGGCTCTTTTTTTTTTTACCATAGAAAGTTTTTGCCAATGGCAGAGGCTCCAACTCTCCCAAATCTCCAAACAAAAGACTTTGTTTACTATGTAATGCTATAGTGATTGGTCAGTGTGGCTTAGTTTGGACCAATCAGATCAGCTGATTTAAGCCAACCTCATTTCCATTCCTGTGCAAAGTTGCCATTTTACTGTAATACATTCATTTTGCATTGAAAAGTATAAAAAGAAATCTAGTGAAGGGAGTGGATTTTGTATGAATAAACCATGAAAATACTTTTGAAAGTACAACAAATTATGCTCCAATAAATTTCCAATGATAAGTGAGATCAAAACAAGATGACATTTAACTGGTATACTGTATTAAACAAACATTATGATTCTTTAGAGTGTGTGCACATCCTTCCTGTTTTTACACATTGGTTCTGGGAGATCTCCGTTTTCACCCACTTCCAGTTGGAGCCTCTGCATTAAGTATAATGATAACGACTCAAGATAAACTTCTACTACTAATGATAAAACCACCCTCAATTTTGTTTAACATTACCCCTCTCCTAAAAATCATTTTTCTTTCTTTCAAATTAACAATAAACAGAAAAATGGTTAATTATACATCTTATTTAAATTTTTTTGCATATTTGTTTTTTATTCAAATATATTTAATAGTAGTAAAAACTAAACATATTTTAAAAAATAAATTTTAAGAAAACAAATTAAATTGCAACAACCCATATCACAAGAAAAGTGGCTAGGCTTTATCTCTGTAAAAATGTATCTTATGTAAAAAAAACTTTGTACATTTTTTCTATAAACAAACATTAGCACAATAAACTTCTGATGAAAGAAAAGAGTGTAGGTATCATAGTTGATACTAAACAGCATGCAAATACTGCCACATTCTAAAACAACACGAAAGAATTTCAATTAGTATCTCTTGAATCTAAGACATGACCAGCATCTGATTTCAATCTCAGCCACTTGCTTCAACATTCCAGCATGTCTGACTTAATATATTATCTTGGTAACCAAAATGTTTGGTTGTAATTCAGAGTTAAAAGAATTGTCATATGTTGATCCAGTTTACCAGAGTCTGGTGTGAGCTTTATGTTTGGCAGCCAGGGCCTTGTGACTTGGAGGGACACCAAATATCGTCCAAGATGAATGTAATGTAGGTGGAACTCCAGAAATGGGTACAAATTTTGAATGAGCAACTTTAGACAGGGAGCTGTTATCAACTGATGGCAAACTGAAATAAAGAAAAATAATATTTTAAACAAAAAATACAAAACATACATTCAAATTTATTTTAACTCATCCACCAGATGGTTTGCTGAATGTGTTTAAATCATTGTTGACAAAATATGGTTTAGGTTAAGTATTACAAGGATGGGAAAAAATTAAATTATTGGTTATGGGCATGCACTAATCTTCTCTTCCTCCCTCCCTATATCCCCTATCTCCCAGCTGGTACTGAGGTGCTATAAGCTCCAAGCTTAGTTCCAGAAGTTGCTTACAGGAAATCAACCAGCCAATCCCTCATTGTTGTGGTACCCATTACATGAAACTAGTACTACACAACACCAGATGTTACAACATAAAAAAAAAAAGATCATAGGCAATATAGTCACATGAACCATGTTACTAACTAACACATGAATGTCAAGAAAACTAAAATATATGTATATTTTTTATATGAGGGGAAAACCAATATATGAGATGCACAGGCAGAATTCAATTCTTACCAAAATGAAGAATGGTCTGCTTGAGAAGTCAGCCTTAAGTGGTCTGCCCAACCTTGGTATTCTCTTTGCAGGTTCAGGTCATGAGTCTTCTGTTGTCTATGAGCCAAATTTTCTCGAGGTAACAAGGGAGGAGTAGCCACTTCTAAGTGTAAAAATATATGAATAACTTTTTTAAATATTACTATTACAAAATTCACAAAAGACAAATATAAATTTCATTTCACAAGTATACATGACTACTATTGCTATTAGAAGAGGAGAAAAAGCAGTGTTTCATTTATTCTTGTAATATTCTCAGATCATTATTAACATTTAATAAGTTTTAAACATTCAGATTAGTACAAATGATGTAAAAGCTATAGAAAGCTCTACAAAAATTTCAAATAAGGAAACTAATAGAAATAAAGATACAAATTATTAAGTAGATAAAAGAGAGGACTGCCTGTGCAATTTCCTGCTGTAAGAGACTTTCTTCACTGTATGATATATAAAATCTGGGTGTATCACTTTATGACCAAAATCAAATATTACAATAAACAAGGGAAGCATATCATCCCCATGACACAAGGAGTTCAAAAGTCATGTTAGTGTCAGCAAAGTGCTTACAATTGTATTCTCAAATTCTGAAGTATATGTAGTCATTGCATATAAAGAAAACAGACAACCTATCACCAGTGATATGCACTGAAACCTCTTACAGAATCAGTTTAATCCTCTAATACACAACACAAATGACATGGTTTGCTGAACAAAGTGCTGCTGCTGCTGCATCATGATAATGTCTAACTACATATAGCTCATACCACATCTACCTTATAATTCAAACCTTGCACTGATAATTTTCCCTTTTTTCATATCCATGAAAAAGGCTCTCAGAAGCAGATTGATTAATGAAAATGCTATACAGACAGTGGTACAGTTTTTTTGCCAGAAACTGAAAAATGTTTTCTCTGATGGAATTCACAGCTCATCTACTAGAGACAAAAGTGCACTGATGTGTCAGAGGACAATGTTGAAATTTAATGCAACTGGTTTTCTTGTATATGCACTCTCTCTCTCATAATAATAATAATACACAGATTAACTTTACTAACTTATTTTTGTGTATATTACAACTTTAAATATTGTAAAGAAAGATAATTTTTAAAGCAACATTTAAATATTTCTACAAATTTAACTTTATCTAGTAACTTATTCAGATCTAACAATTTCCTTGAAGTATACTGTCACACAAAGAATAATTTTAAAAAATAAATGACAGACCTCATTCTACCAAGTATAATTATGCAGTATAAATAGTTAAACTGAAAATAAACAAATCATTTAAGTATGAAGTCAATAAATAGCTCTACAATTGAGCACATATGAGTAAAAACAAACTATTCATGATGTCATAATGGGAACTACTTTTACCATTTATGCATGAATGGATGAGTTAGGAACATTAATTGAGATAAATGTAAACAAAAACCATTGTTGAACAACAAATGCAAATGCAATATCTGCCTTACCAGCCTTTTCTGATTTCATAGCCTTGTTGTGAACATACCCTTCTTTTGGGCCTTTGGAATTAGTTGAACTATGTCGGCTATAAGTTTCTGCTTGTGGTTTGTGGATGGCCATGGGTAGTTTACTTAGGTCAAGCTGCATCAGTCTGAAAATGCAGTTGTAACACAAGTTCACAGTAATTTTGTCTACAATCCATTAAAATCACTACTGAAAAATAGCCACACTACAACAATCTTTTAACTGCTGACATTTTAATGTAACCATATGTCAGTTTCTTCCAAACGAAATTAGAAAAAAGGGGAATGTATAGGTCAAGACTTCTTCCATGGTGATCAAATCCAAATGGAACAGGTGTGTCTGCCTCTGCAGAGAAATCCCTATTAGAGATCTTCAGTATTACATGTGGGAGGAAATTCACATAGTCAGCTGAGAAGTGACAAAACATGCTAGGAACATCTTACAGTAAGAAGTGTATATTAGTGGAAATACAGTTATAACTGCACTACAGATCAAGTCTTCAAAACATACAGTGAAAATAAAATCCATATGGCATGTTAAGCATGCATAATGATATCAAATTTAAGAGGGTTGTAATGGAAAGAAATTAGTGACAAAGCATCATTTATTTAGAATGGTTAATAGGAAATTTTTAACATGTTTCACTGAAAGAAAATTTTGTTTATTGACAACATAATTAAACAAATAAAGCAAAATTAAAAAATATATAAATTCTCACATTTAATAAACTTTAATTCTGCCTTCACCTTCAGTAGCATAATGTGAAACTAATGTACTTTGAGAGAGTCACTGATTTTAAATTATTTTTTTAGTAAAGAACACACCAGTATTTTAAAAATTCGCTATATACAGTGAACTAGCATAATTATTCAGAAACCTGTATTTATTACAGAATGTTAGTTTGTTGCAAAAAATGGTATACAAAGATAAACAAGAGAGTAAACAAGAAAAAGAGTAAAAATCTTTAAACACAAAGCCTTTAGCCTGTTTGGCATAGAATCAATGAGATTTTGTATCATGATGTGTTCCAGGTCCCCCCCCAAAATCCATATAAAAGCTTCCATCATATTGGCAGATGTGAACAGGTTACTTTCAGCTGAAAATCCAGATCCTCCAATAGGTGCTCAATCATATTTAATACAGGGCTTTAAGGTACCCAGCAAAGATGATGAATGTCTTGATCTCTTCCAGACTGGTAACACAAGAGGTGCAACATATAACACCATCCTCCTGAAGAATATCGGACATCAAATTTCAGTATGCCTTGTTGGTAGAATGGTACATGTGTCTTTAATATGGCGCTGTAACTAGCAAGATTTATCATCAAGATCCTCTTGCTGACATCATCTATACAATGAGCCAAAAATTGGTCTCATACCACCTCCAAAGACTTTGCTACATAGGATGTGCACCCATAAGAAATCCCTTCCTATCAATAGGAATAAAATTCTTCAAAAGATCTTGTTAGAGAACATGTCTAGCAAGACCTTCAAGTATTGGCAGCATGTACTCTTCTCAGATAGGTCCAGGCTTCAACAATTCACATCTAGAAGTCTCCCATTGGTTTGAAAGACTTTCAACTCCAGTCTTTAGCAGACAGTTAATTACGAAAGCAGGAGAGTCATGGTAAGGGGTGCAATGCAATCTGGCAAGATGGAAAGACAGAAGTGGTGTTTGCCAAAGATTGCCACAATTCTGCTACTTACATAGTCATGTTAACTCTTTTCCTGTCAGTTATTTTAGTTTATATCCCTAAAATGCTCAACTTTTAAATATTTTTTACACTTTTTATTAGCAGAAATAAATAATAACATTTATTGCAGGGGTACACAACATACGGCCTGCAGACCAGATCTGGCCCGTCAACACTCTATCCAGCCCACCAATGAGTGTGCCAAAATGAAAACATTTTAAAATAAATATAGCAGTCATGTCTAATTCAATTAGATAAATTTAGTTAAATGTGATACAATGCCGCCTAGTGGTTGTTTCCAATGTTTTAATTATCATTACATTTTCTGCAGGTCATATTTTCATCATCTTAAATGGTTGTGTAACCTGCAGACCTCAACGAAGGTAGCTGTCTACCAGATCATATGCCTGGCAGCACTGACATACGGTGCTGAGTGCTGGACCCTGTACCGTCGACATCGGCGATGCCTCAAGGAGTTTCACATTTGTTGCCGTCATCACCTGGGGGGAATCACATGCTCCACAAGGAAATCCTCCGGTGGGCCAACACACCCAGTGTGGAGACCATACTCGCCAGGAAGAGACCTCATTGTTACGAACCTAACCACAGTTGAATACTGTATGGAACTGTACTTCCCATCCTCAAGCATCATTTGACCCTCGCTTACCGTCATTTATTCACTATCTGTCACGGTGCGGCTGATGCAATCAAGGTCGCATTGCCATTGGCTAACGCTGCTGGGGAGTTCTGGCTAGGAAAACATGGAACTGCCACACACCGCACCTTATGGGCAGGCGGTCAGCAAAAGGTACTTGTGGAGACAGTGACCCAAACACCAGATGCACACCAGTTTGGCTCCACTCCCTAGATAAGCTAGGTGCCAACAACCTGAATAGGCAAACGTTATTTCTCCATGGGCTAACATGTCTTTGTCAAAACCAAGTGCAAGTAAAAAAAGAAAGGTTGATCATGAGCACAGAAAATTTAATCCAGAATAGACACCCAAGTACTTTTTTTTTCAAATCAAGTTCTGGTACTTTCACATACCTAGTGTGTTTGGAATGTGTAGCAGTGGCAAAAGAATATAATTTACGAAGACATTATGAAACAAAACAACCAAAACTTAACGATCTACAAGGTGAAAACAGAATGCAAAAGATAGAAGTCTTGAAAATGCAACTGGTGAGTCAACAAAGCATATTTGAAAAGAGAAGAGAGGAGTCGGAGGCAGCTTACCATTGCCAGCTACAGGATTGCTAAACTTATCATGAAATCTGCCAGTCCCTTCACCAATGCTGAGTTTGTGAAAGACTCTATGATGGAGATATGTAACGTACTTTGCCCGAAGGCCAAAGATGTTTTTAACGACATTCAAGAACAAGCTTTCAGCGACGCATTTTTGACATGGCCAATAATTCATACGATCAGTTAAGAAGCAAAATGAATCACATCGCATATTTTTCTGCTGCTTTGGATGAGAGAACAGACAAGACCGATACAGCACAGCTCTCAATATTTATCTGTGGTATCACCGAAGCATGTCAGGTCTATCAAGAACTTGCATCACTCGTGCCCTTGCATGGCAAAACTGGGTCCAAAATTTTCAGTGCCTTCAAAAAAACAGTTGAGGACCTAAATTTACCATGGAATAAGTTAGTAGCTGTGACAACCGATGGTGCTCCCGCCATGATCCGTGAGACGAAAGGCTTCATCGAATGTCTGAAGAGGCACCTAGGACCGGATCTCGCAGCACAACTAAAAGATTACCACTGCATAATTCACCAGGAGGAATTGTGCGGAAAATATTTATTTTATCCGTGCAAAATCACTAAATCACAGAGAATTCCAGTCTTTTCTGAAGGACGTCAGTGCAGCTTATGGGGACGTTCTCTATCACACAGAAGTGATGTGGCTGAGCCGTGGTAATGTTTTGAAACGATATTTTGCTCTGCGAAATGAAATCAAGCTGTTTTTACAGCAGAGAGGAAAGGACACTTTGGTTATGGAGGACGCTGACTGGATTGCTGATTTTGCCTTTTTGACAGACCTCATTGGACACTTGAATGATCTCAACCTGAAACTGCAGGGGAGAGAGAAACTGATTTCCAGCTTGTTTGAGGCAGTCTGTGCATATGAAATGAAACAGAAACTTTTTCAACCCAGTTAAAGAAAGGGAATCTGACACACATTCCAGTATGCCAAGATGCCTTTTCACACAAGCATTACAACTGGGGCCATCACAGCTGTGTGCTTGAAGACCCGCAGCAGGTATTCACCATCAGATTTGGGCAGTTCAGGAACGAACAGGCTGTGTTCAGACTACTTGTCAATCCATTCTCTGTGGATGCTGAAACTGTACCTGGTGATGTACAGCTGGAAGTAATTGAACTCCAGTGCTCTGCAGTAACGAGGAGTAAGCACAGGGAGATGCCACTCCTACAATTCTATCAGGGCCTAGACTGGCATCTGTTTCCCAATATCACTGTGAATGCACAAAAATGGATCTCAATATTTGGAAGCACTTACATATGTGAACAAGTGTTTACCTTAATGAAGATGACCAAGTCTCCCCTGTGAACAAGACTAACAGATGATAACCACCTCACTGGAGTCCAACATTAACCAGTTGGTGTCAGAGAAGTGCTGCAATGTCTCCCACTGACCATGACCTTTTTTTTTTAACTGACATCCATGTAAGTAGAATAATTCTATGTAACAAATTGATCTGAGTAAGTCTATAAAAAATTTCATGTTATAAGGTATAGAGATGGATGCTGAACTTTTGTGGTCCGCTGGAGGTGTCACATGAAAGTGGCCTGCGTTGAAAAGAAGTTGTGCACCCCTGTTTTATAGACAAAAAACATAGTTTTTATTCATCTTTAATTTTGTGCTTTACAATATTTCAGAAATACTTCTTCACAAAAAGGTAAATGTCAAAGCATTTCATGTCACAGAGAAGCATGTTGCAGCGCTTACATAACTCTTGAATATGACAGCATAATCCTCATCTTTTGCATACCCTGCAGTCTTCCTGGATATTTCTTCTTACCAGTTAGAAGATATTTTTCCCTGACATGTATTTTGAATCCACCAATTAGTCTGTCAACTGGGTCCTTGACTGGAGTCCTCCTGTGAGGTCAAGGGGCAGGATTTTCATCATCAGAGTCCGAAGTGGAGTCTGTGTCCAAATCATCATGAATCCTTGAACACAGTTCTTGCATTAATTTCAGTTGAAATCCATACAGAGTGAGCTTTGGTTCATTTTATCAATTCCACAAGGTAGATAACAAATTTCTTGAGCCATTTTACAATTTTTCTGACTAAAGGATAGTACAAAATCATTTGATCTATTCAACACCTGTCATGAACTGATTGTATTCCATTATAAATGTTGGTTTATTAACCTCAGCAAAGCCATCACCTTTCTTCCTAACTCTCTCTCTGTCAATTTCAGTATTATGTTTACTACTGATGGGTCTGACAGTTCTATTGTCTTGCCATGCTATCTCCATCACTTTCCCATTGTCAAGTGGGGATTTGTCCAAGTATTCCTTATTTTGGGTGGTTCCCCGTGATTCTTTCAGTGTTCATGTATATGTATTAGCATCAATGAATGTTTCACTAAGCTTGAATGAATTATAAAAGTTGTCCATGTATAGAGAATGATATTATCCAATAAGCCTGTCAAAGGGATGGAAAACAATCTCTTGGAGTGTCCATGCCACCCAGTCATACATGAAAATATTCCAACAGTAAGAATTCTCAAAGTCTGCCAGTATGTATTCTTTGATTCCATATTTTATTGGTTTTTGGAGATTATAACATCTGAAGACTAGTCTACCTTTTCATTTCAACATCACCTCATCTATGGAAATGTGAGGATGAGGGATATAATTATCCTTGAATTTTTCCACTAGGTTGTCATAGACAGGACAGATCTTGTAAAACCCATCTTGGCAGTTTTCTGGCCATACAGTGTTGTCAATGAGGTGTAGAAGATTCATGATAATCTGGAATTTCTTCCTACTTATATTGTGCCAAAGTAAGGTGTCAATAAAGCTCCATCATTTGACCAGTACTGGATATGTTCTGGCTTCCTTTGCTTTATATAGAGCATGAAACATCCTGTTTTCATGCTCCCATACAGGAGGTCAATATATACTGTATAAAGTTCCAAATAACCTGTAGCACTTTCCACAATTCATCCAAGATGTTTGTCACTTGACTTTCTCAATGGCCATATAACCCCCATTTAGCCTTAGTGATGTTTATATTAAGACTTTGTGCAGGCCAAGGCATCTTTGTGAGTGTTTCATCAGCTTTTTTGTTCCAGATAGTTTTTCACCACATTGGCTGTATGCCTGAGGTCACTGTCATGTTTGAAGATGAATCCTCACCCAATGAGATGTCTTCTGCCTGTACTTGTCAGCAGTAGGTATACCTTTTGATTTTATGCAAATTTCTGAGATCTGACACCCTTGGCTGATATGCAGCCCACACTTGCACACTTGTATTGATCCATCACCATGCTTCACTGTAGCTGTTATATACTGACTGTTATATTGCTTCCTGGTTTGCCTTCGAAGAAACTGCAGTTGATTATTGCTAAACAGTTCAAACTTGGACTCACCTGTAAAAAACACCTTCCAGGTTTGGTCATCATGGTCTTTCATTTCTACTGCCCATTTCAACCTTGCCACTCCTCAGCAAAGGTTTTCTGGTAGCTACACATCTAATGAGACCACTGTGCACCAATGTTTTATTTTACTGTTCTTTAAAAAATATTAACATCCGTACTTGCAGCTAGGTCATTCACAAGATCTCTACAGGCTTATTGTCTATCACATAGAGAACATACGCTGAGGTATTTAACATCACTTTTGGAGTTTTGGCTTTCTTCCTCAACTGTATCTATTGTCAACAGTACCAGTTTCACATAACCTCCTCAGAGTCTTGCATACAGCTCCTTCTGAAACATGAAGTAGCCTTCACTAGCTAAGACTTTGATTTTCATATGCTCGCCATGTGGCATTTCCTTACCAGATATTCATCACACTGCCTGTACTTTTATAGTTTTTCTGCAGGTGTGGCACTTTCTGGTTGCTTGCATAACAACCAGTCACAATGTGCTATATGAACACATGACTGCCCTATGGAGTTTTTCATTTTCACACATGAGATGTGATTCTATCACATGTTATTTACATTCTATACCCATTTCTTCTTTATTTCCAGTACTGTATGTACAGTATATTACTACATATTAGTATACTGCTCTGATGCAGTGTATATTGCTAATTGTATATAACATATACTACTACCATATTACTATAATGCCATATTGTAGCATATATTCCTATATGTACATATTATATACAACTAAACTGTACAAGGGCTTAAAATAATGGTTGGACATCAGACATAAGCTGACCAAAACCTGATAATGTTTGACCAAAGTTCAGAGTTCTTTGACATTTTGACCAACCAACTCTCACTGCAAATACCAAAAATAAGAAGAATTGTAGCTTCACAACATTTTCATCTTCCCTTATTTTGAAGCAACATAAAACTCAATAAACACTCTCATTGTATAACTTCTCTTTTAGATATCTATTTTCATAATGTATCAATAAAGTGAGAATGCCATAATGAATTTGATACTTCCACACATGAATCTCACAGCCTTGCAGCAAACTTCATCTCAGAAGTTCATCAAGTTTAGATGAGCTCAACCTACCAAAGATGACAAATTGTCCTTGGAATGAGAATGCAATGAGCTTTCATTTATAACAACCTGGGACATAAATAAGGAAGTGTCACAAAAAACAAACCTAATTCATAATTCCATAGTTAAAAAAATGTATTGTTCTTTTTCAGCTACAAAGAGATAGCAACATATGAAACCAAGCATGTTCAGAATTATTAACTTTTCTAGTTTGTCTACCTAGATGACACAGAAAATATAAATCTGGTTGTGTTTTCTGAAAGTAATGAAAAATACTCAATGGAATCTTGTTGTCATTCATTTAATTTTTATGTAAACTTCTTATGCCATTTCCAGAAGATTGATGTTTTTTTTGATTGTGAAATGAATGATGCAGAGCAAGAGCATTTTTGGATTTAATCTAATTATTGGAACAAAAATTATTGTTTTAACTGTTCTTGTAACCAAATTATTTATGCAACAAATGTACTTATCATATGTTTCAGTTCATAAATATCAGTAACACTGCTTTACTTTATGAATTCCTCTTCTTGTAACATGGAGTGATATCTTAAGTATGAAAATAATGCTAAAACTTCATACCACAGAGAAAGTCTATTTATAGCTTTCTTAGCACAGGTAGACGATTTTTGCTGTTCAATAGTCTGATATGTCTTTTATCATTTAACAAAAGAAAAATGGTGTTCTGGAGAAGCAAGAAGAAGCAAGCAGAAGCATGTGTTCACAGATTTTTCAGAAGAAGCCTGAAAATGGTGGTCTTTGGAGCAACAAAGTAAAAACCAAAGCTTTAGAATAGAGGAATAAATTAGTGTAACAAATCACAGAATGATACATGGTAGACTAAAATAAATAGAACAGAAAAGTGACAATCTTTGTGATGAAGGTCTAGAGCTAAGAAGTTACTGCTTGTTCTAAACAATATGCAATCTAAAAGATAAAGAGTAATAACATTATTAGCTAGCTTTTTAGAAAGTTGCAAGGAAACCTAATACAATTAAATAATTTACTTAGATGTATGGTATCTCTCATAAAAGACATCTTAATAAAAATAGGGGGAAAATGTTCAACCCAGTTTCCATTCTTTGCCATTAGACGAGTGGCCTAAATCTCATCTGTCAGGACATTTGGTCCAACCAACTCATTAAAATTATTTTAAGCCCTGCTGTACTACCATATTGCTAACTGCCACAATAAGAGTACTCAAAGCATCCTCAATGATCTCACTATACAAACTTTAAATGCTTACTGAGATTCACTGGGAGATGGCGTCATCAATCTTGGCATAGGAAGTATCTTTGATGAAGGTCTCTCTTGTGAAACAGTTACATGATTGGAAGAATCCTAAAAAGAGAAACAAGAAAACAGAAATAAGAATTGTTTAGATAAATAAGGAAATATTTAAAAAATAATAATTGTACCTATTTTTTATCTTCAAATTTTTTCTTTGTTTATACATCAAAAATTCCATATTTCAATATGATTTTTTCTTTTGTAAACCAAAATCACAGACAGTGAAAAAAATATAAACATATACTATTTTAAAACACCTTTGTGATTTTAAGCTCATTTTACTAGATTTTACTATTTTGCTATGTACAACAAACAGAAGCATATATTTCATTCCTGTTCCTCTATGAAAAAATTTTTTGCACCTCATTTGGGGTATATGTACTCTAGACTTGATGTCCTCAACTCATCTTGTTAAGATACTGACAGATTTGAACAATGGTGCTTATCAGATTGATTCAGGGAATGAAGGATCTTATTTATTCAGAACAATTAGAAGAAAATTAAAACTTCTAGCCTTGCACATAAATTATAAGGGGATTTAATTGAAACATTTAAAATTAGAAAAATTATAGAACAGATAGGAAAAAAAATTTTTTTTTAGTTACATCAGGCTTTCAGGCAAGAAGAGTTATGATTTAAAGTTGTATAAACATCATAATCCCTAAATTTTATTTTAGTATTAGGGTAGTGAATGCATTAAGCAATCTGCTTGTAAAAACTGTTCAATGTACCACAGCTCACTCAAATGCATTAGACTTATTTATCTCAAGACCTGAAAGTCAGAATAATAGAGGTTCACATAGAAAGAGAAATAGAATAAATACATTGGATAGAAGGGTTGAACGGTTTGGGATTTTATATCAGTTGAAAGACTAGCCCTCTGTGACTATAACATAATGAAAACACAATCTCCACCTAACACAATTATGAGTAACATAAGCACAAAATAATCTAGCTGTCAATTATCATTTAAACATTTTCTTTTTTTATTTCCATCAATTATAGTTTGTTTTTTGTTTACTTGCCTGTTCAGTAGGACAACAGTTATGAGACAGAATCATGCATTTAGACTGATGATTTATGACTTCTGAATTCCTCCTGCTGAGCACAGAATGGTGCTGGTTATCCACAGCTGAGTTACTCCTGTCCAGTGGTGTAGCATTGTGGGCATTCCTTTGGAAACATTCTGTAAACATTGTCATTTTAGAAGACTGATTAACAAAACTGGACAAAGACAACTACTGGCATTGTGAATTAAAACATAGAGACAAATATCAAACATTCTTCATATCAAGTAGATAAACATGCAAACACCTTTTTTGAGAAGAGGAATAATCAATGGATATTATGTATCACATGGCTGAATATAGAACACTATGTAATACAAAAATACCTTTACATAGACAAACCAAAATGTTATGAATAAATAACAAAAAAATGTGATGCGCTATAATCAAAGTTGTTTTATAAAATCATTCGAGTTTGTACAATAAAAAAGAAGTCAGTTTAATGACCTCTACATTGTTGTTTTGCAACCTTATTTTCTTGGTTAATTCAACTAACACAGTCCCTGCCAGAGGTGTCAAAAAAATTGTAAATTAAAAACATCTCATGAGCACCAAAATAAAAAATTATGAGAGAACAAGCTGAAAATTTTCTACGAAGCCAGTGACTTTCTTCTTAAATAATAGTGATAATGATTATTATTTTGACCACTGTATAAATATAACATAACATAATCTCAAAATCAATTTTAAAATACTACAGTCAAAATCTAGGGGCATCCAATGGAACCTGGCCAGATACCAATATGGAAATGTTATTTTAACCAGGTTTCATTCCAGCATCCCTAGTCTATTCTCTTATTATATATATTTAATAATGCTGTTTACCAAAGTCACAAAAAAAAATGATTTGTAAAGAAGAATCATCTTATAACCATCTCTTTATGATAAACTTGTAAATATAATGCAAATTTAAAGAATGTTGGTGGCAAAACTTCAGTGGTCCAGTACAGAAATGTTTTATTAGCAACAACTACTTCATGGGTTCCAATCCAGCCTATGCCAAAAATGTAGATTTGTAACTAGCATCAGCATCATCATCAATGCAATAAGAAACTTACCATTATAGTTTCGATAGGGAAAAACCGTTGGACTGTCTGTTTTAATCTTTTTTTAAGGTGACGATTTGAGTCTGAAACAAAAAAAAAAATTAAATGTAGCAAAAACTTTTAGAAGTTATTTGGTTCTCAAAAATCTCCTCCATTTTTAAAGCATAATGAGCAGATATACTGCAAGAATTTAAAAAACAAAAACTTTTTTGATAGTTTTCTACTGATCTATATTCAAAAAAAAATTTTTTTCATCATACCTGTAAGGATGGAAGCTGAAATTTTGGTTAAAAAAAAAAAAAAATCAATCAAGATAGAGTGATTAGAATATAAGGTTCACTAACTACTTCACTACTGCCATATAATTTTTAGTAGGTATTATTATTATTATAATTATGATTATTGTTGATATTAAAATGTTTAATTTTCATGTTTAACCTTTTTTTATGATGTTATAGAAACTAGAAATGTTAAATTGCATATACATTTTGAAATTTTCCAGATTTTTCAGAATAGATAAAAATTATTACCATATTTATAATTTTGATTTGGTTATTGTTGCTTTAGAATGTAGTAAAGTCCTTTTTCCAAAAGCACAAGTTTCTTTGATCGTAGCATAATCAAGGGAGCTAACCCGAAGATAAAAACAGCAAACCTTACCTTTAAAAAACCCTTCAAACACCACATAGTTGTTCACTTGTGGAACAGAATAACTTAGCTTGTAATGCTTCTGCAGAAAAGAGGAACATTTGTATGATGGTTTATCAAATGCAAGTTGATGAGACTGTACATTTTCACACTAAAAAGAAAATAATAATTCCATGCTATACATGTGAAACATAAAGCAGACTAAGAGTCAGCAGTTTTCAGATGATAGTAAGTTAGATAGTAAGATTAAATATCATTGTTGGACATTTTACCTTCAGCATGAAGTCAAACAGATATTTTCCACACCCTTGCCTCTGGCGGCTCTCATGAACATAGAAGTCAAGCACACAGAGGGGCTCCATTTCATGCTGTTGTTTTCTCGTGTCATACATAAACAATTTCTTATAGCCCACTTTTAGAATGCCCAACAATGCTCCACGGCCACTGTAATTAAAAAGAAAAGTGTTCCAGTTCAATTAAAGTTACTGTGGCTATCTTAATGTACTTAATTAATATTATTATGCTTTATCATATTATGCATAAATAATAAAACTGCAGCAGTTCTTGTTCCCATGTAAATAAGATAAATATATGCTTTTGTTTAACTGAATTCTTTCGACTCCAAATTTCTGGGTGAGAAAACACCTTTCTACTGGTCAGAGCATTGGGACAATCCTACCTCCCCCTCCCTCCAGAGAGAGGGAGGGAGTAGGGTTGGGTAGCCGGCTCGCAGTCTCAATGTAAACTAATTTTGGCTAAAATCCTTTAAGACCATAAGTTTTCATTTTAAAAAAATTATCAATTTTTGTTACTAATCGAAATTTAAATAAAATTTCTTTGAACCTAAAAAAAAAAAAAAAGTTATCAATTAGACCCTTTTCTGAGTATATGACTAAATTGTGTCAACATTCTGCTACAAACACATACCTTGGATAAGGGTCAAAGAAGATTTACTAAGAAGATTAATTAATAATATAAGTGGACTCAGTTATGAGGAAAGAGATTGCCTAGTTGGGCCTAGTGAAGTTTTAAAATGTATTAAATACATCTGAAATGATTTCAAACAATTTACCTAGAGCTCAAAGAAATTGTTAGTTTTAAAACTATAATGGTCTTTAATTAAAGATGTGCTAAGAGCTCCCTCCCATGCTAAGCAGAAAGGCTCTCTGAGAAGTCTTTTAATTCAAATTCCACTGCCCCGCACTGATGTAGAGAGTTTATCTTCAGTAAAATATCATACATGCCCTTTAGCCTACCAGAGACTTTGCTGTCTGGTACTTCCCATCTGTGTAGACAACAACTTTTAGTAGTTTTATGTATTCATGTAAAATAGAAAAAGTTTTAAAAAGCACTCACTTATTGGCATCTGGATCCTTCATGATGTACAAGAGATGATTAGATATCTGTAGTTTTGTGCTACTTGTAACTGGTCCATGTAGACCTTGTGCCTACAAGCAGAGAAATAATGTTTACTAATAACTCACACTAAAAACTGTCTTTAATACCATACTTTGATAAATTATTAGCAGCAGCTTTGTCTCTAAGCAGGAAAGCTTCAGCAGTTTCTCAGTTTAATTTCCTGACATCAGTAATGCGGAAAATTTCAGTTAATACAGATTAACCACCCTAGTATAATCAGTGAAAGTTCATATGTAGCGATAATTTAGGTACAAAAATTAAAATTCCAATTAAAATTACTTATTAATTCCAACTTTAAATCCTTGTTAAGCATTTCTAATTGAAAATATTTATTAATTTCTCATTTAGTTATTTTAATTCAAAATATTCATTAAGTAATTCTAATTGAAACTATTTACTTAGTAATAGTAACACTAATTTAAAATATTAATATTTTCAATGGAAAAAGTCACAATTTGATGGGGTTTTTCTTTTCCTTTTATCAAGTTATTGTAGAATTTGCCATCTTCAAATTATGTACAAGTTATAATACTACAGTAAAATTTCCCTATTAATATTGAAAATAAGAAAAAACTTTTAATAAATGTATATATATGCCAACCACCTAACAACCATCAAAAAATATGTAGTAGTACAGAACTTTTCTGGTAAAGTTTACAAAAATATTCTAAAAATCCTTGGGTAAACTGGGAAGAAAGAGATATCCATTTTTATCCCATAACTTTCATAAACTGAAAGTTAAAGTTTTAACAATGATAAATTTCATGTATAATTTAGAAAATACATTTGACCCAAACTCATGATTAGAACAAAAGGATGGTAAATGAGAAACAATGCAAACCAACCTTTGCTGATGCTTCTCCCATTTTATCTATGATGGTCATGATTTGTCTTCGATTTTTCTGGTAACTGAAACAAATAAATATAAGGTGCATAATAATTATCCAAAGTTATATACTATGTTTATTAAATGTAAATATCATTTTTTTTTTTGCACTTAACATATTTTAGTCAATCTAGAAAGTTTCTAACTGCAGTGTAAAGTTGTAAGGGTATGTGGTGTAGCTAGATCGATTCCACATTCAGCCATTGTAGCTGTTTATAAGTGAGGTTTATCCTACACATGAGAACATTTGTGAAAGACTAAAGAGATAGCCAGCCACTAAACTCCTTCCCATAGGCAGAGGTGTGATTTACCAAAGTGCTTAACTCAGAACAGAGTTTTCTCTCTGTATGTTCCCATGATCTATAAGAGAAAATCCGATTTAGTTGACAAAGGAAAAGGCAGGCTTCTGTGACCTCACCAGATGTTGTTTACAATTAATGAGCAACTGCTACTCGGCACAGTATCAATTTTTACTCCAGTCAGGCAATTAGCCATAAATCTCAGAAAAAGAGAAAAAAATTTAGGAGGGCTGCACATCTACAAACATCTTTCTTTGATTTTGGGGATGTCATAACAAGGCAATCAACAGATTTGTTAAAGAGCAAACTTACCTTTTTCAAATGAATCCAGGACTAGACATTAGGTAATTCTACACTGGGAAATTAGACACCTCCAAAAATGATAACACAAGACATTTAGACACCTATTTTATACCAAAAAAATATATAGACTGATGTATAAAATTTATAGCAGTTTATTGGTTTTACAGTATCTCCTTTGAGCATTCTGTTTTAAGCTTATTACATCAAGCCTGTAGACACAAAGAAATTTCCTGAGTTGCAAAGTGAGTTGATGAGTGAGTGCATTCTTTCAAAGAAAATGTGCCTAATTATAAAAATGGCTTCTCTTAGTACTGACTTCTCATTGATGGGTTTTAGGTTAAGGTTAGGATTTGATCTTTTGTATATAATGATAGGGAAATTCTATTTATCGCTTGTCCTTCGTTATCATGGAAGTCACAACCACGCACAGAGGAAAACCAAAACTTATTTATAATGGATACACTAAACAGATACAAAAGAAAATCAACATCATGGACATGTGTGTTTTTCAACAAAGACTGCAAACGGACCCTCACTACAGATTTTGCACAAGAGAACCTGATCCTAGGGCTAAGCATAACCATGCTCCCAACATGTGGTCAGTGGAAGTCAGCAAGTGTCATGAGGCAATGAAAAACTGATCATCTATGAGAGCTGATCACCCAAGTGTTATTTATAATGAATAATTGTCAAAAATTTCCAATGAAGCAAAAGCCATGCGTCATCTACCAGATACATGCAAATGTACAATAAGACAAAACTGCACCAACAACTTCCTAGAGCAACCAATGACACTGACAGATCTCCAGATTCAACATTCTTGGACCCACACTCCAGGTCTCAACCCTCAACCCTTCATGTTTTATGATAACAAATCAAGCAATATAAGGATAATCGCTTTTGCCTCGATGACAACCTTTGTCTATAGCAGAAAACAACACCCGATTAATGGATGGAAATTGTGTCATGGCACCTCCAAATTTTTGCAACTCTATGTGGTGCATGCTTCCCCGGGTGAGACCACTGTGCTGATGGTTTATGCGTTCCTATAACGGAAAACACAGGACATACACAAGGAGCTACTTCAAGCTATTTTCAAATGTGCTGCTGCTACAGGTGCTGATGTTGATCCGATATCTGTCTCCATTGACTTTGAACTATGTATAAAAAATGCATTCGGTGTGTTTGGAGCAGAGCTCAATATTCACTTTTGCTTTTACCATTTAACATAAAGTACATGGCCCCATAGAGTTCTACCATGAAGATGATCAGTTTTGTCATTTCTGTGGAATGTTATACAGCCTTGCCTTCCTCTCAATAGATCAGGTTGCTGAAGGATAGAATATCTGATGACTGTAGTGCCTGAAGAAGCCATTCCACTCCTGGAATACTTTGATTTCACATGTTAATGGACACCATCATAAGCCCCAGGAAATAATGTTTGAATTAGACACACAGCTCCCTTTTTCAAATCACCATCTTGGAATGTCCACAACATTATCCTTCACAGTAACCACCACACAAACAATATATGTGAGAGGTGGAACAATAAGTACCTCCACCTGATTAAGCATCAAATCCCTCTATATGGAAGTCTATCCATGCCATCCAGAGAGAGGGGGAAGCAGTCCAGACCCTGGTGATGCAACAGCTGTCAAGACAACCACCACACAAGCAGTTGTGCAGAGAAACGCAAGCCTTGCAGGAACTAGTCGCTCTCTGCCAGGACTTGGTCAGTGGAAAAGACACATCCAGAATTCCTGCATGGCCTAGGACATATTATCCGCCTGTGACTTGGCTGAATTGGAGTCTAATTGTCCAGTGTCAAATTACCCAGTGTCTAGTTGTCCAATTACCTTTTCGGACATGAAGTGATAATTAAGCTGGGCAAAATTCAAACTTAAAAAAAACTTCATCTTCTTTCCCAACTAAAAATGTTTATTCATCCAATTTATGAACCAACCCCTAATCAATAACTCATTCATATCAATGTGCAAACATGTAATGTAAGCAAAAATATTCAATTAATGATATTTCATTTCTGGATCAGACACCAATAAAACTACTGTTGTCAATCAATCTCTCTCTCTCTCAACTTCTTTTCAGTCTTGGATGATAACATGAATTAAACTCAAAGCTCTAAATCTTAAAATTTTCATTATCACCATTAAATTTTGTTTAAAGTATACTTTTTCATTACACATTCAATTTTAGATAAGAGCAAATAGCAAATAGAAATTTCCAAGAGGTTACTTGTATTTGTATTATTTCAATTTAATAAAACTTTCTTTTTAGTCTTCTAATGATAATTTCTTATTTCTATTCAGTGAGAAAACAAAGATGTGACAGAAGAGAAAAAAAACACAAATAAAATGCAATAACAAAGTTAGATCATCTTTGTTAAGTATGACTTTGTCTTGTTTGTTTGATTTTCTTTTAGTTTATTGATCCTGGCTTTATTTACTTTTTAGAAAAGAAAGAATACAAATTTGCCTTTAAAACTTTATGTTCACATAAAAGTCACTAACGAGAATTGAACATTTTTGATGTATTTTAACGGCTGTTGCCAGGTAATGAAAAGCACACGTACCTCTCTCGATCAACAACTTTGGGCGGTTTAATAGTTTTGTCAAATTTTTCGATAGTATCTCTGAGTAATGTATTGATATTAAAGTCGAATTCCATAACTTATTTAGAAGAGTATTTTCACCATCTGCTCTGTTTCCAAAAACAATACACCAAAAAAAGAAGGACCGTTGTCAGTCAAATGACATCAGGTTCCGCCATTATTAGTCGTAATCAAAAATTCTGGATTTTGTTGTGGGGTGTTTTTAACTTTTAAATATTATCCATGTCATCTAGTTACGCTTCCTAAAGTTGAAAATGTTTTTTTTTACTCATTCTACAGTTGCTTTTTTATCCCCACCAAATAAATATTAAATCACAAGCTAAAAAGTTATGCAATGTTAGCAGCGAGATCACCGGGAAGCGCCATCTTGAATCTCCAATATACACAATGATCAAACAGCGGTCGTTTATAATTACGAAAATTAATGTTTACAACATTATATAAGTAAAATCACAGTTTGTTTTTTTTTTAATTCTAGCTTTTAAAAATTTAGATGCATTATTTCAGAATTTTTATTTAACGGTTCGAAACTAACACCATGTGACTAATTTTTCAAAACCATTCCTCGGGTTGCGTTTATTTCTCAATTGGCAGTTGGGTCTGTAGTTATTATGCCGCGGAAGAAGCCTTTCAGTGCAAAGCAGAAGAAAGTCCAGCTGTTTGAAAAGAAAGAAAGAAAGCGTCAACAGCAACAACCAAAAAATCTTAGTGGTGGTAAGTTCGCTGAGTGATTGAGTCGCATCGTCGTTATTGTTCTAAGTTCAAATGTTGGAAAACGTGACCCTTTACTGATATACGAAGATTAGTTTGTTTGAATACCGACTGATAGTAATATACTAGACTCGTGTTAGAATTAATTACTATGCTTCTTGAGGTTCTCATTTAGCATCTGATCTGTGTAGATTCTTGTGGTCATATGATTATGCGTGATTTATATTCTGTTATTCGACTGCGATATAACTGCGCACACTGCTATATGCTTTGTGAAATAGTCTACAGGTTATCAAATATGATACAAGGCAGAGACTAAAGGGAGTGTTTTGGGGTTTGGGTGAGACTCCAGGGAAGGTGATCCCCTCCTCGAATCCTGTATCGCAATACGGTACCCCAGGGGTGGGGAACCTCTTTATACCCAGGGGCCCACAGTGAGAGTACAACGTCTATCTGCCGGTCACATAATAATAATGTTGCTCTACATGGGCAATTTTTTGGAAATAATGAAGTTAGTGGGAACAAGGAGTAATTACGAAGTAAATTAAAATAGGGGGGAAAAAGTAATCGAATTTTTAATTATCCTTATTGCTAATCAATGCTCACATAATCTGTTGATTAATGAGAAATCCGCTTTTGTTTTTCTTTCATCAAGGACTCGATATCAGCATCAAGCTCTGATGTTGCAGCTCAAACTTTATTCTTTAAGTTTACATCTATTAGCTGAGTTCTCGTCTTGCTTTTTGCAATTTTTATCTTGGAAAAAAATTGTTCACACAAATAAGAGATTTCAAATATTTCAGCCATTTTAATAGCATGCACTGATGTTTGAAAAATTTTTCGTTGACATGTTTCCTGTAGAAATCAATAAAGGCACACAGCTGTAACTTATTTTCATTTCAGAATTACTTTATAGCTGGATTATTTCAAAATTCTTCATAATTCTATGAATAAAAATGGCTAACAGTGCAGTGTTGGTGGCATCAGCACTCTTATCTAAAGCAAGACTCTTTGAGTCTAAATTTATAATCTTATTTTTCAGTGCTTTCTCATTGTTCTAAGCTATTTCATCAATATGGTCAAATGTTTTTCGGTGCAACAAACCCACATTTTGAAATAAGTTCTTTTACTCAAGCCACACAGTTTTTCCAGCAACCATCTCAAATACTACTTAATAAGTTCACCATCCAAGAACATCTTAAATTTTTATGTAATTAACTGACTGATAAATCACTAGCATAAACAATGTCAGTTTTATTAGTCTTTTTAGCAAAAAACTTTTGTTGACATAAACACTTTCTTACTGATTCATCCTTACTTTTTTGTGCTTCGCTGGGCAGCTGCTCATAACTTCAATGTTTTGTGTAATGTCACTCAATATTTGTTTGTGTTATTATAGCCATACTTGCTTTACAGAAAAGGTATGCAGACTATCTTTAATGCAAACAAAAATGTAGTCCTGTTTGCAATTTTCTTGGTTTGTGCAACCTTCCTCAGATACTTTTTGCTATTTGCTAACACTTGCAATGCCAATTAGATCTAAATTCAGAAAATAAAGCATCACAGAATTAATATAAACTTCAGTCATGGGAATAAGAGTTTTAATAGAAAATTAGATCTTTGTATTGTGCACATTGTTAAAACAGCAGATGACACATGCCTTTCATCACTAGATCTAGATTATTTTAGGTTACTACACATCGAGCTACTGTTTTATTCTTCTATACAGGATATTGTTTATTCGTCAAGTGTGTCTCAAAACTGAGCACAGTAGTTTATATTGCATCATCACTCTTAGACAAAAGTGTTGTACATCTCTCTACATTAGGCTCTAGTGGTAGTATTGTTGCAAGGCCATACTAAGTCCATTTTGGGATTTAAGTGAAAGGTGATCATGTTTGGAACAAGTAAGCTAAAAATAACTGGCAGACTACTTTCAGTGTAAACATCTGGATAATGGTGAGGGCTGCATTAAAAGGCGATGAATGCTACAGGTTTCTCACCCCTGTAGTACTCCCTTGCTATGATGTGGTTGTCAGCAAGACACAGCAATCATTATAATAATAGCACATTATTGTGAAGTACCAATGTAACACTATATTTACAAATGGTAAAGCCATGAAGAATTAACAAAAACATCACATACTGGTCTATGTGAGATTCTTTTGCTGAATTTGTTCTTCAGTTCCAATGAGGCTCTTCATTCACTTCATGCTGCACTGTTTTTGTCACTACTAAAGTCATCTGTCACTTGCCTTAAATTTACATTCCATTTATTTCTCTTGTCAGCTTCTCTACTAGGGATTCTGTTGTCACCTTCACTAGTGCACCAGATGCACCTTAAATGCATTACTGTTTAAACCAGATGTTGCATTATTGGTAACTTGTTTGGCATCAGATCAGTATTCCTATTCAGTCCCTCATTGCACACACTGCCCACAAACTCTTACAATTTAGTCTTGACTTTCATCTAAACCGTAAGGTTCTACCAGCAACACCTGTTTTCAACCTTTCTACAGCATCTAGATTTTTCTGGACCTGCCATTTTCTAGAACTCACTAGGAAATACTGGTGAATGTGTAAGTCTCACAAGGTTGCATTACTCATTTAATATGTGAAATTCTACATAAAAAATCAGGGAATGCGATGCAGTTGTGTTATAACTAAGAGCTCTGTATAGATAGAATACTCTATTAACATGTGTACCAGATTCAGATTTTTTTTTTCTGGGTTTTTTTGCTCATCAGTGGCACATCTAAATGAAATAGTTATGCTGGAAATTTGGGTACCCCTTGTTCACTGATAGGAAGATTTGAATATCCTTAAAAAGGTGGCATCTAAAATAAGCTAAATTGAGGATGCCATGTTAAGAGATTTCAAGATTTAAATGTCCTTAAAAAGAAAATTAGCATTCAAGTAAAATCTGGATACTCCTGTTAACTAATAGGGAGATTTAAATATTCTAAAAGTTAATTAATTCAACCAGGAACTCAGTAGGTTAAAATGTTAGTCTGACCAGCTTGCACCAATGCTGTAAATAGAGTCAACACTAGTATTACTAGATCTAACCTTGGTGATGAAATAATCTCTGAAACGTTTTATTACCTAGTTGTGTCACTAATATTATTAGTTAGTGGGAAAAACTCAAAATAACCATCTTATTTCTGTAGATATTAGAGAACCAAAAAAGCTTTGCACATGCAAGGAGTAAAGCTTTATTTTTAGAAAAATATGAATCTTAGTAAAAAGAGGCACTATTTACTATAACATCACATTTTATGCCTTTTTTTTTGGTGAGGTGCTTAACACTGTTCTAAGTTTATTCGGAACCAGAAAATGTCTGTCAGAATATTAGAACATGGTGTAGCAAGATTGGTTCCATGCTTGGCCATTGTAGCTATTTATAGATGAGTGTTATCTTATCCCTGTGAAAGTTTGTTTGATGCAAGCCTTCCATAGGCAGGAGAGGTGTGATTTTGTCTAAGTGCCTGCCTCAGACAGGGTTTACTCTCTCTCCCTCTTTCTTTTTCAGTTCCTAATGAAAATAATCTTTCCCTCTGAACTGGCAGCAGTGACTTGTAATTCAATACTAAGGACTCTAATGATCCTTGTATAGTCTGTTGTAGTCTTGAGACAAAAGAAAAAATCTGGATGATCAAACACATTATTTGTTAACCATCAGTTCAAAAAAGGAGCCCCTGTCTATCATACTTGAAGAGCATAGCATGTATTCTGAATTGAGTTTCTTTTATATATAGTTACAAAAAACATGGTCTATTAAAGTGGAATTGCTTTCCTCTGAAGTTCTTTGCGTAATACAAGTTGTTACTTTACAGATTTTACCAGCAGTGGCTACCAAAAATGTAAGTGAAGCATTGGTTCTTTCTTTCTTTTTTCTTGTAAGCATTTGTCTTAATTGTATGAATTATTATAAAATAAACCCAATTATGTTTGCACAAAGAATGAAGAAATAATTTTCAATACTTCTATCTTTTTATTATGTAGGGCATGACAGCGAGTCAGATTTAGCATGTTCATCAGGGAAAAGTATTTCAACAAACTCAAATTCACACCAAGATAAGAGTACAGTCAAACAAGCTGCTCCCAACAGGTAAAGTTAACTTTGTAATGACAAACAAGTTTAGCAAAATTATTGTTGATCTTGAAATAAATATTATTTGAGAGTTTAAAGTAGTAGAAATTTATTTAAAACATGAGATAAACATGCTTTCAATATAGCATGAAGTTTTACATGAAGAAACACCACCCAAATGTTTATTATATGAATATATATATATACTAAAATTTGTTAGGTATCAAATGATTACCAACAATCTGTGAATGTTACATCTAATACTAGTACAATTTGCTTTCGGTCCAAACCCTAATCATTTTTTGGGATCTTAGCCCATAGTGTGACCAAATTTCCTTAAGATTAAGGTTTAAGATGCAAGTAGATATAGAGTCCCCTGATTTTCACACAACTGTCAAGAGTGCTGTCATTTTGGCATTTAAGAAATGCTTCATCGCCAAATTGGTAATTTTTAAATATCAATTGATACAGAATGGCACATTGACAAAGATGACATTTGACAGCCACAGAACTTGCCGGAGCATTTGCTATGTTGAAAACTGGAACAACTCAACATCATGTGGAAGATGAGCTTAGCAGTGTCATTTATGGGGCCCAGACTCTGCATCAAACTTTTGTTAATGCTGCTAGATGACAAAATTGGAGTGGGGCTGACCTATGTCAATGAATGCATTGCCAGGACTGCTTTTTGGTCTTGCAAGCAAGAAGAAACTCTTTCCAGATAGATTTTCAAAATATGGATGTGATGATTATCAAAATGGTTAATTACTGATTAATCAGATGATTAGTAAAATTCATAACAGAATTTTTGGTCTGCTCCTACTGGAAAGCCAGACATTTACATACACATACTATCGACACAACCAGGAAAATTAACAGTTCTAAAGTTCCCACTGGGTTGTATATGTACATGAAACTTTGTGCTCCCAAATTTTTTATCAGTTGCCAAAAGTCTTAATAAAAATTTATTTGCTAATGAAAATTAAAGAGCAGAAACACCCTGAATAATTCCTCACTAGAGCTCTTCATTGTTAGATACTGGAGTGCTGGGAAAACATGAATTGATGGATCTTAAAAGAATTAAAACTAACATTTTTTTTAATTTCAAGGATGAAGGAAAAATATTTAGTTTTTTTTTTTTTTTGGTCTTTTACACTTAGTAAATAGAATTGTACAAATTGGATAGTCTGTACTTTTTGTAAATTTGATAGAATAATTAAAATTTGCATTGTTTGTAGCTGACATTCTTGTCTCGAGGCATTGTTATCATGCTTTGGAAAAAAGAAAAAATTCACATTAATTTAGTAGCTTTTTAAAACTATTATTATTTATACAATAACAGATGTAATTTTTCATTGTCCTTATGTCTACATCTGTTTTCACATTTAAATTGTTTACTAGCAAAACCAGTGAGAAAGAATACTTACCATTATTGATTTTACTTTTTCTATAATAAAGGTACAAACTGCAGTTTTTTAGAGAGGGAAACGAAGAAATAGCAAAACGTAAAGCTGAAGCCCAAAAACCTTATCAAACTGTGACAGAAGTAAGTAAAAAATATTTTAATTTTTGTATTATTTTTCAAATGTCATCTTTGTTTTATTACAGAATCTGTTATAATGAATACTTCAGTTCTGAACATTTTTTAAAGTATCCTTGCTTGTATATATTTCTTAATCTTTAAATAGCCATTTAAGTACCATTCACTGTAGATTTTATTTTTCAACTTATCATCAAATACAAATATTGGAGAATATACTTAGCCAAACTGTTTACAGTGAAAGGTTTGGCAATGTTTCTTTAGCAATACATATATTGGTAAGTGGAACAACTTACCAGCACTAGTTTATCATAACAGTGTCATCAGGAACTGACAAATAATTTCTTACTTAAGGGTAAAATAGGTAATTTGATAACATTAATTATAAATTAATTTATAATAGCTTACAATAAACAATAGCATCCAGGCTCTTTGGTATCTAACAAAAAAGACATTCTATAAAAAAAAAACTTCACTTTTTGTTAGCTTAGGATTGTTTTCACCAGATATTTTCTTATTAGAGAAGATTTCAGTATTAAAATTAATATAATGTAATGATTACAGCTCAACAATTGCTGCTGATTGCACTGTTCTCTAGTTAAATTCTAGGTTTACTAGAATTTCTCTGAAATGTAGAAAGCTAGCCAATAATTTTTTTAGTTGCAAATGTATGTTATGAAATAAGAAAAACGACATTCTCATATAAATGATTTTCAGAAACATTTTGCCTTTGTCAGTAATATGCTGCAGTTGACATCATAGCTGTTTTCACTCTATCAGATATGACAAGCAAAAATATATACAGTAAACCCTTGCTAATTCGGACTAATTGCGGGGAGAGGGTGTTTGGATTATCCAAAATATAAATATTATTTTAAACTTTTCTGCAACTGTTATGGACACGCGTTTCTTTTTCTTTGCACTCTTCTCTATCTTTGGACCCGTTTTAAACACACTATAGGGGGCTATAAAAGTTTGCGACTCCATGGGTAAACAAAAGCTAATGCCACAGCACCATGTGGTCGCTCTAAGCCGGACCTTGTCCAAATTAGCAAGAGTTTACTGTATTTGCAGTCTTACTTATTCTTGTCCGTTTACATATGAAGAATAACAGACTATTTAATTTGTACATGATTATAATATCTACCTTGGAAGTGAATCTTGTATATCTGCTAAGCTACATTTTGCAATATTTTCATGAACAATTTGCTTAACAGGCATACGATATTATCTTAAGATCATGATTTAACAGTACCAGATTACGATTTTATTTATGTATGTGTTTTGTGTACCAGTTGTTATTTTAATTTAATATTCTGTGCGTGTATATGCCAATTTTGTTTTTTACTTTTTTATGAAATCTAGAAGATGGACTAAGGGAAACATGTCGATGAAATTTATCACCAGGATAGTTTGGGGACATTCCAAAGCGACCTGCTTGGAATTACAGTTTATCTAAAAAGAGAAACTGGAAGATAAGAAGAGATATATTCAAGGTTGTATTTCATGCATTTAAGTAATATAAGTAATTATTATTCTAAACTTTTGTAATTGGGTAGATGTTTATTTATAAAAAAATGCTTGTAGTTTTTTTTTTTTATATAATTTCTGATTTAGAAAAATAATTTGCATTTAAAGTTTGCATTATTTAGGATGAAAAGTGGTCAAAAGTCAAATTTTGTAAAAAAAAATTCTTCTTCGAAATTTTGCAGTGTATTCACTTAGGAAGCCAGTTCTCACTACCAGTTTCTCTGTATATGAATCTTTCTTTGTTATTTTGTCAACAGTATATCTATAAGTAATATAACGTCTATGCTCATACTTAACAATCTGCTATGAAATTAACTTTAGTTGTATTCTTCTCAATGTACTTTAGTACCTTCTTAAATAAATAGTTACCTGGTTAAGACACGTATGTAAAACAATCTGTAGCATGAATACGTTTATTTAAGTATGTACTTGATAATATACACAAAACAACATTTTTGAAAAACAAACCATTTTTTAGTAAAGAACAGCATCCAATAACTGTAATCACAACAATTAAAGAATTGATTTTTAAAATTTACAAGGCAGAATTTGAAAATATACCAATGTAAAAGATTTTGTATGCATGTGTTTTCAGTATCTCAAGATACTGTAGGCAGCTAAAACTGATGCTGAGATTTGAACCAGGAATCTCCAGTTTCTAACCTACATGTGCTACCAACTGAGCTCAGTTGTAAAAGATTTATTTTATATTTTCACAAATATAAAATTTAAAAAAAAAACAGATGGAAGTTTCTTAAAATTTTTTTTTTCTGTGGAGCTTGTGTAGTTAGGGTTTAGGGACTGGCTGTGTTTATAGTCGCTGCTTTGTAAGTCGCTAAGTGGTGGGTTTGTAGTCAGTCATGAGTTCAGACTTGGATTCTTTTGGTATATAAATCTGTCTGATGTGTTTAGTGTCTGGTTTCTTTTCTCTGGTCAGGTAAACGGATCTCGTGATGTTGCCCCTCGTCCTGATAGAATTCTTTATTCCTGGCCCTTTGGATATTTTTTTAAATAATGAGAGTCAAATAATCTCTAGACAAAGACATTCATTCATAGAGTTACAATAATCTGTCTGTGGCGGACTAGTGTATGGCTCTTTTAGCCGGTCGGATTATTGTCTTGACATCAGACCAGTGAATACAGCATCCAGCAAATTATTTAATGGGCAATGACAATTTGTATACAGGGAGCCAACTAATGAACTTTTTGATCTGTTATGTCTTATTTCTGCGTGTACCTGTGGATATCTGCAGACACCACATGCAGTGGGAGCACCACAGCTTTTTGTGAAATGGCAGCTAAAGACATTGGAAGAGCCATTCTAGTGCAACCCTTATATTTTGTGTTCTAGCTGCCATAGGACTGAAAATTGTTTTATTCTTGACTTTGTTCCAAAATGTATCATAACATTTTTATGGCTTTTGTAATGCTTCAGTATTAGTTAATGATTAATAATTGGTTTTTCTCTAACAAACAAACAAAGCTTTGCTTTTTTTTTTTAACCCCCAAAATAAACATTTGAATTATATCCTTTTAAGGGAAATAAACCTTTTTAGTTTGAATGAAAAATTTAAAGCAGATTTTCTACTGTTTGAAATTTCAAAGTAAAATTTTTCTCAGACAGTTAAATGAAAAAAAAAAAGGGTATTTTTCATAGAGAAATTAAACAAAACACACCCAAGAATGATGATATGGATTTTTCCTATTGCTAAACAACAGTTTAAGAAGATAATATTACAGGATAACTTTTTAAAAGATTGAATTTTACTAAATTTCTAATGCACAAATTGATGCAAAGTGTTTAGCATTTTTATGCACATAGTTGTTTAATTCATTTTCTTTTTCTGATTCTGTTTGACAGGCTTTCTTTTGAATTTTTATTAAAGTTTTTATCTTATTTTTTGGCTTTTTAAGTTTGCAAAAAAAAAAATGGCATAACATTGTGTGTACAACAATGAGAACCATTTCATTTTTAGACATTGCATTAGTATAGTATTTAGAAGTGGAAAACATCAAGTTGCAATGATTTTATTAAAAATTATAAAGGCCATGTTTAACATTAGACCCTATAGGTAGGAAAAAAGGTGTATGCACTCTTTTCCACCGTAATCTAAATATTAAAGTAGAACACACCTTCAGTGATAATGAAGGTAGGATAGCGATAGCATGCTATAAAAATCAGCTCCAAAGAAAAGTGATGATTGTTTCAGTGTAAGCTCCTACAGTTGTGAAGGAGCATGCTGCTGTTCCTTCAGAACTTCAATGATATCTTAGAGCAGGAACTTAGGTCTTACCCTGCTGAAGATATTTATATCCTAGGTGACTTTAACTGTGTCCTGTCCCATAAGCTAGGCGGGCAGGGACCAGACATTAAAAGTTTACCCTGCTGAAGATATTTATATCCTAGGTGACTTTAATTGTGTCCTGTCCCATAAGCTAGGCAGGCAGGGACCAGACATTAAAAGTTTACCCTGCTGAAGATATTTATATCCTAGGTGACTTTAATTGTGTCCTGTCCCATAAGCTAGGCAGGCAGGGACCAGACATTAAAAGTAGGAGGCATCTGGTCTGCCAGGCCCAGCTACAGACAATGTGCTCATGCTTTGGCTTGATTGATGCATTTAGATATGAACACTCCAACACTAAAGTGAAAGCATACTCTCATTGTAGTAAAAAGTATCAGGTTGCAACTAGAATAGATAGGATGTACATGTCTAATCATGCAGCTAGACAGCTCCAAAGCCTGACACTATCACTGGGGCGACCTCCCAGGTAAGGGTCAGCTTTCTTGTCCAGGAGAATACCAGAGTGGGGGGGGGGGCCCCATGGAAGTTCAACAATGCTATTCTGACTGAGTCAGAATGCATTGAGGGTATACAGCAGATCTGGGAGGACTGGACCTCCAGAAAGGATGAGTTTGATGACCCCCTGGAATGGTGGGATATAAGAAAAAGTAGATTAAGGAATTATAGCATAAAATATAGTCAAGCGTGAGGCACATATAGGCAGCTTGTAGAAACTAAGTTGAAGGAAGAATTAAACTTAGAATTAAAACAGGCCGCCTTAGGACTGAATAGGACTAAGAATATAAAAGCCATCCAAACAAAGTTAGATGGATTGCATTTAGACAAAACAGAAGGCGCTAGGATTAGGGCCAGAGTACTGGCCATGAATGGCGAAGGTAATAGAAGGTCATTCTGTGGCTTAGAAAAATCAAACATGGATAGAAAAACTATAAACAAGTTAATAAATAAGGAAGGCCAGATACTTCCAGTAATATATCCTCTATATCTGTAAGAGTCTCGATTCTTCAAAGAACTCTACACTAGTGAAGACACTTGTCCTTTTGCTCAGGACAAACTCTTGGAGTGTTTGGAAAATCAACTAGACCCCCTAGAGGCCGAACTCTGCGAGGGCCCACTAAACATACAAGAAATAAAACAGGCCATTAAGGCCTCAAATAAAGACAAAACACCTGGGAATGACGGCCTTACACTAGATTTCTATAAAAGATTTGAATATCTCCTAGCTAAGGACCTAACCTTCATAGCAAACATCACTTATGACAAGGGGGTTCTCTCGGAAACCCAACGTACTGCCACTGTCGTCTTGCTACCAAAGGGAGACGATAGTGCTTACATGGAAAACTGGAGACCTCTGAGTCTCCTGAACGGTGCAGCCTGGATAAACCTACCTCTCCTGAGTGTATTAGATTACGAAGGTGTTGGGTAGCCCGCTGCTCTCGCTAGGATGAGGTGCACTAATACTAAAAAATAATACAAGTCAAAATAAGGCCTCAATTATAAACAGCAGAGGCGGCCGGTCGTGGAACCGACCCAGCTCCCCCCACACACTTGCAACTTCACAAACACACCCCTCCCCAAAAAAAGATTGGTGTTTAAGCATCATTTGACTACATTGCTCCTATTGAAGTAGAACCAACAGAACTTATTAATTAAATCTCAATATTTTTGTTTATCTGTTTTAATTTTTTATTATAGAATATCATCTTAAAAATACATTTCTTAAAATTATTTGTAGTTTGCAGTAAAAGGAAAACATTGTGATTTCTGTACAGTAACTATCAGTATTGAAAATGTATCAATAGAAAGTATAGAAACAGGCATTAAAAATTTATTTTCAAATGAAGGTGACTTAAGATTGCTATTAGTACACCCATAAAACAATCACTCACTGCGTTTTACATTAGCAATGTTTTAAAGATTAGGGGACTGTTAATATTTCTAATGTACTAGACTAAGTAATACTAACTTTGTGTGTGTGTTTTAATGGCTCTGCTGAGAACTAGATCGTATATAGAAAGTTAAGTGCCTTCAAAGTTTTGTATTTAAGAAAGAGTCTAACTTTTTTCAAACTTTCATAATCTGTCCATAAGTATGAGCATGAGATACCGAAAACAGGATATTTGTACAACATGTAAGTTTGACTTTAAATTTAAAAAATGTTGTTTTTTTTTTCACTTTCAAAAGAATTATATTTAATTTTTTTTCTTCATCTTGAATTTGCTGCACATGCAGAACTTGGGTGCCTGATGGCCCGGTGTCAGTAGATTATCTTGTCTGACCAATAACAAATTTCTGTGGGCGGTTTTCCAGTTTTGTAAATTTTGAAGAATGAATTAAAGTCAGAAAAGTCTTTGCATTTCATTTCCAATTTGTTTGTTGTTGTTGTTTTTAATATTCTGAAGATTCTTTTGTCAGCTACGTGTATATGGGTGACGTGACAACATTGATTTAATGAACCTAGTCTGCTGACCAAAACCAGTTAAAAATCACTTTTTGTACGTTTGTAACTATTTGGTTATAAGACCTTTAAATGTTTTTGATACTTTGTTTTTTTTTTTTTTTTAATTTTATTTTTTAAAAAAAAACACAGGCTGACATTTTGGATGATGTCTACATTCACATAAGCAGACTAGTAAATTTTGAAAACTATATGGACATTGTTTAAGAAATCTCAGTAAATGAGATTCTATATCATTTTTTTTTTAATGCACTTTAATTTACACTTTTACAAGAATCAGATGAAGAATAAAACAAAGACTTTTTTTTTTAATTAATCAGAAAATTATAGAAGTGTGTAACTAAAATTCAATTTGTCTAAGTTTTACGCATTTAATAAGAACAAGTACTTTACCAGCCCAAATGATTTTTTTGGGGGGGGTCCAGTAGACTTGAGGGATCACTGAACTGAGTCAGTACTCGGAAACTTCATGAGAAACCCTGATATGATGGGCAGGTAAATTGTTCACATTAGTGGGGTGTGGTATTTTAAAAAGTTGAATTTTAAGAATTTGATCTTAAGACCAGATGCTAAAATGTTTAGGTAAACTGGGCAAGAAGTATCAATAAATATTTGTATTTATTTTATTTTATTTTTATTTATTAAAATTGTTTTTTTAAATGCGATGCATCTGTCTACAGTTTTAAAACTGACTATTATGGAGTGTTTATTAGGAAAGATATTGGCATTAGTTTGGAGAATGCTTTTAATGCTATACGCTGTGAACATGTACCCTTGTACCCTTTGTGCTCTTTAACTGAATAAACAGCTTGTTGCCTTTTCAGGAGAGTTCATAGTTTGTATTTACCTGTGACCTACCTACATACTTTATTGTTGCTGTAACAAACTTGTCTGGCAACTTCTGATTTTTAACCACACATTGAAGCTGTCAGTCTTCAATGACTAATAATTGTTAGCTGGTGGGAAAGGAGCACATGAATATAATGTCCTGGATATTTTTTGTGTACAAAAGATTACCAAACTACAAATTACTAAACAAATGTTGTTGTAATCCTGGGAAGTTGACATACCTACTGCATTGTGTGTGTATGCACCTGTATATGATTAACCAAAAGTTTTCTTTTACATATGAAAACAAGTATAATTTGTGAAAAATAGGTTGTTTGTTTTTTAGAACTTTTCACCAAACTGTTATTGTAAAAATGCTTATTAGACTATATTTAGTTACATAAATCTAATGAGAGTTGATTAAATAGAAAAAGTGGATGGCAGTTTTTTTATTGCTTTTGTTTAAAGATACTTGCTTATTCACGGATAGTAATCAAAACAATGCAAATTTAAGGGTGCGGCAAAAATTTTGAAACTAAATATTTTATTATAAAACAAAAGTTTTTACAAGAGATGTTCAAACTGCATTTTTGACAGTAATGCACTTCGCAAACTAGTTAAATCCTTTGAGAAGTATACCAGTATATTTACAGAGAGTGAGTATTGATCCTGACAGTAATTCCATAAATAGATGGGCAAACTCTTCAAAAGGATTTTTTAAAAAAATGTTAATTGTTCAAATCTATCTTAGCAGATTTGGTTTCACTGTTTTTGTTTATGACTACGATTCATCAAGATATGTCTCTATCGTAGTGTCTTGTGTTAAACTCATCAGCTGTAGATTAATGTGTACTCCTTCACCTAGCATATGAGAACATCAATTCTACTTTTTCTGCGAGAGTCAGTTTTGTAGACACTCTTCCTTTCCCGTAAAGAAACTAAAAGCAAAATTAGTATCTTACAGTCATTGCACACCCTTCTCATACCTTGTTTGAAGGTATGAATACAAAAATTAATCTCAACTTTTAGACATTAATAATCAAAAACGTCTGGTAATTTTTCTTTAAAAAAAACAAACTTCTTATTGGTTTTTAACACAAGGTCCTGAATGACAAGCTGACTATGTATCTATTGTGACATATATTCCATAACAAAAATTTCAAGGAAGAAACTTGGTGAATAAAGTTTGTTTCTGACTGAAATTGTATCTTTCCAACTTTCTTAAACTCTATTTACTAATAGTTTTGTGCATACTTTTAAACTATCTACTGACAGATCAAACATACTATAAGTAATTTGTTTACTCCCTTCTCTATGAAAATGGTACAGTTAAAAAATGTATAGATTCTAATTTTATTTTTAGATTATGTTGTTAACATTTTAATAATACTTGAAGCAGAAGAATTTTATTTCATAAACTATCCAACTATAGGCACATTTTGTTTTCTTTCTAGGATTATTTGGATGGTATCTTTTCTAAGTATGAACCTGGAGCATTGAGTTACTTTGAAATGAATCTTGAGACCTGGCGACAACTATGGAGAGTCTTGGAAATGGCTGATATGATTCTCCTCATAACAGATATAAGACATCCCGTAAGTATGTCCACTAGTGTTAGTTTTTTAAAATTTCTAAAACCAATACTGATTTAAGATTTCACTATTTCATCCTGAAATGGACTGGCATTTTTACACTAAAAATCCTACATCTACAGAAATGTGTTGAGCCGGGTGCTATCAATTTGAGGACTAATGATTTCTACCTTGCTGAAATCAAAAAAATCAAATGGGAAAAAATGTGTGCAGTGAATCATCTTTCCTTTTATTTTAAATATGGTTGTTTTTGTTTTTTGGACAGATAAAATGTTTCTTATAATTTCATGTTGAACTAAATTACATCTCCTTGATTTTTTTCTTTTCTTTGTGTTTAATCCAAGACACCACACACAATAAAAATTTGTAGTTTGACTGTAATAAAATGGCTGATATGTTGTGCTTTGTAGGCTCTTCACTTTTCTCCTGCATTGTATACTCATGTTACAAGCGAACTTAAGAAACCACTGATTCTGGTTCTGAACAAAATTGACCTTGCTCCGCCATCGCTAGTTGTTGCTTGGAAACACTACTTCAAGAAGAAATTTCCACAGCTGAAGGTGGTTTGCTTTGCATCATTTCCAAAGGAAAAGGAATACTCAAGTACAACAGAAAAGGATCCTGGGAAAAGTATTTTTAATATAATTAGTATCTTTGCTGAATATTTATTTCCATGATCTATGCTAAAAACATTCTATCCTACAGTGATTTAGCTGTTACAATTCTGTTTAATGCAGTTTGTTTTTGTTTTAATTAATTTCATTATTCAGAAATTATTTGAAAAAAATTATAAAATGAAAGCAGTTAACCTCTTCTTTTTTTATCGTATAATTATAATTACTTCATCTTTGTCAAAGAATTTTGTCAGGAATAATTTGTTTTTTTTTTACATAATTATTATTTTAGTAAACAATGTTTCTTAATATGTTTGTCCTACTAGTTTTGTTGTTTGTTCAGACTGGTCTAGAAAGATAAAGCATTTTGCTGGACCTCTACGGGTCTTTTAAAGCTTGCTTTGTTTGTTTCATAACAATTGACTGCACTTTTTTGTCAGAAATTAAGATTGTGTGTTATAAAAATTATTATTATAGTGATTCACAAAACGAAAGTAAAAGGGAAATTTACCGCAGTTGGCCCACAAGAATTGTTTAAGGTTTGTCAAGAAATTATACAAGATCAAGGTACGAATGACTTCCAGTAATTGTAAAAATATATTTTTTTTTGTTTTTTTTTTTAAATTAAAAGTAGTGTTGTTTTATTAGTAACATTCTTTAGTATAAATAGTCATACTATAAATCTGTTGAAGAAAGGGGGCAAACATTTAGTTAGACTCGTGAGTGTTATGTTACTACTTAATGCCATGACTCCAACATCTTGAAATTCTTGCCATGACTTTTACCTATGGAGTTGCATAGATCAATTAAGATATAACTAAAAAAGAAAATGTAAAGGCTTCTTGAAGAAAGTTTCATTTACCCGCCTGTTACTTACAATATGTAAACAGCATCCTGACCGATGAATACGTTGTTTGACGGAAATGAGAGTAGAGCCATGTTGCTACCATGTGTTGAAGAAATGTGTATTATGACTTATTTTTAAATAACTTGTAACTGTGGAAGTAGAATACTCTTACTTACTCACTCTGTACTAGTAATTCTGTTGTAAATTATAAAATTTATCTATTTTCTTTTCCACAATAAATACTGTGGATGTTTGTATACAAGAAGAAAACATTTCATGTCAGTATTGGACATTTTGGAATGTATCTTAATTTGTTGTTAATTCCTGTAAACTCTGAAAGTTAGCTGTTTTGATCACTGGTGTTTTTGTTGTTTGTTTCTGTCTTTTTTAAAGTTGATTTGAAGAGCTGGCAAGATAAACTAGAATCTGATTTGGCAGGAATAGAAACATTGGATCCAGTCATGTATAATGAATCCCTTGATGACTCTGATTCTAAGCACACACAGTACAAAGATGGTATTCTCAGCATTGGCTGTGTTGGTAAGTTTACTCAAATAACACTGTGATAAATATAATGTAAAGGCTTAAATTTATAAATAAGATTTTTCTTAAATTAAGTGCATATCATCTTGGTAGGAGTACAAAATCTTGGATTTATAGTATATCAAAACTTTTTTTATTTATTACACTAATGTCAAATTGTTAATAATTAAATCTAAAAAAAAAATGCTAACTTAAATGGTAGACTTAATTAAGTTATATTGAGTATATGTTAAAATAATTAGTTAATATTTTGCAGCAATGTGTTTGATTAAAAAAGTTAGATTTCTAACAAAGAAACAAAATTGCAAACTACTGCTTATGGTATCATTTCATTAGTAGTAGTTCTGCATGTTTCAGAAGTGACTGTTTTAGCAGCTCTCGGTGTCAGCATATTCTTGTGAAAACGTTTTTATCCACTTCTGCAAATTAACCCTTTAAACAGATAATGTCCTGTTTAATTTTAGTTTTTAGTACGTAAATAAGAACATTTAATGAAAATGGTTGTTATTTTGCTTGAGAAGTTTTGACAGAAAATCCTGCTGCAAAAAAAAAAAACAAAAAAATCTTAATTAATAGCTTTAAAAAAATTCCCTTACAAAGGTTTTTTCTTAAAATTTCTTTATAACAGGAATAAATTGTAAGTATAGGTTATTGATATTTTGTAAAAGTTTAGAACAAATTTGAGAAAATTTCAAAAGAAATTCATTATAAATAGTTTTAAAAATTGCATAATTTCTCATGATTATGAGCAGTGCTAGTAGTCCTTTAATAGAAAACAACATGACAACATCAAAAAGGAATATAGAGTAAACATTTTTCTAAAGCTTTTACCTGTCTCTGTATTTCATTGAGAGAACTTTCAGGTCCCAAGCTTAATGAACTTGGTATTGCAAAGTAACAACACATTAGCACGCACATACTTTATTTTTCAGAAAAATGATAAAATTCATAAAACATCTCAAGCAAAGTAACAATCATATATTTTAGGCTACCCCAATGTTGGAAAATCATCACTGATGAATAGTCTAATTGGAAAAAAAGTAAGTGCTAACTCTTTCTAGATCAAGTTTGTCAGAGGTAATAGTAATTTAAATAAATAAAATTAAACACCAAAAAAGTTTCCTATTACTGCAACCCTAACTTCCCAAAGGTGAGGGGAACCCCCAACAAACATTTTGCATATGTAGTGGATGGTACATGGTATAATTGCAGGGTTCATTACATCTCAATAAAACAAATGTGCGATGCAAGCTTGAAAATAAACTTTGTTCGAAAATCCATGTATTTAAATTAAAATTATGACTATATACATCTAATATGGAGGTCAGGTTTGAGTAGAATTTACTCTTGTTGACCAGGAAAGTTTCCGTGCCAATTCACCAAATATATCACTCTGAATCATTCTGCGTGCACTCCAACAATCCACACAGTCAGTTCACTGTGCTGTCAAAGCAACAAAAGGACTTGCAGACAAGACAACAAAAAATTATGCCCTTCACTCAAACATCAAGATAGACCACATTGAGCAAACTGAAACTTTGTTCTTCACAGAAAAATGTTCATAGGTGATAAGCTAAACAGATAAGAAACACTGGTAAGGACCTTATCCAGTTTTTAGTTTGTTTTTTTCTCTCTTGCTGATTTGGCATTAAAAACTGCAGTAATAAAAAATTTTGGGTCATGTTAACTGATATGAAGCTTAAATATAAATTTGAAAAAAAAAAGAGGAAAGAATATAGTAAAATAGGTTTAGTCAGTGTTATTTCAACCCCTAGAAAATAAAGGTCAGAATTATATTTTGTCATTGGGTTTCTTAGAATAATAAGTGACTTAAAATTGTAAGCAATATTTTAAAATCTGTGGTGACATTTGTAGATTAGTTTTCTAAAACTTTATTTTCCTTTTAATGAGCATTTTCACCCTGCAAGTAGGTAAACTTCCTTTCCAGTGTGGAATTAGGAAGGGGTATAGTTTGTCATCTTTCACAGTTCCCTAATCTAGATTGAAAGAGGTGTGTGCATCTTGGCTGGGATATTTCTCCCCAGTGCTCTTCATTGCTAGATGTGTGAGGAAAGCCACATTATGGCTGTTTTCTAGAACACTGATAACATTTAACAACCATTTTAACTACTACTACTACAGTTTCAATGGTAGCTTTATTGACCTGGCAAAATTTTACTCTTAGAGTCTTAGGTGCCATAAGTTTTCCTTGTACCCCACATGATAGAATCTTGTTCAAACTTTAATGTCCTGCTCGCCTGAAATTTTGGTGTATTATGCTTCAGATGCAGTTATCTAGAAGTTCCTGAGATTTAGTCCTGATTACCAGATGCAAGGGTTAGTCTTCTGTGACAAATATAACATAAATAGTCAGGCTTCCAAAGTTATGAGTGAATAAAATGTGCTTGAATGTCATAATATTTGGGGCTTTTAAATAAATGATTCTAATGGGATTTTATTTTAACAAAATTATGTTTATGGTAGAGTGTGGATAAGTAGAAACTAGTGATTATAGTCTTTATCTGAAAATGTATTTCAAAACAAATCTCATTAATTGTTCTAATTTTTACAGGTAGTAAGAGTTTCTCGTACTCCCGGTTGTACAAAGTACTTCCAGACTTACTTTCTATCACCAACAGTGAAGCTTTGTGATTGTCCTGGACTGGTATTTCCTTCTATGGTTGCCAAACCATTGCAGGTGAGTAGAAAAGAAAAAAGTTTTAAATATCAAGATAAGTGTAATTTAATGCTTTTAATTTTGGATGTAACTCATTGTACCTGCAGATCAGAATAGTGCGCGCATTAAGTGAAATAGCTTGGGGTTTTATAATTACATTCTGGTCTTACTGTGTAAATGATGCTGCATGTCCTAGCTTATGATGATTCAAAGTTACTTTCTAGTTTTATTACTAAAGTATGAGATAGTTCTGAAAATGTAGAAAGTTCATAAGTGTTTTTCTTATCAGAATGTCATTTCAGGTGGCTTAAACTAGAGAAATTTAATATCATTTAGAAAAGAAAACTGCAACAGATATAGTCAGCCATCCTCAAAGCAAGTGTCCTTTTCCAGTATAGTATACAGAAAGTATTTTGTTTTAAAGGTGCAGCATACTCTATATTATGTAGAAATATTAAACTTTATAAACAAAAATTAATATTATTGATCTTTATGGATTTTTAATAAATTTTTACCCCCGTTTTATTATTATTATTTTTCTAAATTAGATTTTGGCTGGAATATGTCCAGTGGCACAGGTCAGGGAACCATATACAGCTGTGATGTATCTTGCTGAACGAATTGAATTGCCAAAGTTGCTTAAATTACGACATCCAAATGCTGAGTCTAATAAACCTTATAATGGAGAATGGTCTGCATATGATATCTGTGATGGTATGTAGAATGTGTACTAGAGGTTTTTTTTTTACCTAATATTTAAAATAATATAATGTCATGTAAACATTTTTTAACTGTTAAGTTAGTATACTTAGACATGAAACACATTCATTTGTTGCTTGTGTATTTTTTTAATACTTACGGAAATTTTAATGAATGGCAGTAAACTTGGTTAACCAGTTAATATTGCAAATTCATGACCAACAGGCATTTGTTTGTTCCACAGAAGCTACAAATAATGCATTTACCATTAAAGATGTATTTTTATTTTATTTTCTTGAAGCTTGGGCTGAAAAGCGTGGTTTTTTAACTGCCAGAGCAGCCAAGACTGACCTGCATAGAGCAGCAAACAATATTCTACATTTAGTGGTTGAAGGTAGACTGTGCTTGTGTTTCCGACCTCCAGCATACTTGGAAAACAAAAGTAAGTATGCTTAGGGAAAATACTGCAACAAACTTAGGTAATTTTAACGAAGGAGCTGCTTTGTTTTTTCCTTATTGACAATAGAATAGTTTACAGTATCCAGCAACCAGTGTAGCAATATTTCTTGCCTACACACGAAATTGTGCAATAAGAAAAGTCCTCATATACATTTTTCCCTTTAATATACTTGTTTGCTTCTTATTTAATATAGTTAATAGTTATGAAGTTGTTGCAAACTAAGGCAGTCTCATGTGGGTTACTTTGAATATTTCTAAACACGCACATTCACAGATCCATGAAATTTCCATTTGCGGTTATCAAACGTTTTCTGTAGTCATCCATTACAAAAATAAATTCCACAGCGAAAACTTTTGCTATGGAAACAAGTGTCTGAGAATTTACTAAGGCCGGGGAAAAAAAAACTTTCACTTTATGCGTTTAAATTTGCCATTCGTTTTGGCTTCTATTGCAAGTCATTACGTACCCATTCTGATATTTTTTTCTTTAAAAGAAAAAACTGTTGGTTTAGCCAAATGATAAATTAACCTATTGATATGAAAAAAAAAACTGATTGGGCCACGAACAAAGTTGTTTGTTAAAAGTAATCCTCCTTTTGCACATAGAAACACTTAAAATTTTGAGTATTAATATAAAGAAACAAAATCTAATTGGTGTTGTATTTATTTATTTTATATTAAGTTGATCATTGAATGACTTTGAAATGTTTGTTAGGACATTTTGTCTTCATACAGCCATCGATAGTTTCTCGATGAATCCCACGTTTGTCTAAACTAATAAATAGATAGATATTTTTTACTGAGAAATTTGCTTCATTACTTTTTTTCTTAACAGGTTTTTGGGAATCTCATTCAGACACACAAACACTAGGTCTCCTTCAAGATTTTCACAGATGCAAGAAGACTGAAGCTTCTGGCATTCATGAACATTTGTCTTATTCAAATTCTGAGGAAGAAAATTAGAAAAATTGACTTGCAAGAAAGATGTGTTTGTAAATTTTCAGCAGCTTTAACAATAACATTGAAACTTCTTCAAGTGGTGTACTAATTGTTTCTAACAACCTTTATTTAAATCAACATTTATTGTAAAATGTCTTGAAAAAGACTAGAACAGCCTGTACGTTATTAAAAACGATATCTAGATGAACTTCCCCTTGTTTTTGTCAGTGCTCCTGTTTAATAAGTTGCATTTGTTGTTGGTTGGGCTTTTATGGAAGTTGCCCTGACTAAAATGAATTTGTGCCTGTGTTGTGCGCATTACCGTTGGCAACTCTGCAGGGAAGAGGATTAGGAAATAGTGCCATATTTCAAACGCAACAAGGATTTGGATGCTGTTACTCATCTTCAGATTTAAAATTTGATGCATTATCCATTAGAAACCATACAATTTGGGTACTTCAAAGCATTAAAAAGGGGCAATTAGGGTTCCAATACCTAATGCATTGATTGGAACTTCATCTCCAACATGGCACAAGTAATGCCACCTATTTGCAAAAAATCAATAGTTATTTTTTTTAAATTTTTGTTTTTAAGTGGAAAATTAAAAAGATAATGGTGAATATTTGCAAGCAGTATTATGAGATCTCTGCCCGCTGCTTTTCCAAATATAAAAAAATAGCAACAATTAAAAAATGGAAAGAATGCATAATTATTTTTAACTGAGGTGCCCAGTGCTGCATGGAAAGAATGGCTTTACATCAATTCGTTTAAAAAAACAATCATTGAATGAATGATGAATCGATATGTCTTAACATTCTATAAGCTGTACCTTCAAATTTAACTTTGTCTATAAAGAGGCTGTTATGAAACAGTTTATTAATTACAAGTGTAGCTACTTGATTTGTCAAGTTTGAATTGTAGACATTTAAGAGAAGACCTAACAGTGGTTTTCATAATAATTTGGAATTTTAAGAAAACTTTTGACTACATAGATTTACTATAGGTCATAATTACAGATTAGCTAAGATTCCAGCATGGTTAAGAATCAGAAAACCCTGGTCAACTGAATTGAAACTGTCAGGATTCCTCTTTTAAGTACATCTTTGATCATTAGTACTGACTTTCACTATTCTGTGTGTGAAATGGAATAAAGGATCAGCAGATTTTTTTCAATCTTGACAAAAAATGATTGAGAGCTGCTGTAATTACCATATATCACATTTACTAAAACTGAATTTGTGGTAAAATTTACTCTTGCTGGAAATATTTAATCGTGGTAGCAGGACAATTTATAGTGTAATGGAAATTTCAGGAGTTTTCTTTAATAAATTAAACTGCACATGCATCGAAAAGTACAAACCTGGCTAATATCGAGATATATTTAATTCTTTTATGTTTTCACCAAGAAGTGGAGCTTGAAAAAACTCGAAAATTTTCTGTCCTTCATTATCATCTTTATCTAATACTTATTGCTGTAAACAAATGAAGGGATCACATTTGTTTATGATGCTATAGTAACAATAATAAAGCTCACCAGGTTTGTGTAGTTAGACTTGTTTATCGTATCCAAACTTTTATATTTGTTCATAGCATTTTTGTTCTAACTTAGAGCAAAAATACTATGTACAATTCTTCTATTTTTTGACAGTAATTACATCGAAAAGTACAAACTTGGCTAATATCGAGATATATTTAATTCTTTTATGTTTTCACCAAGAAGTGGAGCTTGAAAAAACTCGAAAATTTTCTGTCCTTCATTATCATCTTTATCTAATACTTATTGCTGTAAACAAATGAAGGGATCACATTTGTTTATGATGCTATAGTAACAATAATAAAGCTCACCAGGTTTGTGTAATTAGACTTGTTTATCGTATCCAAACTTTTATATTTGTTCATAGCATTTTTGTTCTAACTTAGAGCAAAAATACTATGTACAATTCTTCTATTTTTTGACAGTAATTACATCGAAAAGTACAAACCTGGCTAATATCGAGATATATTTAATTCTTTTTATGTTTTCACCAGAAGTGGAGCTTGAAAAAAACTCGAAAATTTTCTGTCCTTCATTATCATCTTTATCTAATACTTATTGCTGTAAACAAATGAAGGGATCACATTTGTTTATGATGCTATAGTAACAATAATAAAGCTCACCAGGTTTTGTGTAATTAGACTTGTTTATCGTATCCAACTTTATATTTGTTCATAGCATTTTTGTTCTAACTTAGAGCAAAAATACTATGTACAATTCTTCTATTTTTTTGACAGTAATTACATGGAGAAGTACAAACTCAAACAGTAAAATTACTTTTTATTCAAGATATCTCAAATGCTACATATGAATTTATGGTTAGTTTTTTAACTAAAAAAAGAATGGAGGTACTGAAATACGTGAGTTTTAGCTGTAAAATATGTTCCCACAAACCAGAAGTTATAAAATGCAAATTCTACAAAAAAAAAAAATAATAAAAGCAGCACAACAAGAACAAAGAAAGAAAGATATGGTCATAAAAATATTTTAAACTTTTTTTTTTTATTTTGTCATTGTTTAGAAATGCATAAACCTTTTTGTTGGTGGTGATAGTAATAATAATGATGCCTCTTAACAACAACAATTTTAAAATAAAGAAATCTTAAATGTATTTTTTAGTAAAGTGGAAAGGAAAAAAAAATGTGTTCTTCAAAAGCTTAAGTTCACATGTCAAAATTGAAACACATTTAGCAAATTCAGGTTTTCATCTTAGCGAAATCCGAAAGCGTTCAAGTTTAAAAAGATCTCCAAAATGCATTAAACAACAGAATGCTAGTTGTTGTCGGTAATAAACTTGAAAGATACTTACTAAAAGAAATTCACGAAAAATTTGCATGGTAATGTGAATCATTAAGAAACTGAATAACTGAACCCATAATACAAGGCTGACAAAGCGGTGTACTGAGAATGCAGTTTTTAAATCGAAAGTAATTTTTACTGTGGTGTGGTGTGCTGTGCTGTTTGAGACTTGACATCACATGGCTCTGCATGCAAATGCATCCGTGGTTGAGGTTCTTTTAAACATTTACCAGTTTCACAGTAACTGTTGCTTGATCCTGAAATAAGTAAGTTTAGCATAGCATTAATGGCTGAATAGTAGACTAGCTTATTCACACGCCATAGTAAACAGTATTATTAATTAACTATATAATATTTCTGTAGTAATAAAGTTTATTTGCCAACTCCCTTCACGCATACTTTTTAAGAAATCATTAAGTTTTCCTTTATTGGGCATATTGCTAATATCTTTAAATGTTTAGTTCAGCAGCTACAACTTCGATATATTCTTTTTTAAATATAGATTTCATACCTACATAGCATATTCAAGGTTTGGACACACTAAATAATGGTACTAAATTTTGGGTTTTGTTCCGTAATTCAGTTATCCATTCCTGGCATTTTATTACTCTAGTTACCAGCTGAAATACATTGTTGTTCATGAGATTTATGGTAATGCCAAGACCCTTTTGCCAAAACAATGTTTTCTAATTTAATATCTGCCATATAATGAAAATGATTACCGACTACTTATTCTGTCTTCATTTTCAACATTCTGGTTATATTTAAATAAAGCAATCAGAAGTGTTTAAAAGTAATGCTGAATAAATCAACTAAAAGCCTTTACTTCATTAACTTCTACTGAGATAATTACCATCTAATTTCTAGAAGCACGTATGGATTAACTAGGGCAAAATTTTATACTGTACTTTAGAAAATATGTACATGATTATTAAAATGCCACAGCAAAACAAATAGTTTTCTCTTGTGAAATTTGGTGGTGGTTACTTACCACGCCATGCCTGTCAATAAGCCGGATTTTTGAGTTGTTGTTATTTATTATGCGGCTCAGGTTAAACTCTGCCACTGTGGCAACTGGTTCAGACTTGTCAAGTCGATCCACTGCATATGCCTTACCCCACAGCTGAAATTAGAATAAATGAATAGATAAATTTACTATTAAATGAAGATTATCTATAAGGTGGCACAAGGTTTTTTGTTGTAAAGAACTTATTGGCTGTCAGTGACTTTCTCATTAAGTCCATCTACTAGTTTATGAATTTTCTTCTCCTTGTTCCTATCAGCTGATCAGAAGTATGTAACAGTATCTTTTATACACGCCACTAACATTACTACAGGAAGTGGCCAATAAGTGGAGGATGAACACCAGTCCTCTCTCATGCCAACGCAGTGTCAACCAGGCAAAGTAATGTGTATGAAGAAAAGTTCTCTGTAACTAGAATTCAAACTCACCTTAATTTTCTGGCCTCTTGCCAATGATAAATTGAGCATTTCTTCTACAATGTCAGTTTCATTTTTCCCTGCATTTGTGGGCTCACGGCGAAGTTTCCAGCCTGACAAATCCATAGTTTGCTAAAAAAAAGAAAACTTAAGTGAAAACTTTTAATACTTTCTATACATTGTTCAGCAGCATGAAACTCGACACCAGACTCATAATGCTTGTTTAATGTCAGCTTTTCTAGAAACAAGCTCCAGTGAATTTCAGAAATTTCTGTCTACAGTCCATTCATTATTTATCTAACCTTGAATTTCAAAAGCATCCATTTGTTCTCCCTATTTCATCCATATGCCTGACCCAAACCTACTGTGATTGGAATAAAATCTACACCATCATGAAAGACTGAAGCTCAAAGACATCACTGCTTCTTTCACAAGCCAAAAAGAATAATAATAATTATAGATATGTAAGCCAGCCTGCAAAAAAAAAACTTAAGAAATTCTTAATTTCTATGAAACCAAAATAAAAATTAAATGTTTAATAATCAGTAAGACAGTGTTATTAATATTATTATATTTCCTTTTCACTTTTGGCAGAAAAATCAACAGACTATTAACTTATAAAATTTACTAGAACACTCATCCTGGGTCCTCTGTATTTCTCTTACCTCCAGATATGAGAATATCACCTATCTGTATCAATTTTCCAAGACATTCATAAATTCTGACAAAACTTCAAGGTGTTGAAAATCCCTCATCAGAATTCCAGAACTTTTAATGCTATTTTTTTTTAACAAAAACACAAACCCTAGATTTTTTTTTAGTTAATAATTTGGTGGCTGTTTATTCCTAACTAATCTATTTCAGTCAAAATATGCAAAAGTCTACACTATAAGAAAAAAATACTTCATCTTTAATCTTTTTTTTTTTTTCCATCTTGAAATGCCAACTAAACTTGCCTGTGATAACTAATAGGTAAATAAAAGCAATAACTTACCTGTGTAGAAATATTTTCTAGCTCAACATATCTTCCATATGTCTCAAGTTCTGAGATCGCGACTGTACCCTTTGTTGAACTAGTTTTGGTTATTGTCCTCTTGGACACTGGCTTAAAAATAATAATAATAATAACAATAATAAACAAATAACTAACTACATTTTATTTATGATACTACTGGTTTGCTTATTTTAATTAGCACAGTAATAAAGCAATAATGTTTTCCATAAGTATAATTTTACTTTCTGAATCATTTATTCCTGTTGAGAATTCAGCTTTAAATTGTGCTCTTATATTTCATTTAATCTTGACAGATTTTATTCAGCAAAAATTTCAAAATAACCCAATCTTTTAAAACAATTTCACTTTGAAGATAAACATTTCCACCAGCCAAACCTAAATGTTTACACAATGTGGTTGTTTTGCTGTCATAAAATAAATTACTCTTGATCATGATTTTTTTTACTGAGGCTTCCATATTTAAAGCAATGCTGTCAGAAAAAATTGACAATGGCTGTTGGGTAATACCTAGAGTTGTGCTGTACTTATTTTCTTTTCTTTTTATACACACAGCAACAGCATCTTTAAAACTATTACAAAAGCCAAATGGTACAGCAGACATGTGTGTGCTGAGAATCCCCCATTGCTGTTCACTTGCTGTACTTACTTTGACTTTGAGTAGTCTGTCCCTGTTGGCTCATATTAACAGACTGGTAGCTGCTGCTAACGGTCTGCTGAGTTATACCACCAGAAGCTGCTTGCTGAGTTCTGTCACCCAGCGCAAAACAAGAAGTTGTCCTGCATTAGTTTGAAATCCTCCAGCTGTTTGGTGATATTCTTCATGGACAATCTGACAAAAGCATGCATACTTGTAAAGTAAATTTTAACCTTAAATGTTTTGATAAACAAACAGAAATGCTTAACAAATAAAACAAAAAATTATAAAAAACAAAATCACTTTCATAGAAAGTTTCCGTTATTTTAGACATGGCTTACAATGATCAAATTAAAAATGTGTGTGACATTTGATACTAAAGACACGAGAAATTAGCAAATATTATGAGATCTCTTAAAACTTAGAGTCTGGAACCCATCCCATCCATTTCTCTTGGAAGTTGAAGAGTCTTAGGGTGCTCTGTCATGTTATCTCAGGTTTTTGCTGATGTTTTAGACAAATTGTGAAAAAGACCCTTTTCTTTCAGGCAAAACATTTTGCTCTTGTTTTGCTTATCCCCCCTTTAGGCTGTTCAGAATATAAGCCACACCGAAAATGTACAAAGAAATCTGACTGACTAAAATAAAGCTAAAGAAAAATTGGCTGGGATATTGTTCCACTCCTATTAGAGTGCTGCAGCAAATTATTAATTGGTCTGTAGAAAAAATACATAAATATTATACGTTGCAACTTGCAGAGTTTTGTGCACAAAATTTCACCTAAGCAAATTCAATCTTACCGGGTTTCCTCACACTCCAGCAGTTTACGGTATGCAGCAATCTCCAATTCCAAACTCAGCTTCATATCCAGCAGCTGCTGCAGCTCCTTCAACACACATTCAAGCTCACATCTAAGCCTGCTAACTTCTTCCGTGTGAAGGGCCTTTTCATCTGACAGTTCGTTGTTAGCGGTATCTAGTTGTTCAGCTAAATTATTACATTTGGAAATCTGGTAGGCAAGCTTGAAAATAAACAAACATGGTTCTGTTTAAAGGCAATGTAACACTAATTTCAGCCGAAATCTAATATTGTTAAAGTATTGTTCGTTTTATCTCTTATTTTAATTTAACTGCAGGATTTATGTTGTTAATTGTTCACACAGCTAATTTTTCTTTTTAAACGTGTAGAGAAAAACAAAGGTATACCTGTGTTTCCAGATCCTTTATTTTTGTATCCTTGTCATTAAACTGACTGCGCAGTTTTTTGTTCTCCTCACATGTGATATCAGAATGAGTAGTGTTTCTGGCAGAGCCAGCTCGCAGTTCATCAACCTGGTATTTTAAAAAAAGAAGAAAATTAAGTAACTTGTTAATCATTACTCAACCATATACTGAGTTGACTAACCCTTTTTTTTTTTTTTTTTACTATTGCTTCAGCCCCTACAGATGTGCAAAAATCTGTCCCTGTAAATGCTTCTGTGAATATCTTAAATATTTTGCCCGCACTAAAAACTTTGAAGCAGCTCATGCATTGTAAAGAATGGTTTGACAATATATATTTTTTATTTACCAAGTAGATATATCTTTCTAAATACACTTAACAAATGGAAAAACCAAAGTGCTGGTCGATATAGCCCAATGATCAGGGTAAAGTAATAATTAAAATTGGACCAAATTAGACCTCTTGGGTTTACACATTTTAATTATTAACTTCTTGTAATATATTCTAAATAAAAATCAGCTTGCTTAGCAGTCCTATTACATAAAAAGTAAAACTGCCTGCTGAAATGATTAGATTATTTTTCAATATCATAAAAGGTATAATTAATTTTAGAATTCTCAGAAATAATATAGTATAGTGTGCAAAGGACCAGGAAGACTAATAAACAGCCTCTGTAAACTCAGAGTATCCATCAAGCATTCTTAAACATATTTACTAAAGCAATCTTACAACCCTCCCTGGAAGAGCATTCCAAGCACCTACCACCCTATTATTAATGAAAAACTTGCAAACATCCAATTTATTCTCAAATGAAATTTGGTTTGATAGTTTTATCCATAACTAGGATTTTGAACTTTCATTACAATGTTACTCTCATTTTAAATTCAAAGAAATAACTACATACATGAGTTATTACACTATAATCCCACCAGTCCATATTCTGCCTACTTATTCCACTGTCCAATACATTTGAAATATAGAGACACCGAACTTTATCTGCTATGAGAATGCCCAATTTTGAAGGCTGTTTAGGTAGGGTATCCTCAATTTCTGCCCCATCCTTTATCGTTTACTCTTCCATATATCTCTGTACATCTCAATATTTATATTCAAACTTTAATCAGGATTTTTTGTTTTCTTCATTCTTTTTAAACAACTGATGCAAATAATCAATTTTATAATTTATTTTCATTTTAACACTGAAAAGAAAGTTTTCAAAATAAAAAAAGTATAAGATCCCATGGCTTGTACTGATTTTTACCATTGTTACATATATTTTTACCTAATATGCATCGCTTCAGTTCACTTAAAAATTAAAGATAGAGAAAAAGGAAATGAATCAAATTTCATAATTGTTGTATTACCTGTGCGGAATACCTAGATTCCATGTCAGAAGAAAGAATCTGAAGTTTGGTATCATATTCATTCTGCAGATCTCGGACACACTTGCCAAGTTCATTCTTCCAAAACTCCCGAGTTTCAACAGATTTGTCCTTCTGGGATAGATTCTTCCATTCTTTAATTTCCTAAGTAAGATATTTACATACTCATAATGAAACTGCTGAAGACTGAGTAGATTTTCTTTCAAACAATGTTAATATTTTACTAATAACACTTACTAATTCATCTATAAACATCTAAAAAATAATCTAATGTTCAGTTCATATCATCCATTCTTTTCTTAAAACTTAAGAGTCAGCTGAGTAGCAAAGACAACTCACTCATAACTACTTTACCCTGACTATGTTAAAACACAGCAGTCCCACTAAAAATTACTTACAGCTTGAGTGATTTCCTTCAGGAAAGCTAATTCATCCTCCAGGACTTTTACTTTACTACATTCATCCAGACGCAGACAAGTTTCATTATTCAAATCCTTAAAAAGAAATAATTAGAATTTAATATTATTTAGTAAAACTGTTCATCAAATATTAATTTGAAACAACAATATTATTTGAATAAATAATAACAAATACATAAACTTTATAAAATAAATATCATAATTGCTTTTGAAAATGTTCGAGCTATTACTGTCAAAACCACAATGATATATATATATGCACACAAAAAATCCATAGACATTCCTCCTTATCATGCAACATTGATGAAGTCCACACAAACACATAGTAATCGCATGAAACAATGTAATACTTGGACTTACCACTCTCAGACCCTGAACAACCAGATCAAGGTTTTGGTATTTCTTTTTCCAATCAAATACCTGCTGTTCTAGGTCATTGGCTCTTCGCTGGAGCATGTCAATTTCTGATGCTCTCCTGGAAATATCATCATTCAGGGTGTCCAGCTGACATTGGATCTTGGCATTTGTTTCCTCTTCATTAAGCAATCTGCAACAGAAACTTAAATTTCTAGAACAACACTAACTTTGGGATCGAAGGGAAACCAAACATCCATATTGCTACAGCACAACGGAACGTAGACTCTGCCTTAGTAATATGACAGCAACAGGTCCCTGATTTAAAGGTGATGTCAAGATTTTGGTCTATATTCGGGTTAATATAGACCAATAATTTCATTGCTCGTCGGATACCGAGGGGCCCCGCGTGATTAGTTCGTGGAGATCCCTGGTGTTTCTCGGAGGGCCGTCTGGCTCGTCACGCCTGAGTAGATGTCACGCCGGTGGGTGGTTACGTCAAAGGGTTTTCTACTCCGGTAGAAGGGTTAATTTTTTTTATTTTTTTTTTTTAAAAAGCGATAACTAAAATAAATCAGTTATTAATCAGTATTTGTTGTCAAGTATAATGTAAATGCTTCCAAACTGGAATCTTTCTCGTATTTCGATATCTTTTCTTCAGTATACACCAGAGGCGGCCTTACAGTTGTTGGGGCTCCTTAGAGGCTTAAGTTTAATTACCTATAAGCAAATTAAATATGTCCGTTCCCAACTTCGCTCTGCTCTACGGACGAAACTGCAACAAAAGTCGACATAAGGTGAGCATTTCAACTTCGACGAAAAAGGGAGCGGTGCTCGCGAGCAGCCGGTCGGAGGGAGGTGGGAAGGGGGAATTAGAGCCATCGCTGTTGCTTACTGCAAAAAGAAACGCGGAAATTTACCAACTTTCTTGCAAAAAAAAAAAAAAAAAAACCATCGCCCCCCCCTCCCCCTGAACCCTTCCTGAAAAAAAAAAGTTTTTGCAAAATTTTGGGGCCCCCCTAAAGTTTGTGGGTGGGGGGTGGGGCCCGGGCGATCGCTCTGCTGGCAACCCCCCCCCCCCCAGGCCGCTTCTGGCATAGACAACCCATTTCTGCGCAATATATTCGAAAAGAGCGCACCTAGAACTTTTTGGGAAGTTAGAATTTCTTCAGTTTTGTTTTAAGAAGGTCGTTCTTAGCAACCTGTTAATGGTGTTAATCGCTCGCTATACGCGTTCAGGCCTTTCGTTAATAAAAACCTCCCAGATCCGTCTCCAATTCACCATCTTCTCTACGGCGGTGAGGGCGGTTCTCGCCCGGAGGACTCGAGCCCTTTTGCGAGTAAAACTCCACTTTCCACCTGATTGGCGCAAAGTCAGCAGGTGGCACCGGGCTTGTTCTCTCTTCTCCACGGTGCGCGGCCTCCTTTCTCCTCGAAGACATGGATGATCGTTAAAGACAACGGGTTGCTTTAGTGTTTGCGTAGACAAACCCAGTCAGAAAGCTGTCGGTGCAGGGTTTGCAAGAAAATCCCGCCACTTACCGATTCCTTATATCATCATATTCGTCCTCCTTGCTTTGCAGCTGCACTTTCAAATGGCCGTTCTCGATCTGCGTCTCGTCCAGAAGCTGCTTCGACACCTCGATCTCGGCCGTGAACATTTTCTTCATGGGCTCCGGGTCGAACTGCTGGACATCTTGTTTCAGCTGGTTTTTCAGTTGCTGATTCTCGGCCCGCAGGTAGTTCAGTTCCTCGATTACCGACCCCAGGCGAACGTTCAGGTCCTGCATCTCTTTCCGCTCCTTCTCACGGTTCATCTTCATGTTGACCACGCCCTGGTTCGAGATGCTTTGGTAGGCTCCCGCCGGCAACGACAGCCCGATCCCAGACGACACCCGGCTCGACTTGCTGCTCACCAGGGAGCCTCCGCCCCCGCTGGACATCGAGACACGCTGAATGACTACGTTGTTTTTGCGGGTGTGCGGCTCGTACAGGCCCCTCGTCAGGCCCTCCATGCTCGTTTTGCCTCCCACTTTACTGCTGCTGCTCTGGCTGTAGCTGGCCTGGAAACTGCTCCCCGTCCCGCCGCCACCTGCCTGGAAGCCGCCCCCCGAGCCGCCGCCACTGCTGGTGTGACTTTGAGAATAGTACTGCGTTGTCATCTTCTATCCTTTTCGCCGGAACTACGGACCTTTCTCAGTCAGAGGAATTCGCCGAGCAACACTCGAAGACCGTCAGGGAGCAAAAAAGTCTGCAAGTGTCGCCGGTCGGTGTCCATCGCCTTTAAATACCGTATCGCAACAGCATCTCATTGGTCCACACCTCGATTCTTACTCGACCATAACCGTCCATCCTGCAAAACCTGTTTACCTTTGTACCTACACACTTACCTTATTGTGTCTTATGTTGGACTAAAAGATTGAAATCATTTAGGGCAAACAGCCCACTACAATAAGGCAATACAATTCGTGAATTTCGGGGGGCCCCTAACTCTGTATTAGCTTGTTCGTGTTTTATATGCATCAGCGAAATATTGCTTTGAATCTTTCCAGGGGCTTAAGTCCGGCCCCCGCTTTGAGGTTGTTCAATCTGAACCGAAAACCTGAGTGCGAAAAAGAAAAAAAAAAAGGGGGGGGAGTCTCTTCGTTAAAACGAAATTAAACGATTTTGATTTCCAGTTTCTGTGATAAAAAGGGAAACCGATTCCGTGCGAACCTGTTAAGATAAACTCCAACTTTTCGGATGCGAAAGTTATTCGTCACGCATGCGGGCGTCTTCGTGGAGAGATTCTAAGGGAGTTCTCTAGCAGCCCTCTGGTTTATTCCCAGGTTGGACGATCACCTGCTCCATACACCTACAACTAGATACAAACGGTGTGCCTTACACAGACGAGGTCCGTCGCTGCTGAAAGACCAGATGCCATTGCGCCCCGTTTGCCGAAAGGTTCCCCTTGTGTCAATTTTGTCGTTTTAACGACACGGGAGCAGATATTCACCCAAATCTCCCCTTTCCGTCGTCTTAATGTAGATGGCTGTTCGCTTTGACTTTTCACATACCGTTAGAAAAATTTGTTACCCCCCCCTTTTTTTTTTTGGTGCGGGAGGGTTAGGGTGGGGGAGGGTTTATTTTAATTTTACCAGTTCAGAATCGATCTTTCTTCAAAATTCACGCCCGTCTGGTGTTCGCTATCCGAACACTACAGACCGCCATCGATATCCAGAAGCCATTGTCCGGTAGCCTGTGTGATGCTCAGTTTGGCGCTTACATTGAAAACAACAACAACAACAACAACAAACAAACAACAAAAAAAAACTGGGCCTGACCCTATTTACGAAAGAAACGGGTACTGCCTCAACCTAAAAGCTCGGTTTCCTTTTAATAAGCCGCCGGGGTATATCTCTGGAAACCGAGCCATCCAGGCGGGTGTAAAACCCACCCCTTTACACACTGGAATGCCCCCCTGGAATTTTACTGCTATTGTGGCGCAGCCTACCGAGCCCAGAAATACTAAAAAAATCCAGGCGGCGCGAGCTAGTTCAAGACCTTGGACTACTGATCGTGAGTACCAATTATCTTTCCTATGATCTATCTACCTACCTATTATTTTTTTAAGGGATTTTTTCCTATTGGTTTCAGTGACCAGACTTCCCTTCTTCTAATCGTATCACACCGGCTATACTTGAACGAACGGAATCGATCAATTTCTAAATACCAAACAATGGAACCGGTCGTTCCACTGCTGATACTAATCGCGTTCTTGTAAGGTGAGCATTACAATCTTGAAACTGTGCGAGTGACCGAACCTTTTGAGAACAACGTAGATTTGCTTTCCATTGTGCAAGTAACGAAAAACTAAAATGGTGCCCACGGTAGCAGGGTACTTTTGGTGCGTACTTTCATTTTGAAATATTTCCAATATCAGATTCCCGTGTAGCCTGGAAGACCGCGATTATAGTTTACACCGAAGTTTACAGTATCTTTAGATGAGTTTTCACCAGCTGATGGCATGGATTTATTTATACTTTTGCATGGATGGCTTTCCGAAAGTTGCTTTTATATTTCACGGTTACTTGCGTTTGTCTTATGTTCGCAGGCTGTAAAGTAATAAACACGTCTAAGCTAATTTTATTTGTTTATCTATTTAAAAAGAAAGGGAAAAAAAAAACTGTTACAGAGTTACCTTCCTTTAACTAGGTGCGTTAAATTAATACTAAAATACCCATTTTTGTTGTTTGTTTGCCCTTTAAAACAATTTTAAAATGATTATATATTTCATTTTAACTCGGTTTTATCGGTGGCGGCGGTACGTTTGTTTTTTTTTTTTAATTATTATTCTGGAAGCAGCTGGCTCTGTTGATGTTGGTGATGGTTTTTTTCGAAGTAATGATGTTGTTAGGGCTAACCGCACAGAGAACCCTGTTAGAAGTCGCCAGAAACACGTGAGAGTTTATGCTTCTGTGTGCTCAGAAACACTTTTGCGGATTTAACAACAACAAAAAATAATAATAATTACTCGTCTTGGCTGTTAGATCAACGAAATATTAAAGAAATCTGCTTTAGTTAATCCATTAAGGTTTTGTTAAAATATCAGCGAAGTTGGTAGTCCAATCTAATTCAAAGAATAGTTGTAGCAACAAAAGCGGTTATCTCCCTCTTTATTTCGGAATGTACATCGTTAAACATAGTTGTCTCCCGCTTTTCTGTTATTTAAGTTTCAGTTTTCACAATAAAAAAAAAGAGTAATCTCCCTTGCACTGTTAGTAAATTTTGTTTTCATTATTTTGTTTGATAAGATTTAGTTTTGTGTTTCTTAATAACTACCTTTATTCTTTTCGTGTAGAATTTTTTTGCTAAAACCTTACTTTCTAACATCAAGTCAAGTTAAAATTTTAGTTAATTTATAGTTATGATCCCTAGTATTTCTACCTGTAGTTTGCCTAAACAATTTTTTACTATTACCACATGCGAAACTAATTATTCTGGAAATCATGATTGTCTCTTCTTTCAAACGTCTAATACCTAAAGTAGATAAATTTATTAATTTTAATCTTTCAGTATATTCTAAAAGTATAACAATAGTCAAAGTGTGGACAATCAAAAGACATAACTGTACCAAACGTTCTCTGCTTTTATGTTTGATAATCCAGTTAACTATTCTTGACAGTCTATCAGCATGGTTAGGAGCTGAAATATGTTGTTCTTCACATTTAAGAGTTTTGCTAATAACCAACCCTGGATCTTTTTCTGAAACTTGCATTTCTAATTTGATAAAGATGCCATGTCAAACTGATTATTATGCTAGGCTTTTTAATTTTTTTAATGTTACATTTTTAAGTATTACATTTTGTTTTCCATTTTATCAATGAATTTGATGAATTGGTGGGTTTCATATGAAAGTTATCTTAATATTTTTTATATTAAATCTAGTATGAAGTTTACTTTCATCAGCAAAGTTACATTATGGCAGAGATTTGTCAGCTTGCCACCGATGTCACTTCTAGCCTTAAACTCTGGCAACAGCATTGAAATTACTGAGGATCGATCCAAATTTAGTAGTTTTTGTAAGTTTTTTTACCTTTATCAACTTCTCAGAACTTTTATACCTAACAGTTTTGACTTTTACAGGCATTACAACTAGTGACTCTCGATCAAATCCTTTAACTACATCACCAGCCACCTTTGTGGTGCTTTTAATTGTGGCTTTAGAATAGCAGAATTTTGTATTGGTTGTACTATCAGAATCACAAACTGCTTATCGAATGCTCTTCCACTGAAATCCGTTGATGTTAGCACACACTTTCCTTCTTCATGTCATTGTTATATTTTGTCTTATACTATCTGCTCTTTGAATAGCTATAAATCCTCAATTTCATCAACAATAGCCTACTTTTTTTTTACCATCCTTATCATTCGCTTCGACAGAATGCACAGGATTAGTCCATACATTTTTTATCACCTTAGTAGTAGTGACATGATTAATATCTAAGCCTACATTTCAGTGATCTTTTCCTACTGCCTATTACTAGGATTGTTAGTGCATTTTATGTAATTTATATCAAAGATACAGCACGCCTTGGTTAAAAAATAACACAAAAATCTTAGCAACCAACAGGTCATGGGTTCAAGACCACCTGGTGCCACCTCTACAGTCTAAAAAAACAGTAACATTATTCCTTTATCTAATAATTTATTTTAGTCAATACTTATATATACTTCTGTTACTAGTAAAAAGATTGCATTATTTGTTTATGATACTATATTAACAATGACAAAAGAATTATACAGCAAACCACAACAGGTTTGTGTAGTTAGGCTTATTCTTTTAATTATCATATCCAAACTTTTAAACTTTCATATACTTACTTTGTTTAACTGAAAACAAAAATATTAATTAAAAAAAACTATTATGTACTACTACTAATAATAATATTATCATGTTAACTAAAGGAGGCTTTTTAAAAAAGAATTGTGTCTAGTTAACTATGAGCAGAATTATATTTTACATAGCTAACATCTTTAATTCATTCATCAGTATGAGCTGAGGAATTACAGGAGTGTATATAAATAAAACCTCAAAATTGTCTAGATGTAGCAGTATTCGGTGTTAAACAAATGTTAAATGGAAGTTACTGTACTTTATCAATATATTTATACGATTCAGAACTCAGCAGTAGAAAATTACATTTTTTTAGTGAACTACCTATCCTGATACTGACCAGGTTATTCACAGCTCGGTAATTAATTTATCTGAGAGTTAGCTTGCTGACTGTAGTAAATTAGACAAATTGTTAATGCTAAGAGAAAATAAATTACCCGGTTTAAGACTAGATAAAGCAGCAGCAAAAAATGAATTGTATCTTAGGAAAAATTTTCATCAAATTTCAGGAAACTGGTAAACTTTCAGCAGAATGGAAAGGTGTCAGTGTTACCCTCATCTTCAAAAAGTGAGACAAAATCTACTCTTAAAAATGCAGATAAATATGACTAATATAATCTGTATGGAAAATCTTAGAATTAGTTAACAAAGATGACCTAGCTTAATTCCTAAGTGTCTTTTATGTGACAGTTAACATGAATTAAATTGAAATCTTTTGGAATTTTTAGATCTAATTCAAATGATGTATAAGGATATGATATAGCTATCATATATTTGGATTCTGAAAAACTTCTGATACCTACTTACAAAGGTGGAGGGCTCATTGATATTTTAAAGTGGCTAGAAGGGCAATAAGAGTCAGAAATATTTTAAAATGGCATCACATTAAATGTGAACATATCAAGGGTGTGCCCAAAGGGCTACTATTTAAGCCTATTTTATTTTTTAATATTGATCAGTGGCACTGACAGAGAAATAACTTTGAATATTCAAATATTTGCCGGTGAAAATGAAGTTATTAATATGAAAAATAAGGCAGAAATTCAAAGAATCAAACAATAATCTCCATAAGTTGCCAAAAAACTTTCAAGGTATCTAAATCAGGGGTTCCCAACTTTTTAAAATTGTTATACCACCAAATCAAAAAAGCAGAAGTCAGGATACCACCATGGCGGACGATCTAGGTTAGCCAAGAAAAATTGGTGGGTGGGGTTGGGTCAGGGGCTAAGTGAGCTCACTCAAAGATATTTTTTTAAACTTTGTGTGTAAAATGGTGCATAAAATCGGTAAATGTGGAATAGAATATTACCGATTGCTAATTTAATGAAAAGTTAAATGATATGATTAATTGTATTCATTAGCATTAGCAAAGAATAGTTAATTTTTTACTTATTTTAATAACTGTTAATATTTTTTAAACTTGGATTTGCACCACATAGGATGTGCTTGTTGTATGTACCATGTGATGCTTGCACTGGCCATTTTTAATACAAGAGAACAACACTTTGTACATTTAAGACTCCAAGCAAAAATACCAGAAACGGCCTGAAAAGTTGACAGAAAATGTCATATGGAGATAATGTTGCAATTTACTTAGAATATCTAATATTAGAAGAAGCAGTATCATCGTATTGTAGTGGAGCATGAAGATCAGGTTTGATTTATATTAAATGCCTTTTTTAAGTTTTGAAAGCTTTTGGTATGTTTGCGTACAACTTTGCATTAGTTCTCATACAACCAGAGATATGCATGCCATAGGCTGGGAACCTATGATTTAAAAGTACAATTTTTTGCAGGAGCAGGAACAGATTGGGTAACTGTAAAATATCTCAGACATGAGAAGATCAGAAAACAGATTTAAAATGAATGAAACAGTATTACAGAATTACTAAGAAAGCTAAGACAATTACAAAATGTCGAGTGGAGTTATTAGGCATATAGCATTAAAAACAAATAGTTAGGAGTCATTCATATATCTCATGATCGGCCTGACTTACCTGGCGGCAGCCTGATAGATCATGCATGTTCATGCACAACCCACAGGGGTTTACAGAATCTTGTAATCACATCCAGAATGTTCAACTGATGGTTGACTGTAGGATTATATTACCCAGCAAAAAAATTTATTGTGTGTATTTTTCTATCAGTGTTCTACATCGATTATGTTTGATCATGTAACGTACCTGATGGGTAAAAAATTGGCTCTAATTTTTATCATGAGATAGGTGAACCTTATGGTTCTGTTCCATAAGGTGCTGGTTAGATCTCACCTATAATATGAAGCACAGCCATTGTGAAAAGATGTTGACAGCATAGAACACATTCAAAGGCTCATTTGTCATATGCTGAATGATTAATGCCATTAAAGGAGCCAAGCTTGACACATACAATGGCTAACTAGGGGGGGGGGCAATTAAACTATTTAAAGAGTTTGAGAACCTGCATTTCAGGTTTTCACATAAACAAATAATAGTAATAAAAAGGGACGTCAGTTCAAGTCATTTAAACTTTATAGTTAATTAGTTTGTCTTTAGTCTTTTATATTAGATGAAGCATGGAATGGCCTACTTGAGCACACTGTTTTGTTAAAAACTAAAAAGGTATGCGGTAACTATGAACTTTTAAATTCAAATGGTATCACTTTCAGTAACTATGGAGGTATGCATATCTGAATAATCAGAGGGATGAGAATACATTGAAAAAAAAAAAACAATTCCATAATCGTTGGAGAGAAGTGATAAAACAACAGTAAGTAAAACTTCATCAGTTTAAGAGTGGTGGTAACAAAATACATACCTATAGGAAAATTTTGGATACCACTGAATCCATTTTCAACCAAAAGGTAACTCAACCAAACCTACAGACGAAATTAAAAAAAAAAAAAAAAAAAAAACAACTGCAAACAGACTTCTGGAGCTCTATTATGCATGTTGTACAAACACTGGCGATTATGCAAATTTTAAGAATCACTGTAAGAAGAAATTGTGTAATACGTAGAGAAACAAAAGAGGTCTGATTGTTTAACTGTGCTTTCAGGTGCCTGACAAAAACACTTCCGCAATTTAAAATTTAACCTGACCAAAATCTTGACATCACCTTTAAATCAGAGACCTGTTGCTGTTGTTGTTGTTGTGCATCACCTCAGGCGTCTGAGGATAGTCCTCAGTAGCGCTGTGGTTGCACGTGGAAGTCGAGAGAGTTCGTCGTAGGAGAGACCCAGCTGATGGTGATGATGGTCCACCAGGAAGGCAGGGCAGCGCATCCAAAGGTGTTCAGATGACTCTTCCTCTTCCGCGCAGCACCGGCAGATGTCGGTCTCAGCTTTGCCTGTGAGGCACAGCCAGCGTCGGAGTTTTGGATGATACCTGTTGCTGTCATATTACTAAGGCAGAGTCTTCATATCCAGACAAAGGAGAGGAAAACCTTTAGTAAACATATTGGATTGTTGTTCTCTTATATTTTGAAATAGTTCAAACATTTTTATATAATACACTACAGTATGATTTTTCTGAAGAAAATCCTTAAATAGGAAGTAATGTCTCAATCTAGCAGTGGTTTTGAAGCAGACCCCCAGATATATATATAAGGGAATAAATCTGATAGAAGTTTGATGAGCTGTCTTTCGAAGCACACACAAAAAAAGGGTAATGGATGGCAGGTAACCTTTTTTGGAACAGTTAATCTCACTGACTGAACAAACAAACTTTTGTTCAAAATGGAATGAACTTATTTTACAATGAAATAAGAATGACCATTAGTTATTAATAACTTTTTAATTAAAAGAATTTCTGTGTGGAAGTAATAGCAAGAACAGATCTTGTAAGCATGAATAGCAAAAATAAAAGTTCTTCTTGAAAGAAAAAAGGAACAAAGAAAGACCATTTAGTCAGAGTGCCAACAGCAGTTAGCCATTAATCTCAGATTCTATACCAAACTATAATAATAAAAACTGAAAGCTTTAGCATCAGAAGAAAATACAAAAAATATATCATCTACATAATGGATGATAGCTAGCAAGCTTTTGGTGTATTCAGAAAATTTGTCTTTAAATAACACCAAGAGAAATATTAGCTAACACCAGGATCCAAGGGGTGCCCCATGGTAACACCTTCCTCTTGTATATAAAACTCAAAAAGAAAAGTGAAACAGGAAAGAGCAGTAGCAAAATAAATAACTGATTTAACACATTTTCAGGTAAAGCAGGATTAGTGCAATTAGAATTATGATATAGCTTAATGTTACAATTATTGATAGTAAATTCTAATATAACATTGGTAAATAATGATGCTGCATCAAAGCTGAGCATGAAAATTGTTTGGAATAAGTTTAAGAATCTCAATATGTTATGATGAAAATGTAACTGAGAGTATCAGTTAATGATGCAACAGGTCCATCCATTTTTACTTATTTTGGGTAAGCCATATAAGAATACCAGACTGTGAACCAATATGTCTTGTGTACAAATTTGTTCAGATAATAGTCAGTTTGAGATAAATATTCATGTCATCTTCCTCCTTTCAAGACATTTGACATAAAACCATGCATTACCATTAGGGATTTTTCTAACCTTTGTTTAGTCAGTAAACAACTGGCGAATTTTAGATACATAATGTGCTTTCTTGTTTTATCTCTGGTGAATTTTTTTAAAGTTTTGAATGCTTTCTTAATTATGTCGAATAAAGTTTACATAAAGATAATAATTTTATTCATTTGTTGAGCCCTGTTAGTTTTATTCTCGAGAAAAAATTCTATAAATTATGCAAAAATTTTCAGTTTTAATAAAAGTGAAAAGGTTACTTTAAAAAAAATATTCCAAAAATAAAAACATTGTAATTTGGAATTGTTATCCACATCAGAAACTGATGATGATTTTCCTGTCATTAGTCTGGATATGGGGACTCTACCTTACTTAGTAATATGACAGAAACAGGTCAGATTTAAAGGTGATGTCAAGATTTTGATCAGGTTCTGTGGTGATTTGAAATTTAAAATTATGGAAACTTTTTTTGTCAGGCACCTGAAAGCACAGTTAAATAATCAGACCTCTTCTGTTTCTCTACATATTACACAATTTCTTCTCTCTCTCTCCTTCTTACAGTAATTCTTAGAATTGCATAATCGCCAGTGTTTGTACTATATATATATATATAATATATATATTTTTTTGACAGATACTTTAAGAGTTCTATATAAATGATTGTTTTCCTACCCCTTTACAGCAGGAAATTTGTATTAATTGGATTTTTTTTTTTTTTTTTGAAAATTTCAAACCAAATCTCCTTGGCCATCCTAACTATTAGAACAGTGTGTGGAGAGGTGAGGGAAATGGTCAGTGTAAAGCAGCAATGCATTCTCCCATCAGCTGTTTTTATTGTGCTTGGTAGTGCATGTATATAAACAAAAGCCATTCGACATTTAGGTGAACAAAGGCTGCCAAGAAAACCCATATTTAGATAAACAAAGGAGCTCGTTTGCCTAAATAAATGCCTAATATAAGTAAGGATACATGGGAAGCAGATGAGCACTTTTGCATACAACTCTACTTAGAATTTCCATTTCCAATATTGGTAATAAATTGTAGAATCCAAATTTGCAATTGAGCTGATGGAATTTTGGAAAATATGGTATAAAGATTTTTCAAAGAGAGTTAGAATTAATCCATGCCCCTATGTGTAGTGAGTCACTTTATACATAATAGGAATTGTTTGTGGTCATTTGGCTTTTGTTGACTATTGTTGTTCTATCATTTCAAGTATGACCCCCCCCTCTTCTACACTGTGTTTTTCACTGAAACTATAATAAAAATTGTTTTTGGTCATCTAATTTGCATTGACTATTGTTCTAGCATCCCACATGCGACTGCATCCCTTAATAATGCTGTCACTAGAAATAATCAACATGACTCTGTTATGACATTGGTTGTTTGTATGTGAGACTCCATGCATATATATAGTGTGCTCCCTCAATGGTTATTCACTTTCAGTTTCTAAGTTTACTTCTCTTTCTCTTTAGTACACTGAATCTTGATTATTGTTTGGCAGTAGAGTTTGCCTACTGGTTTTTAAGTGTTTGGCACAGACACATCATTGTGCATCTTATGCACATCATTCTGAGATGTTAGTTTCTTTTTTGGGTTGAGTCTTGGAGCAACATTGGAAGTGGAGCTTCAAGTGCAACTGGATAAGGAAGATCAAGCAGTAGACAGAGCAATTGTTCTTGCTTGGGGTAAGGCTGTGGCAAAAACCAAAGTGTTGCCAAAAGCAAGTGCAAAACTAGCTGCACTAGTTAGCATGCCAAGTTCCTCGATGATGGCACAAAAATGTTTGAGCTGCAAGAAGGAGGTTGTTGAGAAGAGCACATAGGCATTCTCAAACTTTCAGCAGCATTTCAAGAATGTAGTCAAAGAGGTGAAGTAATAATGAGTTGCTAGATAGTTTGAATGCCTCAAGGACATCACAAGTTCAGGACTTTGATAGTCTCATGATGCAGGAACTGAAGGAAATCTTGAAATCACTCATATTCTTCAATGATTAGATGCAGTATAACATGCAGCCTGCTGGGCTCTTGGTGCAAGGTTTGTATGCTGTTAATTCCTTATTAAAGAACCTTGCCAAGGAGGACCTTGCAGACCAGGAAAATGTTGTGGAAACCCTGCATGAGAAGTTGTTTGAGATCAGGGTGAGTAACTTCAACATGATCGTCAACATGCTTAATCCATGGACTATGTTTGATGTTCATCAGATCCCAGGGAATAATGGGATTCTTTGGAATATGATAAAGGTCACTGCCAAGATGGACTCCAACCCAGTGGATGCTGATGCTGTGGAGGAGGATTCTATCTTGGCAGTAAGGAGGCAGCATACAAGTTTCTGGGCCAAGGGGTTTCTCAAGATGTCATGGGTGCCACACATGACATTGAACAAGGTCTCAACCAAGATGACTTTGTACCATGCTGATGTGAAGGCAAGTTTGTTGCAGATGGATCACCAGTCATTCAATGGTGGGTGATAAATCAGCGATAGTATCTGGTCATGTTCCATGTGGCATAGGTGTGGAGTACCTGTTTTCACCTTCTTGCCACATGTACCATGCTCAGCTCTCTTATCCCCTCAAGCTGTTGAACTCTTAACTCAGCATTTCTCAATTCCTACAATCTGTGTTTCTTTCTTTTTTGATATTTCATGTATTTAATTAATTTATCAGCAAATATATAATTTTTACAGATATACTGTTTTGTTATTTCTGTTGCATGCTCTTTAAAAGTGGGAAAATGGTGCCATACAAGAAGTTAAGAATGGGAAGGTGGTGAGAGTGCTTGCCTTCTCTATTGTTGGACAGGAACCAAAATACTTTGGGAAATGCTACCTTAGATCACAGAGTGGCAGAAGCTCAGTAATAATTCAGATTTCTTGCATGTCATGTGTGGATGCAGAAAATCATGATAGAATTTAATGCAAACCATCATCTCTTATTTATAAACAGATTTTTAAATTTTGAGTCAGATGCGGATTTCAAGAATTCCAAATGGTTCATTGCAAACACTTTTTTTTAAATAACGTGTAAACATGATTAAAACATTGATTTCCAAAAACCCATATTCAAAGATTAGTGATTTGAAAATTGAAATCTAATCAAATATTGATTTAAATCATTTCCGATTTTCTAATTTGATTTGATTTTTTTTACATCCCTGGTATCAGCACAACCATAATGCTATTATGGCGAATACACACTGACCATTCCTACTTGTTCTACTGCATTAGCTGCATGCATCATTTTGTATATGTATAACGTATGCATGGATAATAAACTAATGTTCTGAAAACCATTTTTAAACTTATGAAGAATCTGGCAGAGAACACACAACATTTAGTAAGTGAGCAGCAAAAATAACCCAGGCTCATTATCAACAACAACAGCCGGCCTGGTGGGGCAGGTGGTAGCGGGTTAGCTCCGTAAGGGGACCGTTGCTCCTGTACCGGGTTCGATCCCAGGCTGGGGTCGGAGGAGAGTTGTCGCTGATGATTGCCATAGCGTGAAACAGCTGTACATCTCCTTGGTGTCCGACGTGAGAGAGACCTCCCGGGTCCTTGGGGCCCACGGTGTCGGGGGACCGGGCCGTTTGTCGGCTCGACGAACATCTCTCAGTAATGAGGAGGACTCGACAGAGAATGGGCCACTTGTCTTTACGGGATGCGATGCCATTGAAAGAACCTCGTTTGGAAGTCCAACTCACTCAACATCAACAACAACAGTTCACTGGTGACTGCCATGTACTGATAAACCTTGTTTAAGTCCACGATATCAGTTAGAAACTGCAGTTAAGATGATGTCACATCTCAAATATATGTCAGCACAGATGCTCTGAGATTGCCCTTTGCAACAGATATGTGATCGCACACAGCATGCTATGGTGCAGAACTGGCCCTGCAATATTTTTAACATTGTCAACAGTCATAAAACATAGTGAATGTGATCATGTTTTACGATTGATGACAATTTTAATATACAAAACTAGAAATTTCTTTACACAGATTTTGAGAAATGAATGAGTAAAAGGCAACTCCTTTCATAAAATAGAGTTTTCTGTTGTTAGAGATTTTCTTGTTTTGAGTAATAACTGTTGGTATAGCAGCATGGTTAGTATCAGAAGGTTACCATTTGTAGAAAATGAATGTGTTTGGTGGGACTGGAAGTAATAGGATTTGTTGGTGATGTGAAGGAAACAGTGAGAATTTTATACAACTGGAAGAATTTTTTTATTTTAATTGATACAGCTTATAACAATACCAAAATAGATATCTTTTTGCTAATCTGGCTTTTAATGATCATTTGTATAATTTGCCTTCTTCATTTGGCTCTGATTTTAAATGTCTTTCAAAAATTTATCACCAACTTTCTTCTTACATTATTTCATCAAAAGTAATTTTAAAATCAAGTATATTGGCTTGGTATTTTTAAGTAGTTGTTCTTTGAGTTCATACGTTTCCAGTCTTTAGGTATATTGACTCTTGGTCAATATAAACAAATATATATATAAGGATAAAACTGTTCTTTTAGCCAGTATGCAATTATGCAAGTTTGACTAACCTTAGCACGTGGAAGTTATTTCTTTTTCCTGTTATACAGAATAAGCATCTGAATTGTAACTTTAAAAAAAAACTTTATGAATTGTTTAATATGGCATAAATACATTAAACTAATATAATGTTTTGATATTTGCATGTTTGTGTTTAAATGTAAGTATCACTGCAAATTTTCTGTAAATGTAATCTTTTAAAAATGCTTTTAACTTTGCCAGAGGAAAATCTGTAGAATCATTGGATTTCTGCTGCAAAATATGAGTCGCCATAGTTACTTGGCTAATGTATAGCAAAGCATGGAAAAATTTTGTGACTACCATTGAATATGAAGCAGTTTCCAGTTGGATCCCAGTGTTTAATGTTAAAAACTAGAAAGTCCTATTTGATAACATCTGCAAGTAACACTAGATAAAATCTCATTTTACATCTGTAAACATAAGTAAAGTTCATCTTTACATCTTCACTTGAACCATTTATAGATCATGATGGGGTAAGGTTGAAATTCATTGCATTCTAGCAATAAGCAACATTATATCTAGTCTAAATATATATTTTAGCCAGCAGTAAAAGACCCCTGTTTTTGTGGATTCTTGATGGATTTTATTTCTCTCTTTTTTTTTAATTTTGGTCATTACACTTCAGGTAATACATTTTTTCTTCTTTCTTTTTTATATGTCATTTTGTTTTGCAAAAAATATTGCCTTAATCATTTTCTCCAAGTTCATTTTATCTTTTAACTAAGAAAGATGTGCTGTTAGTCAGTCAGAATTTTACTTTTGCATCATAAGATTGATGGGAGATATATCCAGTGTTGATTCGAAAACTGAGTTCAACTAAAGCAGTGTTCTGCACAAAGTGGTCCCTGATAAAGGCAACATCTTTGCTTAATTTATCTAAAATGATGAGTCTTTATTTAAACTACATGTTGTTTAACCATTTTCTTACTAGCCTAGTAAAAGAGGGGATAACCTACAAATTTTCTTACAAGCATTTATTAAAGCTATGGGTATATGGAATCTAAAACCAGTTCATATCTGCTAATAATTAAGAAAATCTCATAATCTACTGCTCATTGATAGTAGAACCTGTCTAAACAGTGTCTGCTATCAAAGAATCTCCAGACTTCATGTTGCCAACTCTCGACGCTGCAACTACACATCCTGCTCAATACAGGTCAATTTTGCATTGGGAACATTTTCTTAGTTATTGGCAGATAGAAATTTCTTTCACATACCATGTTCATTCAAATTAATTGTAGAGAACATTTTCTAATTTGTCAACATTGCAAAGTAATTACAGATCTTAAAATTAATCTTTGTTTAAAATGTTGCACTAGATCATGGAATTTGATTTGTATATTTAAGAAAAAAATGAGAGATAGGATACCAAATAATGAATTATCAATTAATTTAAACTGATGATCAAGTAAAATAAACATTAAAATTTCAAAACTATCCATTTGTTTTTGAGATATTCATGTTTAAGCAAAACCTAAATGACATTATAAATGATTTTTATTAACCAATGTTTTATGAAGTCAGTAATTATTTCTTTTACTAGGTATTACAAAAAAAAAGATTAGTGTAGAGATTTTTGTTCAAAAGGAATCTGGCTGGAATAGCATCGCTGTAATGGTGTTCAGCTGGGCTTCGTTTGAACTTCTCTAGTAGATTGAACTATGGCCTTAGACATGTGACTAAAAGCAGTTTTTCTTGCTTCGTTTTCCTTCGCTATCTTTCTGGTTAGAAATCTTTTCTTATCTTTGAATATTGATGTAACAACCCCAAAATAAATATTTCATTACTCTAAGATATTTAGTGTGTATATTATACACACACACACACACACACACACACACACACACACACACACACACACACATATATATACACACTAAATATTAGCAGTAGAAGAGGAAAAAAAAAATTAGTCCGAACATTTTTAACGTGCATTTATTTTGCATGTTACAGTAAAATAATTAATAAACTAAAAGCTAATACAATGGATACAACTGTGTATACATGTTATTATTTTCTTTAGCAAGTTGTAAACATTCAGTTATCGAAGGGTATATGCATATTTTTTTTGGGTGGTGGCAGATAAATGGAAAATAAAGTAATTGCAGACAGCGAAACGTGAGAAGGTGTCGAAATAGGCTGCAGTCAGGAGCATCACTGCAGCAATGCTATGCAAATAATAATAATAATAATGTAAAGCAAGGCAATAACATAAGCACACGCAGGAGGAAAAGAGGGTTTTAAACATCTTATGGAACCTTAGATATATTTAGGTTTTAAATTTTAAATATTTTTGTTGATTTTGAATAAATATTATTCAGATCTGCTAATTTTGTTTAAATCCCCCCTTTTCCAGAAACCTTTCTATTTGAAAGGTTAGTTATGCTCATGCAGAAGATGCTAAGGAAGTCTGGTCTATACGGAACCTGTATGATTCAAGTCTAACATCTCATTATTATTACTTATTACTTGGAAATGATGAAAAACTATGGATAACGGTTTGCATTTATTGCCAATAACATGCCCAAGCTCTTCTGTTTATTAAAATATTAATTAACAAAGGGGAAAAATATATAAACATTTGCTTAACATGGAATTTTTTTATTTCTTTGAACTACAACAAAAATTAAAGTTAAAAAAAAATACATTATATACACTACGTATGTAAATTATAACAATATAAAAAATACCCATTTTCCAAAAAGCTTTTTTAAAATAATTTGAAAAAAAAAAGGCTTTCTTGATGTTTTAGAGAAAGATAAATAAAGCATATAGAGCATGTACAGACTACAGAATCCAACATTTCAAATAGTCTGCATGATCAAGACAGCAAGTCAGGATATATAAATGTAAGCGAGGCAAAAAATAAGGTGAGAAAATAGAAGGATGAAGAGATTTCAGCTTAGTGCATATCATGGATCCTTGTTTGGTCCAGAGGCAGATTTCTCAAGCTTTTTAGCTGTTCTTGAATCGCACAACAAAGGTTGACTTCTCCTGTAAAAATAATCAAATATTATTGTGTATTATGGTGGACACAAGGAAACATGGTTTCCGTGTGTTTTAGGTTTAAGTTTTACAGTGCCCTATCAAAACATATGGTGCATAAATCTACTGCATATACTTGGCAAATTTATCCAAATTGAATAATTGTATGACCATTCAGCTATAGGAAAGAGATTTGGGTTATTGTTCAGATTTTTAAGACATCTAAATATTTATGTGTTGCTGATCATACAACCAAATCCAGAGTAGATGTTAACCAACACTCTTACCCCCCATATCCTAAAACTGACTCACCATGGCATTCTCAGCTGATGAATATATTGCTGCTGTTTTAGGCTTAGGTTGCTTTCTGTATGTGGGCTGTTGGGTTTGACAACCAAAAGGTAGAACTGCTTTTTCATTCCAAATGAACAATTGAGAAAACCATCTACATTGGTTTCATATTTCATGAGAAATTTCTGGAGTATCAAGCCTGACCATTCTTAGTAAGTGATCAGTTTGTTTTTAAAGCATTTTAGAAAATGATTTAGAATGTATTATCTCAAGAACTCACTGGCTGCTATTTCTTTTTTTAAATTATGAACAGGATCAAAAGTAGTATCCTGGGAATCCATGATTCCATCAGATGTGACCAAACCTGAATAGTCTTTTGCATTTTTCAATTCTCTCTCTCTCTCTCTCTCTCTCTCTCTCTCTCTCTCCTCCCCCTCTCTGTACTGCTGACGTCATCTCTCCCCCCCTGTACTGCTAATGTCATCTCTCTCTCCCCCTCTGTACTGCTGACGTCACCTCTCTCTCCCTCCCCCTCTCTGTACTGCTGACGTCATCTCTCTCTCCCCCCTCTGTACTGCTGACGTCCCTCTTCTCTCTCCCCCTCTCTGTACTGCTTTCATTCCCCCCTCTCTCTCTCTCCCCCTCTCTCACTGTGCTGCGATGTCATCTCTCTCTCTCTCTCTCCCCCTCTCTGTACTGCTGACGTCATCTCTCTCTCTCTCCCCCCCTCTCTGTACTGCTGACGTCATCTCTCTCTCTCTCTCCCCCTCTCTGTACTGCTGACATCATCTCTCTCTCTCTCTCCCCTCTCTGTACTGCTGACATCATCTCTCTCTCTCTCCCCCTCTCTGTACTGCTGATGTCATCTCTCTCTCTCTCTCTCTGTTTCTCTCTCACTACACTGACACAAAATAGGGAATCCATTGCCAAGTTTCTACCACAGCTTTGTAAATAGATAAACAAAGTTATATTCATATCTACAGTTTCACTAATGCGAAATGACAAAAACAAATTCCATTCAGACTACTTTTTACCTTAAATTTATGATCAAGCCCTTGACTATATGTTTGTGTTTTTTAATTACTACACACAATCCCAACGTGCTAGTCAATATGCACAAAAATTGTGGGGTTTAGAATCTTTTAAACTACCACACCCGATGGATCTTTTGAGGGGTTGGCAGGGATCAAAACCTTATCAAGCAGTTACAAATTACAAGATAGGGAAAAGTTTTCATGGCTTTATCTTTTTATATTTGCTTTTACTTTGTTCAATGCTTAAGTTGTTATAATGGTTTCTTACTATTCCTGTGTTGTCATGGAGGGAAATTGTGGAACCCTGTGAGTATCCAAACCATGCCTGTATGTGTTCTGCATGAAGATCCTTCGGTCCTTGTTGCCCAGCAAAGTTATTTGCCCAGACCTGCAAAAACAACAAAAAATAAACTTACTTAGTTTAATTCAGTTTAGTCATTCCATAGGATGGAAGCCATTCTTATGCAAAACCATGAATATGAGGAAATTTTAATTCATTGATAGTTTATGAAGTCACAACATTTGTAACTATGGATAGCAATTTTTGTTGTTGTCCTGCACAATCAAATTTTTAATTCTTTTGAAAACCCCTATCAAGTTCTCTCAAACTTGCAGTATCCAAATCTGGGTTGTTCTAATATTTTTGAGTATTCTGTTTACTCTAAATGCACATATCCTGAAAATATTTGAGAAAATCTATGGTGAACTCTTAGACATTTCATTATTTAATATTTTTGTTGCATGATTATTTTATTATCCTTTTACAGCCATAGATTTATTTTCAGTCTGTGGATTAATAGCAAGTGTAAACTTTGAGCTAATTATCATTTAATGCTTTGATATTTGTTTGTTGTCTTTTCATTTGTATATGTTTGTAAAAAAATACTAAATAGAACATTTAGCACGTCATATGCTGGACATAACATTAGCATACCTTAACAGATGTTCCATCAGGCAGAATACAATCTTTTGGGAAGTTGAATGAAAGTTCCTTTCTCGAACCAGGTGCTGTACTTGTTTGTTTTATGGTCCAGTGACTAAGGTTCTGTGATGATCTCTGTAAAAAATAAATAAAAATAAGCATGCTAATATAGATGTGGTTTCTATACAAAACTCCATAGATGAAGATGATGATATACTGCATTCATCTTTAAAATTTCCTAATGTCAAAGCATAAAGGTTCATAAAACTTTTAGGAAAAATAAGAGTTCTGTCATTTTTTTTTTAAAAAATACATTAAGGCACATTATATTCTCTTAGATAACTAGAAAAGTACTTAATATCTTCATATGCAAATTGCAGGTTTATTATAGAAGTATGCAAATTGTTACACAGTTTAGAAATAACAGATTTACACTAGAATGTAAAGTCTGCTTTGGTGAGATAAAAGCAATAGCTGCTATAATTGGTAAATTAAATATGACTGAAGAATTATTTTTAAAAATCTGACTCAGAATCTCACCCCTACAATCTAGTTTTTTAATAAAAAATAAATTTATTAAAAACTCCCTTTCGTTTAAAAGTGACTGATTGCTGTTTTTAACATACCGGGTAGCTTGGAACTTTTGTGTTTTCAATCATGATGTATTTGCCAGCATTGTCAACTTCAGAAATTCCAATAGAGCCCTTGGCTGATCGTTGAATAATTACTTTTCCTACACTGGTTTCTATTTGACCTGGAAAAAAATGTTTTGTTTAGTTTGTTGAGATAAGTGTATTTTGGAATTTGTTCGTTAAATACATACCCTGAGGCAGAAAGCCATCATGGATTTTGCAAGGATTTCCAAAGGGAAATATGGCCATCAATAAAAATTCTTATATTGATTGTTACTATTTCTTTTAGCTACACTTGCCAGTATGCTGCAATCTTAGCTAATTAATTATCTCTATTATTATTAATTGTAGACAGCCTCTGAAATTTCTCTAAATGTACACAGATAATCTCCCCAGAAATTATTTGGCATTGTTGTTGTTGTTTTTTTTTAAATAATTCTTTCATCATCTTAGAAAATATTGTAGACTTATTAACTGTATAGTTAAAGGAAAGAAAATGAACAGCTACACGCTATTTGCTGCTTATGTAGTTACCAGTTTGCTGCTGAAGACTGCTTGAAGCACTATAACTGCTCTGACTCATTTCTGTTCCAATCAGGGCATTAGCCAGCAAATCACCGGAATCACTTCTGAATCCACCTACATTCTCTGTGATGTGAGACATGCTAAGTCTGTTTAGAAAAGAAAAAGTAATTTTCAAAAAACATTTAAGCCATATTTGACAATAGATCCAGAAGGAATCTTTGCATTTATCAATTCAAGTCATTACATGGACTAAGATATAACAACTTTAAATATCATTAGTTTTATATCAGTTCCTGTGGCCAGTTTTTTTTTATAATTTTAATTTTAAAATTTATATATGGTTGTCTCTTTGGAATTCAACATAAAATGAATAATTTACCTATTTTCTTCACCCTCCAGCAATTTCCGGTATGCGCAAATTTCTAATTCCAAGCCCATCTTGGCATTCATCAGTTCCTGCAGCTGCTGTATGACAGCTTCAAGCTCGCATGTCAGTTTCTGCACCTCACTTATGTGCAGATTCTTCTCCTTGTCCAGATCAGTCTTATACTCATCTAGCTCAATGATTAGACTATCAATCTTGGCTTTCAGTATGAGGATCTAGAACAATGGAAAGAAATAAGTGCTTGGTTCAAATCTCACTCACTCCTAGAATTTCATTTAAACAGCACTCATTTTTCTCCAACTTTCTGACAAAAAATAAAAACAAGCTGGATTAAATCCTAGAGTCAGAGAGAGAAAAATGCTAGGAATATAGCAAGAATCATTACAAGTACAACAATTTCTTGATAAAACTTCCGAAATTATTCTCATTCTTATTGAAATGTTACGGAAGAATCAGCTGGGTCTGTCAGGGTGACTGGTGGTGGAGGCAGCGCTGGATGCAGACCATTGTCCACGTGCTTTCATCGATAACCTCCAGTTTTGCTTGTAAGGCGTTTCCGTTTTCAACCCCCGTCACAAATAGTCCTCTCTCTAAAAGAACCAGAATTCAAACTACTAAATAAGATTTATGTAAGACATTGTTTATGGTGTGCTGATTGACACATACCTGGTTTTCTAGGTCTCTTACTCTAGCATCCTTGTCATGAAGTAGTCCCTTCAGCCTCCTGTTCTCTTCAGATGTTTGGATACTTTCTGCACTGTTCTTCGTTTGGCCAAGACGGATCTCAGTTACCTGCAATGAATTAAACAATAGAAAATATCGTTGCTTAGAAGTCATCTTTCAAGATGAAATTTTAAAACTAACACTTAGTTTGTTTAAAGGCAATAAAAACAGCTATAAATCACTGTTGCATAATGTTAATTCTTGGAAATAACGATATCTGTTAAAATAGCTGTTATATGCTATGATTTCTTAAATAAAACAGATTTATGTCACATATAAATGTGAGTGCATTTGCATAACCAGTGAAGTGTCTCTAAATTAGATCATACATGCACACACTGTTAATGACATGTTTTTTCACCTTATTAAATTTTACACCACAGGGGTTTTTTTGTGAAAACTTGTTTTAATACAAATAAATTGACTTATATAAGATAGAAACAAATATTACACTACTGACTTTCATACTTCTGTTGCATATCAGCAGATAGTGCATCCAGTTTTTGGTCATATTCATTCTGGATTTCTGAGACGCATTTTGAAAGTTCAGACTTCCAATAATCACGAGCACCTGTTTCGGGCTTTGCAGCAAGCATGGCTTTGTATTCCTCAATTTGCTATTTTTAAAAAAAGAATTCATAACATGTAGTGATGTATGTCTACATAGGACAATTAACTAAAGTGATTTTTCATGTTATAGAGAACCTTGATGTTATATGCGCAAAATCTCATTTAGCATGATATCTGTCAGTCTAAATTTAAGTCTGACATGTTACCATGTAAGAAAATGTTTGTTTTTTTTTTAGAATATGCACAAACCCTAGACAGTATCTCTTTTTTTTTTATTTCACATTATGTCATTCATTTATACAACTGCAGTGGTATTCTACTTAGGAGCGTTCAAATGAAACCAGGTTGGATATCATTATGGCAATGCTATTTCAGCCGGGTTTCATTTGAACGACCTTAGTACATGAATGGGTTAAATAAATCTAAACATTCTGTGGAAATTTATTTAACAGGAAATAAAAAAAAAAAAGAAAACCCCAGGTATTGAGATGTTTTTGGAGGGTGGGAGGTTTATCTGACAGTAGGTCCGAGAGGCAGATAAACGCGGATCATTGATGGCCGACCTTACTCCTGGGAGGCACTGCGGCGCGTAGTCACTTACAGCATCAGTTATGGATTTCAGGAAGGTGAGTTCCTCTTCCAGGGCTTGTGCTCTGTTGCATTCTGCAAGACGCTGGATGGTCTCGTTTTGCAGGTCCTGAAGTTAAAAAAAATACCGTAGAAAGAGAGTATGAAACCAGATCAGCAAAAGTAAACAAGTTATAAACCAAAATGAAGAGATTATCTTCTAATAAAAGGCAAACACACTAGAAATTAGTGTGTCGGGGTACAGAGTTTAGGATTTAAGGTGTAATGAACTTAACATTTTTAACTTAACCACCCACTCCCTTTTTGCCAGCACAATTTTGCTTTTCTCAAAATACCGGTATTTGTTACTTTCCTCCAAACTGTCTGTATTTGCTACGGGGTTAGATTTTTTTTTGTTGTTTGGTTGTTAATTAAACTTTCTTTGGTATGTTTCAGCTTTAAATAAACATACTCGGTTTTTGGGGGGTTTACCTTGAAAATATTTTCCACTACATTATTATTATTATTATTATTATATCTATTATTATTATTATTATTATTATTTTATTATTATTATTATTATTATTATTTTATTATTATTATTATTATTATTATTATTATTATTATATTATTATTATATTATTATTATTATTATTATTGTTGTTGTTGTTGTTGTTGTTTTGTTATTATTGCATTGTTTATTATTATTATTATTATTATTATTATTATTATTATTATTATTATTATTATTCCTTATTATTATATTATTATTATTATTATTATTATTATTATTATTATAATCTTAGCACAGCACTATACAGCAGTCCTTTTTCCAAATTTATATTTGCAGTGGTATCTATTCAGAACAACAACAAAAAAACCACCCTGACTCGGCCAGCTAGTGAGATTTGAGAAAAAAATGGTAAGGAAGTCATCTATCCTTAATTTTTAACCTTAAATTAGCTTTGCATTGAGGAAATTAGGGGTTGGTGAGTTAAACAGTTACCAGAACAGATTCACAGACGCTTTCAAAGTCTGTAAGGAACGAAATCCCATAAGTTTGATATTTGGGGTATATGTGAGAATATTCTCGTATCAGTGATTATGTTCTCGCTTCACCGAATAGATTTATTTTGGGTTTTTTGTTTATCAGCTATTAACTCTCGCTGAAACTTTAACAAAAGACCATTCTAATTCGTTAAGATCATCTGTTTATTTGTCACCTGTATCACAAATAATCGTTTTCTTTTATTTATAAGATCATTTATCCTTCCGAATCTTCTTCACCATCTTTTTTCCAACATCGTTATCACTGTATCCAGCCAGAACTGCTAGACTAACTCGTCGAAATCGAAACACAGACAGAAATCACTTACAATTCTAGCTCCCTGTAGCAGGCTGTCAACGTGGTTGTACTTATCTTTCCAGTGCAAGTTCTGCTTCTCCACATCCTCGGTCTTTCGTCGCAGGATCTCCACCTCGTTTATACGGGCAGCGATGTCGTCGTTTAGATGATCGATCTGACACTGCAATCTCTCGTTGTAGTCCTCAGATTTCTGCAGTCTTGAATAAAACGGAAAATTAAAAAAAAAAAAGATATTTAACAACTTTAAATTCCTTTTTAACTCTGATTTTACAGGATAACTAAACCATAAATTAAGAATGACAGATTCAATTGTGCTTACTTTCATTTGGTTATTAATTAAACTCAAATTTTCATTTTACTTTTATTCTGTTTATTATTATAATTATATATTCAACTCGTTTTCATTATTACATATACGTAAAATACAATAAACTTTAAAGAGGAGATCAACAAAGTTTGTACGGTCAACACGTGACCACTGACTTTTTTCATTGGCTGTTCGAAGACTGTCAATTGCGTGGCATTCCAATGTATCTCCACACACACACACGCGCTCGCGCACCTGCGAAATGTTTTGAGAGATGTCACGAAACGAACAGTGAATGCATTCATTATCCGAAGCTATGGATCTCGACACCAAACGTCGGATTTAGATATCTCTTCTCTAAGCCAGTCATTCCGGGCTCACCTACCTGGGGAGAGAATGGTCACAGAGCGTGCAGGGGCTATTTATTTACCTTTTCCGCAGGTCATCCAGTTCGTCCTCGGTCGCTTCCAGTTTTATTCTCAGATTTCCGTTCTCGCTGTTCACCTCATCGAAAAGTTTCCTGGTCTCGGCGATTTCGGCCTCGTACATCTCCTTCATGGGTTCGATGTTGAAGTCGACCTTCCTCTTGTTCAGCAGGTCTTGAAGCCTGCTGTTCTCGGCCGTCAGGAATCGCACCTTCTCGATGAAGTCGGCCAGACGCATGTTCAGGCTCTGCATCTCCTTCTTCTCCAGCTCCCGGGTGTGCTTCATGTTTTCCACCCCGCCGTGGGAGAGGTTGGTGTACGTTCCCGAGGGCAGGCCGACCAGATTCGAACCAAAAGACGTTCGGCTGGTTCTGCTCAATACAGTGTTGCCCAGATTACTCCCCATACTCGTTCGGTTGATGAAAATCTGCTTCAGATTCACGGCGGGTTTGTATGCAGATTGGCGTTTTGTTTGCTTGTACTCAACCATGCCTCCAGACTGCATTTGTTGGGTTCTAGAAGTTTCCATCTTGCTCATTTTGTGTTACCTGTATAGTCCACTCGAGATGCTCAGACACGGCCAGCTAACTTTCCTCTCACACCTGGATGGGCATCTGCGACGCCGGCCGGTTTGCTGTGCTTTAAATACTCAGGTGTTTGGTGACGCAACGCTGATACGCGCTCATTGGTCCACTCACCTGAACATTTTTTACCAACTTGCAGAACCTGTTTTCGTTTAGAAACAAGTGTTTACCTGAAAATTAATTATCATGTATGGAAAGCAAAAGGTTGAGCTTGGGTTTACAGGATAGATGCAAAATTAAAAATTAAACGTGCTTGAAAATATACGTGACCTAGGAGTGTATCCAGTAGCTCATCTGTTGTGGACAGGTAAACCATAGGTTTGGAACATTACGTATGTATACAGGTTAAGTCACGTACCTGCACAGGTATGGCTTATGTATAACAAAGATAGCTGAACCAGCAGCCATAGATGTTTGTGGGAAAACTCTAGCTAGCGTTATTGTGGGGTAGAAATTGGATTGTGTTTTTTATCTATGCTTTACCTTACCGGATTCATTAAAGGTACTTTCTTGTGATTGTGCGGCTAACTTACCGTCGTTGATTAACAAGTCGCTACAAATCTCTCTCTCTCTCTCTCTCTCTCTCTCAGTTGTCATGGCTACAGTCTGTTCACAAATAAAATTCGTTTTTCTTCGTCCCCAAAGACGTTACCGTTATTTCCACAATCGCTTTCTGTTTCTTTGTCCATATTTCTTATTTTATTTCTTTCCAAGTCAGTTGACAACACCATCATATGGCGCTGTGGAAGGGAGGACGTGGATTAAACTTCAACATATTATTTCTGCCAGCCCCGTTGCGTACTTGTAGTCGCTCGAACAGGACACGAAGCCGAGCTGGCGGTGCTCGCCCGACAGTAAATGTAACGGGGTCTACCTAGCACTGCGAACAGCTGCGGAAACAACGGATGACGACGGTACGATGCTCGGAAACCACAAAAAAAACAACAACAACAAAAAACTCTTTTCTTTCCTTTTTCTCTCTTAAATTTTAGTTTAGTACGCATCAGGTTTGCTTTGTTTAAATTAGTCTTTTTAGAATTTATTCCCGTGTCTTTATTATCTTTTACTTTGATCGCAGATGCTCGCATTTATTTACGACGGCAAAGCGGCAGCAGGCCTCCATTACTTCCTACAGATCTCGCGACCTCTGTCCGTCCGTCCGTCCGCCCGCCCCGACTTTCGTGTCAGAATTTCTGTTTTTTTTTTTTGGGAAATCTTCATAAAATTTTAGCAAGTTTTTGTTGGTTTATTGGTGGCCTCTGTGGAGCGTTTGCTTTCCTGTTGTGTGTGTTTTTCCGTGTGCGAGCGCCTAGGATCGAGGAGAGGGACAGAAACGTATTATAACTTTACATGAGCCAGTACCTGCCGGGCCGTGCAGTGGCGGAGCGAGTTAATAACGACGCATTGCTTGTCTTTAAAAAGGCGAATAAAACAGCCTGCTAAGCTTTTGGCTCTGCTGCAAAACCATCGGAGTCTTCAAAAACAGGAGTTCCGGACCGGTTGGTTCGAAATCGTCCTTCAAGTCGGGGATCTTAGAAGAGAACGGCTGCACAACGATATCTTATAATGGTGGTGTTTTAAATATACACCGAGGACGCAAGAATTTCGCAGACACCGGACTTTCGGGTATAGTTTATCGTGACCCAGACCTTAACACCACAAACA